>KV908340.1:82500-130000 GCA_002005505.1 Botryococcus braunii | reverse complement strand
GAAGCAGATGGTTCCTGCTGGGATTCCTGCTTCAGGTCCTAGTTTTGTAGACCCCGAGCGTGTAGACGTCTCTACTTTCGTGTCGGAACCTGTGTTCAAGTCGATGCTTGCTCGGGGGTTTTGAGCCCACGGCAATGTATATCTCATACATGACACAACCGCCTTCAAACCATTTCTTGCCCGCAATATTTTTTCCGCGGCCGCTCGGATCTCGACACGTGACTGTTCAGGCACCGGGGGCCTCGGACTGAAGTAATTCACGTTGACCTTCAAAATCACCACTTTAATTTCATGGATCCAGCTGTACGTATACAGATGTGTACAGCTGAAAATCCTCCAGGGTTGAGTGAAATGTACCTTGCTGATATGATTCAATGTCGCTTGAATGAAATGTACGTTTTCCCCATTCTTTGTAGAAATGTGCATTGGCAACTCAGATATGATCCAAATGCAAGAGGTAATAGGGCGTAATAGGGCTCAAGAGAAAGAGGTAATCCCATACCAAGGGAGCACTTTTCCCTTTAAATACCGTACGGGCTGCTGAAGATCCAGAATTCGAAACATTCTGTACGAAAAATATTATTCTAAACGAAAGGTATTCGTGCTTGGATGGCTGCTTAAGATCCCCAAGGGAGCACTTTTCCCTTCAGCGAGAAAAGTGAATGTATCAGTCTCCTTTAAATACCGTACCAAGGGAGCCTGAGGGTACCGTTGAGGTACCGAAGGACTCGGATCATCAAGCAGGGTTCATGGTCATCAGGTGCATGCTCATCTCAATTTTAACGCCAAGGTTTCCCACCTACGGCAGCCTTTATCCGCTTTGTAACTTTCTACAACTGCAATCTTCGAAGATCTCGACACTTTGTTGACATGCTGTTGGAGGCCGTGATCTGCAGATCACCTTTACTCCATCTTGTTCGTCCGACTTTCGTTCGATCAAAACCATCTGCAATACTCGAAAGGCGCCAACTTCGAAGTACATTTGGGCTAGAACCCGCTCAGACGTCCTCCAACATAGCGACTGCAAGGAATATCAGGGCGATGGCCCAGGCAGCTTCAGGTCTACGCCCCAGGGCCGCAGCAATAGAGAGGTATGCATCGATCCTCTGACGTGTCTTTCGATTGTTACATTTTTTGGGTTTCTTGTGGTTTGTCGCATTCCAAATACGCCACTGCACAGTTCGATATCGCATGCTGTTGACGTGAGAATATATCGTGGATCTGCAGAAAGATGCGCGAGGCATTCGATCCTCTCGTGGTGAATATCATTGATGATTCACAGCAACACGCTGGGCATGCGGGCAATCCCAGTGGAGATCCCTCAGCTGAAACCCATCTGAGGTCGGCCTCAATGACTTTTTTCTCGCCATAACCCATGCCTCGAAATACGTTGAGAAACTAAGAACCACGACATCAAGCTTCAATTTGCGCAGAACTAAAGATATCACCCTTCGTGCCTCCAGTGGAACTAAGAGGGGTCGAACGGGGTCTTCGTCATTACGTCAACCTGCCCTCCCTTCATGACTTGATGTTATACTAGATCCATTCTATGAAAAGCTCAGAGTTGCTCTTAGTTTTGTGCCATGCACTATAGCTCTATATCTGGGCTCGGAAAGCACCATGTCCATCGTATTTTCTGTTTCGTGGTGTGTGGTGGTGGTGGTGTGTGGGGTGGTGGTGGTCTGGCGGTGGTTTTTGTTTCGTGGTTTGTGTTCATGTGCCAGTGTCAGCCTTCAAAAAGCTCCTCGTCTTGCCTCTTGCGCATGTCATTGTGAGGGGCAAAGCTGTCCTTCTGCCTTGTGTGCCAACTGTCTCTCCAGCCCTTTCAACTGGATCACCAGCTTTTAAATTAGTTATAAGAATAATCCAAACATCAGGATTCGAGTATGAATAAAAGGTACACATGGCGAAAACCAGAGGAAGTTCTTGGAGGGAGACAGAAAGGAGTGAGGAGAGGAAGAAGGAAATCAGACAGGGGAGGAGGAAGGGGGTAAGGGATGGGGGGAGGGAGAGATGGGGGTGTGTGTGTGTCTGTCTCTGTGTGTGTGTGTGTGTGTGTGTGTGTGTGTGTGTGTGTGTGTGTGTGTGTGTGTGTGGGTGTGTGTATGTGTGCTGGTGTGTGTGTCTGTGTGTGGGGGGGGGGGTGCGTGGGAGGGGGTATCCTGTGGAGTGGGTCTCTGTGTATGTGTGTGTGTGGGCGGGGGGGGGGGGGTGCGGGGTGTGGGTGTGGGTGTGGGTTTGGGTGGATGGAGAGGAGGAGGAGAAGAGGGTGGGGGAGGGAGAGAGAGAGAGAGAGAGAGGGGGGGGGGAGAGAGAGAGAGAGAGAGAGAGAGAGAGAGAGAGAGAGAGAGAGAGAGAGAGAGAGAGAGAGAGAGAGAGAGGAGAGAGAGAGAGAGAGAGAGAGAGAGAGAGTGGCACACACAGAGCCTTCCCCCCCCCTCCACAGACACAGACACAGACAGACACACACACACACACACACACACACACACACACACACACGCACACACCCACACTCACACACACACACATGCATGCATACACACAAGTACACTCCCACAACACACACACACACACACACACACACATAAACAAACAGGGTGGGGGGGGGGGGGTTGGGAGAGAGAGATCCCCTGCCTGTCCTGTCTTGCATATCCCAATGGCTGCACGCATCTCTTGGGGCGACTGAGTGAGGGTGTCTTTGCAGGCTCCAAATTGTGTCGTCCGCATTTGAAGGAAAGTCATTGGTGCAGAGGCATAAGAGCATTTATGCCTTGCTGGACGATGAATTTAAAGCAGGCCTGCATGCTCTTTCCCTTAACGTCAAGACACCTAAGGAGGCGGGCGTTTGAGCGATGCACATCCCATGCCCTGTATGGGTGTAGCGCCTCTTTCGCTTATCCAAAGCTTGCCCTGTCTGCAGACGCTACATGTTAGCGGGAGGGGTTGTGGTTGTGTTTTGCGTGTGTGTGTGTGTGTGTGTGTGTGTGTGTGTGTGTGTGTGCATGTGTGGGTGTGTGTATGTATGTGTGTGTGTGTGTGTGCATGCCCATCTGTGTGTGTGTGTGTGCATGCCCATGTGTGAGTGCATGTGTGTGTGGGGGGGGAAGTGTTTGTGTGGTCTGTGGGCTGTGTGTGTGTGTGTGTGTGTGTGTGTGTGTGTGTGTGTGTGTGTGTGTGTGCGTCTAAAGGGGTATGTGGGGTTCCATAAAACCCCCTGTGTGGGCGCGCGCGCCCGCACACACACACACACACACACACACACACACACACACACACACACGTGTGCACGCCCTTCTACATACTCGCTAAACTTTCGCAGGGGTGGGGACAGAGAGGGGTGTGGTAAAATGAGGGAGAAAACTTGGAAGTTATTGCATCATCCCAGCGGTGATCCAGGCATTGACAGCTACTCCAATGAGCAAGATGCATTTGTTTGGCCGTAGCTTCCCGGCTGTGGACATGTGAGGGGCAGGACAGTAGGCTATGTACCACCATAAGGCCAGTCTCCCTTAAACAGTGAAGGTACAGTGAAGAAGGTCATGTCTCTATTGGTCGACAATGCTGGATCGGAGCGTTTCGTGTGCTTTTGTAGTATCAAGCCCTGGTATAAACGTATTTGGCACCAACCGCCTCACATGGTCCCAAACACGTGGCCCATGTGACCGATGTGTCGTCAAAGCATGTGGTCCCTTCCATTCCACATAGTTTCAAGCGTGCCGCTCGATGACATGCGTTTATAGATTGTTGACATTTAAGTGACAACTCTCTCAAAGCATGCGGTACACATGTCCCGCGTGGTGACTCTCCAGCAGGGTGATCCACATGACCCGCCTCTGTGGCATGCATGTCAGTACCTTCTGCCCCACATATAGTCAAGCACGTGTGTTCTGTACATCCCATATGGTGTACACCATGTGGCTCCATGGGAAGCACGTGTTGTTGATTTACACTCATAAGCATCTGCACACGTGGATCCCATGTTTCAGGGTCAGAACAACGGGCACATGAAAGCCCGCCTCCCCCGGGGGCCAGAGCTTTTTGGGGGGGGGGGGAGCGAGGGGTAGTGTGAGGCTTACACCTTAACTCCTGGACCCGATATACACGTTGGAAAGGAATATTTGGGCGTGATTTCCTCTTATTGTAATTAAAATCATACATTAAAAAAATAATTTTAAAAAAAAGGGGGAAAGGAAATGGACTACATCTGTTCCCTCTAGGGGAGCTTGATCTTTCCCCTCTAAAGGAGATCGATTTTTCCCCTCTAGAGGAGATCGATTTAATGGAGATCTCCTTTAAATCACCAACCGGGGAGCATATCAGTGAGGCCGTCCCATCCTGAAGTGGAACCGGCTTGTATCAGAAATAGGTGCACACGATGGGACCGTTTCAATTGACAGCCGGATGACCTCCCGTGGCGTGCAGGCACAGCCCCTACAACCCTCTTTGAATGGTGGGATTTGTGCAGAGACGGTAATGTTCCTAAAAGATTACCAAGAAGATTGATTGATCTTATAAAGTTAGTTTTCTGACAAACGCATGCACGATTTCTGGTGTGCGGTTAGGATAAGCGATTCTTTATACTAAACGCATCCAATCCGATTCATGATCATGATGATGATCATCTTGACCGTGGAACGTGTTACATTCGAGCACTAGTAATTGAGTTTCCTTCAACCGATGCCTAGGCCTTGCTGCTTGCTTTCACATCAGCTGAACAGCAGCGGTGCTCGTTGGCACGTGCACGGCTTCCCAACAGTCGCCTTGAAGCCTGGTAATATCATTTTCTTGACAACCGCGTCACTGGCGGCCTCCGGCGTTGCTGAAGGTTCACCCCTAGGGCTCTTTTTCAGACCTGATTTTTTAAGCACGGTTTCGTCCTCAGAAACTGTGTTCGTGGGTGTGGCTGTGTTTGCGTACGAGCGCATGTGCACACGTGTGGGTGTGGACTTGTGTGTCTGTGTGTGTGTGCGTGTGTGTGTGTGTGTGTGTGTGTGTGTGTGTGTGTGTGTGTGCGCGCGCGCGCGCGCGTGCGTGTGCGCCATGTACTGGGGTCGACTGTCTGCAAAAGCATCGAGGCGTCCCACTAGCGTCCCAGCCCGAGGGTCCCCATCCACCATCCAGAAAGGCACTGGTTATCGGCACGTATTACAGAGCTAGTCGCAGGTACCCATGCGGGTACTCAGCATAGCCGTCTGTATGTCCCTTCCCCTAGAGATCCCCTGCGCAGGTGACGTCCCGCTTCAAGGGACCACCCTCCTTAGGATGCCATGGTCTTGACACCATAACTCTTCCGCTGTCATGCCTGTTGCCGTTGCCAGCAATTCCTTGCCCTCTCAGTAAATACTACCAGGTCCGGGAGTTGGGCTGTTCCCGAACGTGGTGAAACGCGTTCAAAGTGAGAAGACCTTGGCAGAAAAGACATACATCACTCACTCACACACACACACACACACACACACACACACACACACACACACACACACACACACACACACACACATCACATCTGCACATACCATGGGTGATGACAACTACTGTGGACAGGAGTATGGCTAGCGAGCAACACCACACAGAGAGCTGATATGCAGCTGTCAAGTGCAATGCCATGCTCTGCACTGTCACATTGCACAGCATTTTGCAGCATTTTGGATTGCAAGTGCGATGTCCTGTTGTGAAAGGCTAAGCTATGCCTCAAGGGCGAGTGATCCTCAAAATCAGATTTCCTTTGAGATGCTATCAATCCTGCTGAGATCCTCCAAACCAAATTTCCTTGGAAACGCTATATATATATGTATACATGTATACATATATACATGTATATAGGGTCCTCCAAACCGAATTTCCTTGGAATTTCTATCAGTCCTGCTAAGCTCAAAGGCCTGGCCAACTTTCACATGGTGTTTAAATATGTAGTGAAGCATATCCCATCCGCAAACCATGTAGCTTACATGCTGGTACGCGGAAGCCAGGGGCCATGGACACACATGATGGTTACACATGCTCCATGGTCGTTACAGACTCCCCCCACACGCGTGTCTACCCCTTTGCAGCTAATGTGGAGGCAGGGAAAAGGTCCCGGGCCTTGGTCTTTTCTGTTTGGAGGGAAAACTGAATATATCAGTGTTTGGGTGTTGACCATTGTGATGTGAAAGAGGGAAGGCGACGCTAGTCTATGCGTGGCTTGGAAACCGTTTTGGTCGGTAGGACCAAAGCTTGTGGCGAGGATTGAGCCAAGACACACGGGAAGTACAGATCCGGTACACGCAGCCATATCCCGATAACGGATCCAGGTACTGACGGAGATCTGCGTGGAATCACCTTGAAGGTACCGAACCAAGCTCTACGACTGGGCATCTTGATCCATGCTTAACTAAGTCATATTCTGGTGTAGAAAATGGGATCATACGTTCAGCAACCTTTTGCGGGTTGTCGGGCTTCGGCCAATGGCACCGATCCTCTTCGCAGTTCACCATTGCATGTAAAGAAACTGCAATCGTTTTCGCAATCACTCGCTGGGAATTCCGTCAGGAGTCTTCTGGCTCGCTCCTCTAATGTTCTGAGGTAAGTGGTCTTTACGGGCCGTGGCAATATCGCCTATGTGTCGAAATCCAGCGAGCGAGAATCTAAGTTGCACTGACTGCATTGCAGGCTACCGATAATAGATACACGTACAAAAGCAGGCGTACCTACTTCCGCGCCTCTGCCCCCGAATCCCTCACAGGGAAGCTCGAGTGTTGCAGGTAGCGTAGTATATCAAATTCGGCATTGCCTGGAGAATTGCTATCTGTAATGGGCGTACCTTGCTCTAATACTGTTCAAGGCTATATCTTTTACTCTCATGATGGACATCTCCTTACACCCATGCACATGGGGGCGCAGCTATTATTCTTGGAGGTGGAGTTGGAACTCGTTTGTTCCCTCTCACCAAGAATCGTGCAAAGCCTGCTGTACCCATAGGAGGTGCATACAGGCTGATTGATGTACCCATGAGCAACTGCATCAACAGTAACATCAACAAGATCTACATTCTGACGCAATTCAACAGCACATCACTGAACCGGCATCTTGCCCGTACCTATAATCTGGGATCGGGAGTCCGCTCTGGGGGAGATGGTTTTGTGGAGGTGTTGGCGGCATCCCAGACTCCTGATGACAAGAACTGGTTCCAAGGCACGGCCGATGCAGTACGGCAGTACTTGTGGCTGCTGGACGATATCAAGAACCGAGTTGTACAGGATATTGTCATCCTGTCAGGGGATCACTTGTAGGCACCCTATTTTAGTGGCCCTTTCAACTTGTATTCGTTACTATTGTATTTATTAAGTTGGGGTTGTACTCACCTTCCATGGTTGCCTGTGAAACGACATGGCAGAACCTGACAGTTTCGTATGTGAAAAGTTCTGGAGTTCTTGGTTGTTATGCTTGAAACTTGATGTCCCCCTCCCCGAGATTGCTCGTTCTTGTGCATCCGGTGTTTTACACCTCCATGTGAGCGGATGTACGGATGAATGAAACGAATGTTCATTTGGGCCCATGTATGTCTGTTTAGGGAAGAGGCGCCTGAACCTGTTGCAAGGGCGGTATGTAGAATGCATGCCAGTATTTCTTGACAAGCGGAATAGGAAGGGGTGTTTGAATTGAGGTACAATATGTCAGCCATGGATTGTTGAACACTTGAATGAGCAGATGTGTGATTGCTCTGGAAGAGTTGAGGACAAGTAGAATTACCAATCAAATGAATATGAAATACACATTACCCGTCATGATGACTAGATAAGTTTGTCAGCCAACCAACTTGTGCGATTCTTCTGCTCCTTATCAAAATCCCACCATCTGATCCATCTGCTCCTTGTGCTCGCCATCAAAATCCCACCATCTGATCCATGTGATCTATCTGATCCATGTGATCCAGCTGCTCCTTGTGGTCTCTATGAGAATCCCACCATTTGATTAGGGTTCGGTGTACACATTGTTCCTCTGGTAGAGCCTTGATGCCCTTTTGGAGTGCCGCTCTCAAAGTGTTTTGACCAAATGATCACTTGAACAAGTTGAAAGCAAAAGGTTGTAGCGGGAGTTCTATCGCTTTGGGGCATTGTAGGACTGAGAATGGTCATTAAGCTGCACAGGTGGGCAGCAAGTCTGCTCAACCCCTTGATTATTTACAAGAACACCCTAAGATATGTTGAGTATTGCCCCCAAGTTAAGCCTTTCTGCAAGGAGATATGTGGCATACAGTTCTCTGTACTGCATGTCAGAGAGTGAATGCTTTGCCGTACTGCTTTTGTGACCACCAGGGCGTCATGCTATCGGTTAGGTAAGAAGCAGTGCATAGGGAGGCTCTCTTACTGGCAGGAACAGCACAATAGACTGTGTGCTGGGCCTCCCATGCTAAGCTCTTGCTGCCTCCCTTGCTAGCCCCCTTGCTAGTCCTCTGCTGACCCCCTGACTCCCCATGCTGACCCCCTCGGTGGTTTCTTGCTATTTCCCTTGCTAACCTCCTTGCTGATTCCCTTGCTGATTCCCTTGCTAACTCCCTTGCTAGCCCCGTCCGACCCCTCACTATCCTCTTGCTAATGCGTCGCCTAATTAGGATGTATCTGGATGTTCCATAGCGCTGCAGGAACCGTATGGACTACATTAAACTTGTTAACCACCACCGCTTGACTCAGCCTCTTGCTAATGCGTTGCCTAATTAGGATGAATGCTCTTCAGGTACCGCATGGACTACATGAAATTTGTTAACCACCACCGCTTGACGCAAGCCGACATCACAATCGCGTGCCTGCCTGTTGACGAGGAGAAAGCTAAGGGCTTCGGCTTGATGAAGATTGATGACCAGGGCCGCATTCGGGTCAGTTTTTCTCCTACGGCACTTCCAAAATTGGCATATTTGGCCCCAGCTCTAGATCCTTCACCTTTCCGTTGTCTTCCTTGCTGTGCACTGCGGGGGCGCGCGCCTGCCTGCGTGCGCGCACGTGTGATGTGTGTGTGTGTGTGTGTGTGTGTGTGTGTGTGTGTGTGTGTGTGAGAGAGAGAGAGAGAGAGAGAGAGAGAGAGAGAGAGAGAGAGAGAGAGAGAGAGAGAGAGAGAGAGAGAGAGAGAGAGAGAGAGCGCGGGGAGGGGCTGGGGGGGGGGGAGGGAAAGGGAGGGCGGGGTGAGGAAGGGAGGGAGGGGGAGGGAGAGGGGGCGGAGAGATTCACTGTAATGGTGTGGGTGGTTGGCGGTGTGTGTCTGTGTGAAAGGGAGGGGGGTGAAGAGGGAGGTAGAAAGTCACTGTAATGGTGTGGGTGGTGGGCGGTCTGTGTCTGTGTGAGAGGGGAAGGGGGGGGGGGGGAGAGTGTGTGCTGGACGCTTGTGGCCATCATGGGCTCCACTCACATCTGTCACCACAGGGGGCCACATGGGGTTTACCTAAGGCATCATGTGACACTGTAACCCTCTAAGCGGATGTTCTCGCGTCACAGCGTCTTCCGGACTGCATGTAGCGGGCAGAATTCTCGATGCGTTGCTGCCTTTCATTTGATTGCTTACATTGGACACAGGGAATGAAATATTTTCATTTGATTGCATACATTTGACACAGGGAACAAAGAATGTTAATTTGATTGCTTACATTTGACTCAGGGAACGAAAAACATTCATTTGATTGCTTCCATTTGACACAGGGAACGAAACATTTAACCAAAGCACGCCGTAGAAAAACTTGTTGTCTTGTCGACCACGGCCATGACTTGGCATTTGGGGCCCAGCGAGTTAAAAGCTTCGTCGGAGGCATGCCGCAGAATTCTTGTTGTGTTGTCAACTGTGGCCATGACTTGACAGTTGGGGCCCGTGCGATTGGCGACTGAAAATGTGGTGGGTCGGCAGGAATTCGCGGAGAAACCCAAGGGCGACGCTCTGCACGCTATGCGGGTGGACACGACCAAACTAGGTATGAGCAAATGGTTTGGGTCGAGCATGCACATGTGGGGAAGTTGGGCTTTTAGAGCATGCGTGTGTGTTCGCATCCGGGTTGGGATAAGCATGGGAAGACGGTCTCCCACCCCCCCCTCTTTCTCTCTCTCTGTGCGTGTTTGTGCCTGAGTGCGTGTGCGCATGTATGTCCGCTTGTGCACACAAACTCTTGTTGGCTACTATGGGGGTTATGCCAAGAGAGCTTTGAACTTCTGCATGGTCCAGAGCAATTACGTGCCCGATAAAAATAGCCAGTCTGCCAGATTAAGTATAGGACACACTTAGGACACGTGGGTTAAGGGCAGGATATGCTTCAATTAAAAAAAGAAAAAAAAAAAAAAAAAAAAAAAAAAAAAAAAAAAAAAAAAGCGCGAAGGGGGGGGGGGGAGGAGGCATGAGATGACATTCTATGCTGCAAGACAGTACAAAGATGGTGTACCTTGAAGTCTCATGAAGTAGAGGGAGAAGGAGGGCTTCTTATTGACGTTGTGGTTGGGTGTGGCGACAGGATTGGATGATGAGGAAGCTGCGGAGAAGCCGTACATTGCATCGATGGGCATCTACGTGTTCAAAAAGGACATTCTGCTGAAGCTTCTGAGGACTACTGGGGATTACGACTTCGGCGGTCAGGTCATTCCGGGAGCCGCCAAGGACCATAAGGTACAGGCGTACCTCTTCAATGACTACTGGGAGGATATCGGGACCATCAAGACCTTTTTCGAGGCCAATCTGGCACTGGCAGAAATGGTACGATTCTCGATGCTTCTTTCCTTCTTCTTGTGACCATCACACCAAATCGTCATGGTACGGTTCACCATCCTTCTTCTTCAAAGACCCCCCCACCCCCTTTTCCCTTTTTTTCAGAATTTCCCTGTTTTTTCCCCTGTGTGTGTGTGTGTGTGCGTGCGTGTGTATGTGTGTGTGTGTGTGTGTGTGTGTGTGTGTGTGTGTGTGTGTGTGTGCAGGTGTGTGTTTTCCCCTCCGGTCGGTCCGGTCTGGTTCGGATTTCGGGACCTTTCGGTTGGTCCCTTCATTTCCGGTGTTGAATTCATCATGTATACATTCTGTACGTGCTGAAGGGTACGTGTTGTACGTACTGAAGCTGTTCGATTCTGTAACATGCCTTAGGGCCTCACTGAAGCTCACCTAAGCTGTTTGAGGCCCTGCTGAAGCATCTTGTACATGCTGCACCCGCAGGTCTTTTTGCCTAGAGAAGTCCTCCCTCCCCCTCCCAGGCAGGAGCCTTTGCTCCTGCTGTTTTCCAAATCGTTGTCCCGCAGAAGCATCGTGAGGTCTTCTCTTGTCTGCTTCTTCTTTTCCTTACACAAATTGCCTCTGTTGTGTAAGAAAGCGCACGTGTGTGTGTGTGTGTGTGTGTGTGTGTGTGTGTGTGTGTGTGTGTGTGAGAGAGAGAGAGAGAGAGAGAGAGAGAGAGAGAGAGAGAGTGTGAGAGAGAGAGAGAGTGTGAGAGAGAGAGAGAGTGTGTGTGTGTGTGTGTGTGTGTGTGTGTGTGTGTGTGTGTGTGTGTGTGTGTGTGTGTGTGTGTTGTTCGTTTGGGGGGGGAGGGGCGGTTGAGGAGAGAAGGAAGGGGGCAGAGAAGACTGATTGCTGATCGGGGCATTTCCAGCCACCGAAGTTCGAATTCTACGATCCGCTGACGCCAATCTACACGTCTCCGCGCTTCCTGCCGCCTGCAAAGCTGATGGACTGCAAGCTGAGCGACTGCATCATCAGCCACGGAGCTTTCCTCGAAAATTGCACCGTGGACCACGCGATCGTGGGCCTGCGCGCCCGCGTTGGATCCGGCACAAAGATTACTGTGCGTCCCTGCCCTTTGTTTTTCACAGCTTAAAAAACTTGATCTGGTCATTGGTTGATTGCGATCGTCGTTGTTTCGACTCTGTGTCTCTGCGGGTTTGCATGCCTTTCAGCGCCTTCTCTTCTTTTGCATGCCTCCTGCGTGGTTGGTCTCTATTGGCTTTCCCCCCTCTGGCGGAGGTGGAGCCGGCTGGGCAAAGGGATTGGAATTCCACGAAGCACTTGTCTGGGGTGGCCTTCAACAGTGCGAACACATCAGACACTGAAACAACGACAGACTATTTCTGGGATATTGCAGCTGACGCCATGTCTATTGACATGAAGGAGCGTTTCTTGAAATCAGGACTTTCTCGGCTGCGGCAGGTCCTCTCTGGTTGTAGACTAATGCTGTCATGCAGCAGGGAGGTCATGCCCTCATGCCAAAGAACCCGTTGCAACATGTAAGACATAAGCAAATGGTTGTGTGTGTGTGTGTGTGGGGGGGGGGGGTGGTCTGTGTTTTCAGAGGTAGAGATCAGATGTGTAAGGTGTGGGGTGCAGAGCACCATGGTTATCGGAGCAGACTACTTCGAGGATGAGGAGAAGCGGATGTGGCTTTTGGCAAACGGGATGGTGCCGATCGGCATCGGAAACAACACAATCATCGAGAACGCGATCATAGACAAGAACGCGCGGATCGGGAACGACTGCGTGCTCGTGAACAAGGAGGGTATTGATGAAGCGGACCATCCGGAGAAGGGCTACTACATCCGGTCGGGAATCATCTGCATCGAGCGAAATGCAACCATCCCCAACGGCACCCACATTTAGACTCCGGCTGGCGAATTTGATATCAAATTTTGTCGATGAGGGTACGCTGACCTCCGAGGAGTCCTGTAGCGCATGGGCAAGTCCTGTTCAGGCACTGGGGGCCTGGGAATGATGTATTTCACTTTAAATGGGGACTCCCACGAGGTCGAATTTGTGTGGATTCCCAGCACAAATTTCTTCCTTTCGAGTCGGGACAGTCCGGATCATGGCAAAATTTCGGGCTGAAATGTGATCTCGCGGGAGTTCCCACTTTTACCTTCAAATCCTGTCTGTGGGCGCTCCTTAATGATTGCCGCTCTCACTTGTAGACGCTACCCCACTTTTGGGCGGATTTATTTTTCTTTTTTGTACTTGGTGGTAGGTTTGGGGGTTGGCCATGCATGCATGATGCATGTCTGTGCCCAGTCAGAGGCGATTGCTTGATTTGGACAGACATGCCTTCGTGCCTCTGGATGGGGGTGTTTTTTTATTTTTTTATTTTTGGAAATGTGCCCCGGCAGACACATGCATGTGCTGGGACGCACACATTTATGTGCCTTGTGCACTTGGCCCTAAGCTCATTACTACGCGTTATAAATAGTGTAAAGTGTGCATCATCGGCATACACATTACTACGTATCCCCAGCGCGTGATTGTTTGTGTATGGGAGTTTGCCCATGGGATTCTGTGTCTGGAATGCGATCCACATGTCGAGTATCTCGTCTCCGCCAAAGACGAGCAGAGTAGGAATTTTAACCGTATGGCATATGAGGGCTGCGGTTAGTGGCTTTGCTCGAAAATAAAATGAAATGAAGATCCGCTTCGAGGACAAAGTTTTGGCGAAATATGAAGCTTGAACCGGGGCGCGCGACAATGTGACCACAGAGAGTTGAGGTCCCCCCAGGATTCTGGCTTCATAGGACAAATCTCAAGGACAAAACTTCAAGGACTTAGAAGGACAAAATTTTGGCAAAGCTCTCGCGGTCTTAGGAGCTCAAACTGGGGCATACGGCGATGTGGCCGCAGAGTTTAGAGCGCCCCAAAATTCTGAAATTCAAGGACAAAGGATTTAAAGGACGAATTTTTGGCGAAGCTCTCGCCGGTCTTAGGAGCATAATGGGGCCTGCGGCGATGGGGCCGCAGAGTTTAGGCGCCCCAAACTTCTGCCTTTCAAGGACAAAGGATTTGAAGAACAAATTCCCGGCGAAGCTCTCGCCGGTCTTAGGAGCATAATGGGGCGGGCGGCGATGTGGCCGCAGAGTTTAGGCGCCCCAAATTTGTGACTTTGCAGGGGCTCGGTCTCCAGCTCGGACGACCAGGTGCTTAAGTGGCTCTCCATTTAGGTTGTTGTGGCTACGGCAATCCGCATATAGGTTTAGGAATTTGGGTTTGCCAGGGCTGAGAAAGAGCACAGGGTGGCCTCCCATTGGGCCCAGAATGCATTGATTTGTGGCGATGCATGCAGTGCGCTTCGCCCTGCTGTGGGCGGGTGGGCAGCCTCCTGCCCCCCGCCCATAACCATTTCGGGATGTGGGAGCCTAGCAATTGTATGTGTACACAACTGGGTGGGCTCATGCCAGGCACTAGCTCTCATGTGGCCCAGGACGGGGGTTCTGAGTATTGCTTCGGTTTTGCGTGCGCATGTATTCATGTGCGCATGTCATACGTACATGTATTACGTTTCTGCGTGCCCATGTATACATGTATCAGGCTTTCTGCTGTGGTGACAGAGACGGTAGATCATTCTCTTGTCTGGGACTCCGTGTATGCATTTGTATCTACATTGTGTGGTGCTACATGTAAACACGTATACGCTTACATATATGCATATGAATCTACCTTGTGTGTGCTACATATATGATCAAGGGTTCACACTTGGGTCAGTACTAGCTCATTTGAACCTCGATTTCTAAAGCTGTTCAACCATAAACGTGATGCCCACATGTGCCCCTATATTGATGCATCATGGATGAATGATCCATATCGCATGCGTTTACAATACGTACCAGGCGATAGTTAGAAGCGCCTGAGCGTTCGATTTGGATACGACACACATCACTCAGTACTCCACTAGCAAAATCCTCAGGATCATGTACAATTGTACATACAATCACTATTACAATACATATCAGAAGTTAGACACAAATGTTTCAGAAGGTAGTTCATCAAAAGCAATAGATACTCATATGAGTCATGCACGGTGCATGTATGGTGCAACCGTGCACCGACTTGCCTTGGCCTTCACCAAAGAGGGCCTTTCAGGCGGCTAGTCAAAAAGGAAGTCAATGCGGGGGACAACAGAAAATGGACTTAGTACGGCACTGGGGTGGAGCTTGTCATGTAAGGGCATGAGCTCTAGGGTGGAGCCTGACACTGGGGTGGAGCCTTGCAGTTACGAGAGCGGGCCCTCCGGATCCCGCGTGCACATCGCACAACTTCCCTGCTTCAAAGAACTTCACATTCTGAAAACTGATGCCCGAATAAATTCAACTTGCGGAGAGGTACAGGACTCCCTGTTCATACTGCTGATGCCACTTCTACATCTGATGTGGCTAATTGGGCTTAAACGTAAGGCTGTACAACAGGACATGTTATGTACAAGCTACAGCCCCAAATCCTGGGGCTGTACAGCAGGACGAGTGTGGACAATCTTCAGTCCGGTCTCCCTGCGGCTGTACAGCAGGACATGCTGTGCACAGGCTACAGGCCGGTCTCCTTGGGGCTGTACAGCAAGATAAGTTGTGTACAAGCCACAGTCCGGTCTCCCTGGGGCTGCCCAGCCGCATCAAGCCCTTGCTGCAACGGGCTGCGGCCCTGCTGTGACAGGTCAGGAATGGCCATCATCGCTTCTGGTGGCGGACGAAGGCGAGAGCGGCCCAGGCGAGTACAAAGAAGGCGAAGAAGAAGATCGTCTCATAGCCGAGCTGGCCCCACTTGTTGAGGCCGGTCAGGCTGTAGAAGTCGAGCACCTCCACGCCGCCGTAGATGGGGATGTGGGTGCCTTCGTAGAAGTTCAGCATCTGGGCGCTCCACCCGTACTTCAGGAAGGTTATCTTGGAATACCTGCAGTGCCCCGCACACTTGCCACATTAGCCTCTGATACTACCGTATGGTAATATGTTCCGTAATAGTATTTCTAGTACAGTCTGCATAGTGGGGACGGGAAGAGTGTACATGTACAAGACATGCCATGTACGTATGCCTCATTGATCAATAGTGCGTTGTCAGACAAATTGGACCAAGAGGCCGTACAGGGATTCTAGTGTTTGTTGTAGTGATATCTGCTGTACAGAGTTCGCATTATGGATATTACCCAACCATGCTCCCGGGAGCTCGTGAGATAGCAATGCTCTTATGCTGAACAAGACAATTCAGAATGTTCTGCATAATTGTACAATGCACAAGGGCCCTGCAGGTGCAGACGCAACTTCGCACTGTGGGGCCGAAGCAGGGGGGGGGTCCATGGGAGCCCGAGCAGGGAAAGGGGCGCACCAGTGCCACCAGACGGGCTGGTCCTTGGCCCGGATGAGCAACCCCACGAAGAACAGCAGCGTGATCACGTACGCCGGCAGAGCCGCGTTCGCCACATCCATGTTGGGGCTGATCCCCCCGATGAAGTATGCCAGCACTGCAGCCCAGCCCTCCCACCATCTCAGCTGCACTGTTCAGGAGGATGCACTCTACCCATGTTCCTCACATATTTAAAGGGACCACACGTAATTCGATACCCCATTTGGTTTGCAACGAGAACGTCCTTCGGTTGAAGGTCCCCCCTAAGGAACAACACAGCTACATTCCTGCTTACAACACCTGCGGAAGAACCCCTGCGCACGTGCGGGATCTCCTACACAGGTTATTGAAACAATGCACTGTGGAAAAAAAAAAAAAAAAAAAAAAAGGATCCGGACTGATCCACAGACATCTGTCCTCACTTTGGTGTCAAGTGGTAGCCTCAGGGATGTGGAGAGCGCGGTACAGGATCACCACTGGTTTGCCAGAAATCTCTAAAAGCCCGCCAAGAATGAGCAGGGGAAGCAGGGTGAGGCGCACCAATGCCAATGGAGGTGGTCACAAAGTACACCAGCCAGTACATCACGAAGGATCCGCGCAAGCCCGTGGGGAAGTAGACGAGGCAGGAGAAGACCAGGCTGTTGAAGAAGGCGATGATCAGCTCCTCTGTCATCTTGGCCGTCAGGTACGTTATCGGGCGGTACAGCCCATCATTTCTCTCCCTGGAGGCCACGGGAATCGTCAGTGACGCCAAAAGGGGGGGGGGGGAAGAGACAAGGACAGAGACGCAGGGTGGGATGCCATTGCCTCTCAAACGAAATGTGCCAAAGGGGGGGGGGGGTAGGGAGAGACAAAGACAGAGAGGCCGGGTGGGATGGGAGACATACACACATACACACACACACACACACACACACACACACACACACACACGCACACAGCGCGCGCACACACACACACACACACACACACACACACACAGACACATACCCTTGTACACACAGCGCTTGCGCACGAATGTCGTCACACTCTTTGCATATAGATATGCACTCAGAAGGCACCCCATAGGCTCTTTTGATGTATGCCTGTGGGGAGGCGCAGAACGGACGGTGCTTGGCTGAATCCTTTTTATGTACTACGATCAGCAAGCAGCTAGAATACATTGCTTCTTGCTGGGCAAAACGGTGGGGCTTGCCTGATGAAGAGAGGGCGCTCCAGCACAATGGAGGGCATGTATGACGTGGCAGTGAAGCCTGGCAGGATCGTCCACATGAACACTGCATCCCCATCCCCACACCCCCCAAGTGTGAGGCTGTGCAGTTCAAGATGGGACTTTCACACATCTATATACCTCACTGCAGCCGCTTCCCAACCGAACAGATTTCTGCATATCCATATTTTCCGCAATATTCGTAGCTGGAACATATGTACTCGCGACATATGTATGTCGCGAGTCAATTTTATATTTCCTGGGTTCAAAGCAGGAGAGCAGAAGTGGGTTGGGCTCAGTGGGTAGTAACCCTGTGACTGTTGGTGGAAGAGCTTGTACGGCCTAGCTCGGGCCACAGCTGTGGAAAGCACAGCCCATATTGCCATTCTCTGCAGATGCGCACATGACACGCACCCATCACATACAGAAAATTCAAGAGAGGCACCAGAGGGGAAAGCTTAGCATGACCTCCCCAAATCCCTCCCCCCCAAAAGAGGGCATGTGGCAGGCATCGGGGCTCACGCATGGCGGTGACGTTGTTAACGCTCTCAGGGGTCAGCTCTCCGGCGCGGTTGAGGTAGAGGGTGGCGATGATGGTGAACACCAGAAGCTTGTCCATGATCCGGGGCAGGATGTAGGCCGGGTCCCGGAAGTCCTTTACCATGCGGTACTGCACCACCCCCCCGCCTGCCCTCAGTCTCTAGAACACCAGACTTAAAAAGTTAACTTCACCAGTCCTGACCCCCTGACTGCTTCACCCGCAGCTAGTGGGGCAAAGCATCACAGGGACATTCCCTACTTGCATGTGACAAGAGGGGAATTGCTCTCCACGCAATACATCAGAGGGGGATTGCGCTCCATAAATGGCCCCTGAGGGGGGTGGCCTCCACGCATTACATCAGAGGGTGACTGCTGGCAAGCCAGGAGGGGGGTGGGGGGAGCAGCTCACCTTAAGGAGGGTGAGCCAAGCCCACCAGAAGGGGGTGGCGGTGGCGCGGCTGGCCTGGAGCGCCTGGCTGGTGCGGGCCGACACATCCCCTCCGCGCCCCGTCAGCGCCGCCAGCGTCTTGTCGCCCGCCGCCTTCTCCTCCGACCCCTCAAACTGCAGCGCAAACTGCCCCGCCTTGCCCCCCCGGTCCGCCTGCAGAGCGCCAGCTTCTGTTTAGTCAAGCTTCGCATTCTGCGCATACATGCGTATCCATGCATCCTGGAGAAAGCTTTAAAATGTCCAAAAGGCAAAAAACATGTAAACCGTTTGTACAGTGTCCATGTGTATGCATATACACATATGTGCACTATCATTTCCGTACAGTGCCTTTGTGTATGGGCAAGCGAGTATGTACAGTATTAAATTTATGGGCCACACTATCTTTTCCGTACAGTATCTTTCTTATGAGCAAGCAAACTTAGTTACAGTGTCTTTGCGTATGGGCGCAAACTTAGAAAAGTCACAGTATCTGTGTGTGTGGGCAAGCAAGTATGGCTGCAGAGTCCTGGCACACAGTCCCTGGGCACATCAGGGGGAAAGCGGGGCCACGCACGGAGGTGGTGAGGTCGACGATCCACTCGGCCAGATTGTCGGAGGTGCCCTTGCTGCCAAAGGCAGGGGCATCGGGATTGCTCCTCTCAAAGAACTCTCTGGCGGCAGGCCCGTTGGGGCCAAAGTAGGCAACCCGACCGCGCAGCAGGATCATGATGTCGTCAAACAGGTTGAAGGCGTACGGGGTGGGGCTGTGGATGGTGCTGACCACGGTGATCCCCGTCTCCGCCGTCAGCTTCTTCACCACCCCCATCACCTGCTCCACCGCCGTGCCCCCTCCATCACCTCCTTGCCCCACTCGAAGAGCAACCCCCCGCTCCTCTCACACCCATCTACTGCAGGCTCTGGGGATCGCACTCAGGGGTGTATACCAAAAACCGAATACCTGGAAATACATTTTGTACTGCTAAAGTGTGGTTGCGCAGAAATTTGTACGGCAGCAGCCTTGAGCGGGGTCCCACAAAATAACCGGTGAAGCACACAAACATCCTCGCATATGCGTGCTCCAACGTGAGCTCCTCGATTGCTGTGTCAAGGGAAAGGGACCAAGGGAAGTTCAAAGAAACGCAAGTAGTCATAGACCTGGAGCGCACCTCGTTGGAGGTGTAGCTGTCGAGGCCGGAGGTGGGCTCGTCCAGGAACAGGACTCTGGGGTTGGACACCAAGGCCAGCCCAATGTTGGCCCTCTTGGCCTGACCCCCTGTGCGCCCCCGCCTGCCCCATCTCAGAAAACCCCCCAGGCTTTGAAGTAATACTGCAAGCCTAATTTTATGGTAGTACAGTTGCTGGTGGTCAAGCTCGAGAGGGACGGCGCGACTGCTGTTGGAACCCCATGGGATACAAGTGACAATGCCTTTTGGGGGCAGGCCTTAGGGTCATTGTGAGAGGGCTCACAAGGCAGAAAGGCAAGGTGCAAAAAGTACCAGGCCCCGCACAAACCATTTTGTATAACTGGCCTGGGATACGGATTAGCTATTAAGATTCAACACGCTGGTGGCCATTTGTTGTCTTTGCTTATTAGACTACAGGCGGAAAGACAAATATGCAACAGAATCCTGCAAAGGGGATGGAGAGGACAGGCACCGGAAATGCCGCGCTGCATGTCGGATCCGATGATGACGTCTCCGCAGGAGGCGAGGCCCAGCTCGCTGATGACCTCCTCCACCCGCGCCCTCTTGTCCTCCAGCGCCATGCTTGTGGGGTTCTTCAGCTCCGCCGTGTACAGCAGCATCTCTCGCACTGTCATGTTCCCTATCAGCGTGTCTGCGCACCACACCCCCCTTGCTCGGTATGGGTTGGACAGAAGCACCAAGGTGCATCCTGACTATCAGCTAATCCGAAAATTGCAGGTACAATACCTTCCTCACGAATGCAAATATATGAGCACGTGCATGTACAGATTACCTCCCCCCCCCTTTCCTCGCTGATGCACATACACATACTCAAACACCATACACATCACCATGCACACACACAGCACACATGTAAATGCACCACGGGATGTCCACACTCCAACACGTACCGAGAACAAGGGTGACAGAACGCACAGACACATGTACGCAGAACGGCCTTTATAAATGCAGAAGGCCCCATGAACAACAAAGCAGATCGTAGTGGGAAGGGACAGTCTGCTGCACAGGGCTGAAATCCATGACACATGTGCAGCCGGTAAAAGCCATGTGCCTGTAAGCTGTGGAGATGTGGCGCACCAAACTGCTCAACATATCCTGTGTGGCGGCGCAGGAAGTTGGAGGAGGCTGGCTGGTTCGCATACAGGATTTTGCCCTCCAGTTTACCTTGCGTCTTCCGGCCGGCCAGAACGTCCAAAAGAGTCGTTTTCCCGCTCCCAGAGGGCCCCATCTGCAGAATCATGTAAGCACACGCATGAGCTTGACGTCCTTATGGGCATCTGAATAATGAGAATCCGGAGACCAAGCCCAGCTGATGGTGTCTGACTCCTTTCTTTGAGATTTTTCATTACAGTAGTGCAAATCTGATATATCTAACAGCATCAACTGACTCGTCCCATGTGATAAATGTACGCTTATCTCCCTATCTGGAGTGTGCAGTTGCCAATACCAAGTGCGCGAAAATCCATTATATTGACACCTATTACCTCCAGGGCTCTTATGCTTCATTGGAGTGCCGTGCAGGACATTGGAACAGACTGGAGACAAAGAAAAGATGGGTGAAGCCACTAATTGGTAATCTATTGATAGCAGCACTGTCATTGCTGTCTCACGTGACCTGGGCGACAGAACGCAGGTTCTCACCAGTGCAAACATTCGTTGTGGCAGGAAGTATCCTGAAACGTTTTGTAGAAGCCCGACGGTCGATCCCTTCTGCCTGCTGTTGTTGACGGTATACGTCACGTTCTGTGTTTGCCCCACACATATATCAGGAAGACTGACGACCGCATGTACATAGAATAGTTTGAGCACAACCACCTGCATTGTATTTAACATTTTAGTGGCTGGTTGGCTTTTCCTGGGTCCTTGCGTTCACTGCATGACCCTTGGTGTTGTCGAGGTTTTCTCAGTTTGGCATTCAGCAAAAACGACTAAGTACCACGAAGCAATACATTATTCAATTTTGATTGCAGTTACTGTTATAATATTTTTCAACATTTTCTAATAGAGAGATCCAGGTCTGCTCGGCGGCCATCTGTCTTCCCAAGCACGTTGCTCATTTTCACAATTTCAACAGGGAACTCAAAAAAGAGAAAATATTGATATGTCTGACTATTATCACCTGAAATGTAACAGTTATACCACTCCCGCTGTTCATGGCATTCTCGACAGGATGGGGTTGCCCCACTTCGACTACCGCGATTGCGAGGGCCTGGTCGTCCGCCATGGTCAATCAAGAATGATATAGTCTCTTAAGTTCTTCTTATCTACCAGAAATGAAGACAACTTGCTTTTTGTGTGACAACCTGATTGCATCCCGTATTTAAAATGCGAATTTCAGCGGGTTAGAGACGCCTCAGGTAATCCGATAGTCAGGCTGCTTGTGCCGCCAGGCAGACTCTATTCTCTGGATTACGCGACCCCGTGAAGTCCGGTCAGATCGAGTTGAAGCATTCCCCGCCTAGAAACGCACGAGCGTGAATTTCAAGTGGCGTGAAAACGTCTGGCCTAGAATCGAGTCGAAAACGCGGGCCGTGTCGCATAATGCGTGTTAGAGTCTGCCTCCCGGAAACTCGGCTGACTGACGGATTACTTGAGGCGGTTATAACCTGGTTCAACATCCCCTTAAATAATACTTGCGCTCGCCTTGTCGCCAACTAGAGGAGCATTGCCTTCCAGTTTTACAAGCAAGCAGCCATCATCGATAGATACAATATTCGAAACATCGTGATGGAGGAACGGGTCGTAGCAATCACAGTACCTGAGGACGGCCTTCCTGCCGAGGATGCCGTTCACAGCGGCATTACTGTTACATTCCAGGTAACTAAGACGCAAAGTCAAGCAATCGGGATGGAAATATCAAGACTTTCTCTGTCTTTTCCTCTATAACCAAGGGACTCAGTAAAGTGTTGCTAGATTTCCGTCTGCAGATGCATCGGTCTACATACATATGCTGTGCCAAAGCTCACACACTAGAGGACGGTTTGCATAACGTTGCTGGTGAAATCAAATGGTGTAATTCTGTTATCCCATATTGCCCATGAGACCGATGATTGGTACAATGTCGAAGTCAAATACCGTTCTTCACGGAAGTGCACCAAGCAGGCTGCAGTTTCTATGTGAGCCGAAGACGTGTTTCAATGAGGAATTAATTAATTTTATTCAGTGCAAGAAGATGTTAGCTGCTGATCGTAATGGCTGCATGATGCGGGTCGCAGAATGTGACATACACCGTCAAAACAAGCAAGAAGAAGGGGTCGTCCATAAATCTCCTCCAAAATATTTCAGGATACTTCCTGCCACAGAGAATGTTCGCATTGGTGAGGTCCTTTTTGGTACTTACGACTGATACCATCCGCAGTGGCATGAATGCCATGTGCCAGTTGCTTGGCACATGTCCCTCGAATATTCACAATCACGAGCTACCAGTTGCTTCGGCGTACCTGAGTGTAACACTATGAGAAACCTCCCATAACTTTAACACTGCGTTTACCTGCGTACACTGGACCTTGCATGCAACAAGAGCAATGCAGTAACTGTGTGCCGCAGAGAGCAATGGACCCTAATGCCAAATACGTTTGCTGCTTTTCTTTAGTGGCACTTAAAAATATGTTTACAAGCCAGAAGGATGATCATGGTCATTCTCAAGACGGGTGGTCAGAATAATAGCACTTACTTTGGCATTTAGGTTCACCCAAATGCTTCTGTTTTGCAGATGGGGCCCTCAGGAAGCGGGAAAACCACGTTGTTGGACGTTTTGGCGGGTAGGAAGACACAGGGAAAGCTTGAGGGCACCATTCTGTATGCCAACCGACCTGGATCCTCAAAGTTCCTACGCCGCCACACGGGTTACGTTGAGCAGTTTGGTGCGGCCCCTATTTTTCAGGTTGGAGACACACAGCTGTGCTTCACGTTAATTCTGAAGAATAACTTTAAAGTAAATTATTCAAAATTTTGAATAGTTTTACTGTCAGTCTGAATAGTTTTACTGTCAGGCCACGCCCTGTGGGCACCAAGAAGAGGCAGGAATAGAAGGGTCTTACCGTGCAGAACTTTTTTAAGGTTAGGGTCCACACCATGTGATCATCAAATTGAAATGGCAGGACTAGAGGGGAGAACACAAATCACACCAAGGTCTCGACTCCCGATCCAGGGTCTTGGCACGATTTGCGTTCTTCTTACTGGCCCCGCCTTTCCTTTGCTTACAGCCTGCTCTGAGCCTCCAGGCCTCAGAGCTCTGCATACATGTGTACCCGCTTACTGTGCGAGATGCTGGTGTCTGCGGGAGTCCCAGTGCTACAAGCATATTTGTGATTGTCTGTGTGTGTGTGTGTGTGGGGGGGGGGGGGGGATCCCTTCTCGGAAGGGTCCCGGAATCATGTGCATGTCAGAGTTGATGTCCCTGCAGATCAGGATGTGGACCCTGAAGGGGTTTTAGCATGAAAATTCGGGAAATGAGGTGTGGTGTGGTGTGGTGCACAGACACGCTGATAGGGAACATGACCGTGCGGGAGATGCTGCTGTACACGGCGGAGCTGAAGAACCCCACAAGCATGACGCTGGAGGGCAAGAGGGCGCGGGTGGAGGAGGTCATCAGCGAGCTGGGCCTCGCCTCCTGCGGAGACGTCATCATCGGATCCGACATGCAGCGCGGCATTTCCGGTGCCTGCCCTCTCCGCCCCCTGCTGCACAGTAATGGGAGATGGTTGCTACTGAATTTGCAAGACAGTCAACGTCGTCCAACAAGGCCCGCAGTACTGGGCTTGGGACTTGATGAGGGGGCCTTTTTTAACCAAAATCTATCGGAATGTGTCTTCCACCAAAAGTCGCAGCCGATATCTTTTTGAGTTCTGCAAATTCTTTAGAGTTTTCCAACCTTATGGTGCTGGAATTCTGTCTGCTGGCTGCCAGTGTGTTCACAATACTCACATGAGCATTCAGAGTGTTGTTCAGCGCCACCGTGCCTGTTTCACAAGTTGTCCAAAAAGATGAAGGATATGTACAAATCCGAGACTTGCACCATATGTGTAGCGTATACTCGCGTGAGTGCCACACATGACCGTGCAGCTTGCTGAAATGGGGCCGGCTGGGGCGCACAGGTGGGCAGGCCAAGAGGGCCAACATTGGGCTGGCCTTGGTGTCCAACCCCAGAGTCCTGTTCCTGGACGAGCCCACCTCCGGCCTCGACAGCTACACCTCCAACGAGGTGCGCTCCAGGTCTATGACTACTTGCGTTTCTTTGAACTTTCCTTGGTCCCTTTCCCTTGACACAGCTACACCTCCAACGAGGGGCGCTCCCTCATCCCCGCTCCTGCAAGGTTCCTGGCTCATGGGTCACTACATCTGTTGTACTTTCCTTGGTCCCCTCCACTGGCATGAATAATTCCACCTGCCTCGATGGCAGCAACGTGCAGGGCTCGGCTTTCTTTGCCGTGCGCAAGTGTGTGCATTGCCGTGCTTGCGTCTTGATCCCCCCTCGACCTTCTACGGAAGAAATTGTGGGCGTCCATCTTCCAATTGTTGCAACCTTCCAGGCCCATGCAGTGCAACCAGACCTGGGCTGTACAAAGTCAAATTCCAGAATTTAAGTAGTAGTTGTAGTAGTAGTAGCTACATATATACCTATATACCCCTGAGTGGGATCCCCAGAGCCTGCAGTAGACAGGTGTAAGAGGAGCGGGGGGGAGGGGGGTTTGCTCTTCAAGTGGGGCAAGGAGGTGATGGGGTTGGCGCGGCGGTGGAGCAGGTGATGGGGGTGGTGAAGAAGCTGACGGCGGAGACGGGGATCACCGTGGTCAGCACCATCCACAGCCCCACCCCGTACGCCTTCAACCTGTTTGACGACATCATGATCCTGCTGCGCGGCCGGGTTGCCTACTTTGGCCCCAATGGGCCTGCCGCTCGAGACTTCTTTCAGAAGAGCAATCCCCATGTCCCTGCGTTTGGAAGCGAGGGCACCTCCGACAATTTGGCCGAGTGGATTGTTGACCTCACCACTTCGGTGCGTACCGCCTGTTGGGAAGTCTCCGGATCCGTGCATGGCCGAGCCAAAGATCCCTATCTGTCCTCAGGAGATCTCTATCTTGATTCTGATCCTTGCCAGTGCACTCGCTCCTCTGCCTCAGATCACTGTATTTATCGCATATTTCCCTTGCAAAGACGATTGTCAACTTCACTACCCCTGTGCATGCCGCAAATTTCCCCATTACCTCTTTTTGGACATCTGCAAGGCCAACCCAGAGGTTTTTGTCTGTCCATTGGTTTCCTCTTTTCTTTCCCGGTGTCATTTACACACTCCCTTCCTCCTGCCTTGTTTAGACAGGCAATATAGATATGCATATATGAAGTATTCTTCTCTTCCCTCCCTTAGAAGGACTTCAAGGACTGGCTATAAGACTACCGAACAGACAATCCAACAGAAATTGACGTGGCTAGATGAGGGCACTGGGCAGGCGGACCGGGGGGGCAAGGCGGGGCAGTTTGCGCTGCAGTTTGAGGGGTCGGAGGAGAAGGCGGCGGGCGACAAGACGCTGGCGGCGCTGACGGGGCGCGGAGGGGATGTGTCAGCCCGCACCAGCCAGGCGCTCCAGGCCAGCCGCGCCACCGCCACCCCCTTCTGGTGGGCTTGGCTCACCCTCCTCAAGGTGCGCTGCCCCCCCCCCTTCCCCCGATGGGGTGTGGGTGTACTGCCCACCAGCACCGAGGCAGTACACCTGCAAGCCGAACTCTCACCTCTTGTCTCGGGTTGCTGCTCTAGTGTGGGGTGATGTACAAGCTACCTGATAGTAGTGCTGAAACATTACGTAGTCCCAGTTTCCTTGACCATGGGTTACCGACTTGCGTGTCCCTGCTGTGTGACCCATCCGAAGACATTACTTGAAAATGTCATCCTAACAAGCAATGGACAGGCGAAATAAATAGGGCAAAAGCCCAAAACAACACATCCAACCCCCCCCCCCCACACACACACACACACCCACACCCCCCTCCCCCCAAACACACACAAAACACAGAGGGAGAGGGGGGGGTGGACTCTGTGTGTATGCAAGTGTGTTGTATGTGAGAGAGTGTGTGTGTGTGTGTGAGAGAGACAGAGAGAGAGAGAGAGAGAAAGAGAGAGAGAGAGAGAGAGAGAGAGAGAGAGAGAGAGAGAGAGAGAGAGAGTGCGTGTGTGTGTGTGTGTGTGTGTGTGTGTGTGTGTGTGTGTGTGTGTGTGTGTGTGTGTGTGTGTATGTGAGAGGATGTCAGAGTTAGGGCTGGTGCAAGTTCGTGCATGGTATTAGAGAGCAGGCCCAGTGTTGCTGCGCAGGTTCAGCGATGTTGTACTGACAGCAAAGAAAGCAGGAGATATATTCAAAATGAGAATGAGGGAAGGCGGGGGGGTGGTGCAGTACCGCATGGTAAAGGACTTCCGGGACCCGGCCTACATCCTGCCCCGGATCATGGACAAGCTTCTGGTGTTCACCATCATCGCCACCCTCTACCTCAACCGCGCCGGAGAGCTGACCCCCGAGAGCGTCAACAACGTCACCGCCATGCGTAAGCCCCCGGGGCCCCTCAGGCGGAAGGCCTTCTCCCAGGGGTTTCATGCTCGATCTTATTCATACATTCTTTAATAATCGACTGTAGCCATGGACACATATGTTTACTTCTCTCGTGTCACGGGCGCGAGGTCGCTTTTTGTCTTTGAGGAACAGGAAGTGAAAGAACTGCTTCCTGACTGAGGGCTTTATTGGTTAGAACGATACGACCAGTCAGGAAGTAGTTCTTTTCACTTCCTGTTCCTCAAACTAATGAAGCCCTCCACTGTGAGTCTTGTAGCGGTATGGCATGCACCTAGGACCCCCAAGGTGGGCAAGTATCAGCAAAAGAGGCCAATTTGATGATCCCAAATCTTATCTTGGGTCCGTGCGAGGGAATGCAGTGTTCATGTGGACGATCCTGCCAGGCTTCACTGCCACGTCATACATGCCCTCCATCGTGCTGGAGCGCCCTCTCTTCATCAGGCAAGCCCCACCCTCTAACCCTAATCTCCTGAGGGCCAGGAAAACAAGCTCTTATCCTGAATATTGTTTTCATGGCGGCTTTCTCATTGGGTATGTTCCCATGCTGATGAGTAAATGTGCATGCTTAGACGTTGATGAATACTCCGCACACTCACCGATCAGCATCAGCGTGATGAATGCATTATTCCAAATGATGTACTTCTGAATATACCTTTGAATTGCTTGTGAATACTCCAATTGGATCGCATGTGAATATTATATCTGAATTGCGTGTGAACATTCTAATTGAATTGCGTCCGAATATTCCCGTTGAAGTGCTTGTGTTGGCTCAGCCAGTCAGCCACGGAAAGGCGGATTTGCCCAGCACTTGAAAGCACTTGGATTCGTGTTGTAAGTGTGGTGTGGATATGCTCCCTGCTGATTAAGAGGGGAGCCCTTCATACCCACAGGGAGAGGAATGATGGGCTGTACCGCCCGATAACGTACCTGACGGCCAAGATGACAGAGGAGCTGATCATCGCCTTCTTCAACAGCCTGGTCTTCTCCTGCCTCGTCTACTTCCCCACGGGCTTGCGCGGATCCTTCGTGATGTACTGGCTGGTGTACTTCGTGACTACCTCCATTGGCATTGGTGCGCCTCACCCTGCTTCCGCTGCTCATTGCTGGCCTTCATGAAGGAGTCTTGCAAACCAATAGTGGTACTGTACTGCAATCTCCTCGAACCCGAGGCTATCCCTTGAAACCCAAGTGGGGCCAGCAGTCTGTGATCAGACCTTTCACTCTTCTTAAACGTCATGTGTTACAGTACCATTGCACAATACCTGTGCAGGGGATCTCGCACGTGCGCAGGGGTTCCGTTGGAGGGGTTTTCTACCACGTCGGAAGCAGGAATGTAAATGTGTGGTTCCCCAGCGGGGGCGCTGCAAAAGCGAAGGATGTTCTCGATGCAACCCAAATGGTGTTTCGAATGGCGTGTGGTCCCTTTTAAAATGCGAGGAACATGGGTAGAGGGCATCCTGTTGAGCAGCGCAGCTGATATGGTGGGGGGGCTGGGCTATAGTGCTGGCATACTTCATCGGGGGAATCAGCCCCAACATGGATGTGGCGAACGCGGCTCTGCCGGCGTACGTGATCACGCTGCTGTTCTTCGTGGGGTTGCTCATCCGGGCCAAGGACCAGCCCGTCTGGTGGCACTGGTGCGCCCCCTTTACGTCCCTTATCCAGGATAAGGACCAACCCATCTGGTAGCTTAGCTTGCACTCTTCTGTCTCGGTCTAACAGCTAGTCTTTGGCTCCGTACTTATGAGGCTCAATGACATAAAGGCTCAGCGGGCTAGAGGCCACATCTTGGTAACATGCACTTGACGCACAGCACGTGCCGCGCGGCACGTCTTATTATGAGATGAAAACAATTGTTGCTTGTGAGCAGCTGCAGGCCCAACACATCAGCAGCAATTGCCATTAAGTAACACCAACCGCATAGGAAGCAGGTTGCAAACATGTAAAAAATGATTACTGATGATAATTCAACGAGTGTCAGCAAGCATGGGCCCTGCCAGTGATGTTTTCCCGTCCAGCACAAGAGCATTGCTATCTAACGAGGGCCCCTGGGAGGATAAGGGAAATATCCATACTGCATACTTAAGACTGCTGATATATATCCACTACAACAAACACCAGAATCCACATACTGGGGAGAGAGCCCGTAGGCTTTTAGTCCATGGACAAATTGGCCAATTTGTCTCAAAGGGCGCCATGACACGTACGTAGACGACATGTCATGTACATGTACACTCCCCCCGCCATGCACCATGCAGAGTGTACTACGAAACATTATTTCGCCCTATAACCTATTGCGCTATATATGGTAAAATTATATGCTGATGTGTCAAGTTTGCGGGGGGGACTGCAGGTATTCCAAGATAACCTTCCTGAAGTACGGGTGGAGCGCCCAGATGCTGAACTTCTACGAAGGCACCCACATCCCCATCTACGGCGGCGTGGAGGTGCTCGACTTCTACAGCCTGACCGGCCTCAACAAGTGGGGCCAGCTGGGCTACGAGACGATCTTCTTCTTCGCCTTCTTTGTACTCGCCTGGGCCGCTCTCGCCTTCGTCCGCCACCAGAAGCGATGATCGTGAGCGGCTGATCAACCGACAACTGCGTGATGCAGATCTACACCCAAAAAATTAACCGACACATTCTTCGGACAGCAACGAGCTGCAACCTGCTGCACAGATCTGAAATCTCTGTAGAGAGCTCATCACGGGCCTGGGATGCAAATCTTACCTGATGTACGCTAGGGAGCAGCATGCGGCTTCAAGCCACTGTATAGCTTTGATCATCGCAATTAAAAGAGCGCGACACAGACTTGGGATGCAGATCATATATGCCTGACATAGACCGGTGACAGCAAGCGGCTGCATTCCCGCCGCACAGAGAGTAGACCTAACTAGGACGCTTTGTCAAGACCAAAACAGAGAGTGCACACGGCCCTGTAGGGAGGACACAGGCCTTGTGGGCTGCGGCCTCAGGGAGGACACAAGCCCGGCATCATTGAAACGGTGGGTATTTTTTCGACAATGTACGATTATGTGTTTACAGGGACGACGTCTCTCACACGAACACTGTACGAGTATATTTTTTTCTTTTCTTTTCTTTTCTTTTTTACAGGGACGACGTCGATGTCTCTCACAAGGGCAATGTACGTGTACTTTTTTTCCAGTAACAGCGTATTGTATTGGTTGAGCATGCTCACCTGAGAGACTACGTGTATACAAGCTTAAGCCTGGTATGGTAGGAACGATGGACATGTCTTCAGAAAGAAAATGTATGAATATGTGTTTACAGTGACGCTAACTTTTCATCATAGTCAGGACAATGTATGAGTATTTGTTTATAGTGACGACGTATTGTTCTGGTAAGTGCTCACCAAACGATACATGGGTTTTGCATCCCAAGACGCTGCGTTGCCTGAGACCCATATGTTTGTGTAAGCATATCCAGTCGTTGAAAGTTGAATCCTCACGAGTTTTGGAAGTCTCGAGAGGGTCATCGGAAGCCACAAATTGTGTTCTACCCTGGGCTGCAGTACGTTGCAGCAGGAGGGCTGTACAAATATGACAGTCAGATTTTGAGGACCTAGTAAGATCCTGGATCCACCAAGGAGTAGAGCAGGCGGGCCACGACTGTCAGGTCAATTTGTTTTCGCTTATCAGCGGAACTCAGGTGAAAGGACGATTAAGGTTCGCACGAGGGCAGGTCATGGTCTCAACCCTAGGTTTTGCTGTTTAGGAAGTATGTGTATCGCCACCTCAACGGCTCACTTGTGAGCCATGTGATGCTCCAAGTTTCCGGAAGATTTTTCGACGAATCGCCACGGATCCACTTGCCGTGCCTGATTTGTAAACCTTGATAGAATTCTAACTGTTCAAAGGATTCAGTTTCTTCGAGCAAAGCATCCATTACCGACGGCTTCATCCGCTTGGGAGCCCGTAGGTCTTGGCAGCTGAGAAGACTATTTATTAATCAACAAAGAGTTTGAGAGTTGAGGAACGGGAAGAGTAATATCAACTGATTAGCAATGGCGATTGGCCATCGGCAACCCAGAGGGTTGGGAAGGGCATTCCATTTACAAGGCTGCTATTTATGGCAGGAAGAACGTATCTTGACCAGTAATGACCAATATTAAATTGCCTGGCTAGATCAGGGGCCTTCCAGAAGAGGTCTGGGGTTGCAGCATAGAGCACAAGAAATGCGCTGTTCAAACCGCAGCTTTAAACATGAGGCTGATATGTGTCTTTCAATGTGTGGGATCTGTGCGTGTTGTGTACAAAAGCCGTGTTTTTCATTACATCGAACGTAATTGTCGTGCGCATGACCCATTGCTAAGGCCAGCATCCGCAGCGTCTCTGATCACATGTATCACAGGCCTTTTAATACAGGAAAAGTTCTCTGGCATGTAATGGTTTCTACGTACAAGTGGTCATCACGTGATGTCGTGCAGTACCTTTGTAAAAGGTTATGGCCAGTGGCGTATCCTGTAAGCAAGCAGACAGGTCGTAAGTTCATGCCTCTCCAGCTACAGTCCTCGACGACTGTCTGCTCTTTAGCACATGCAACTGCATGAACAAGACTGGCATCCTTATGTGCCCAGTATCTTTCAAAACCAGTTGCTCGACTATGCGGTGATCGCAGCTTTAATAGTCCTTTCACACTAACGCGTAATCTAGATCAGATTGTACCTTATGTTCGAAATCGTCCACAATCTAACGTGTCTTAAGGTACCTTATGTTCTCAATGGACCCATATCCTAATAGTGCACATCTGAAGATCATTTAAAGCACACGGCATTCAATAATAATGTTCAGAACTCAACAACCGTCGAAGCTGATGGGTCACTCCTTGCAAGACAGGGTGTCGAACGTACGCTCCCACAATGACACAGAGATCAGGAAGCTGTATCGCAACTTCTTCTTCGGTACCACCATTTGCAAGGCGTTGCCGGAGGGACCAAACGTGCCGGGAAGGTAAAGGAGGAGACCCGACTGGGTGATAAGTGGTACCTCGGACCAAGTAGCACCGGTGCTACTTGGTCCGAGGCTGTGAGAAGGAAATCAAAGGAACGACAAAGGTGGTTGAAATCAACGACAATTCATACAGCCATGGGAAGATAGAGTGTGTGGGTGTGCGCACGCGCGTGTGTGTGCACGTGAACACACACACACACACACACACAGAGAAAGAGAGAGAGAGAGAGAGAGAGAGAGAGAGAGAGAGAGAGAGAGAGAGAGAGAGAGAGAGAGAGAGAGAGAGAGCGAGAGAGAGAGAGAGAGAGAGAGAGAGAGAGAGAGAGAGAGAGAGAGAGAGAGAGAGAGAGAGAGAGAGAGAGAGAGAGAGAGAGAGAGCAACGACGAGGGTGCTCCAGCGTCTGAAGCCTAGGGCTAGGGCTTTGCATGCACAGCATCCCTACCCGAGAATGTGCCTTCATAGGGCACGAGGACTCATACGCTGCGATTATCCAAGAGCAACGACAATTGTGAGGGAGCACCCACAAGCATTGCAATGCAAGGCAAGCTTGTGGCACCTTAAGGCATGGGTGCTGACTGGTATTGAAGTTGCATCTCCATTTTCCGGAAAAGGATATGAAACATGTGTGTACGCATGGCATAGGTCACATGCTACGAATCCTAGCCTGTGACAGGTGACAGTCAGAGCCTAGGTATATGTCGTTCACCTATAGGTAGCTACCTACCTACGCAGCCTGTGATAGGTGACAGTCACTGACAGGAACTGAAACTGACGGGGGCCTCTTTGTGTTGGTAGATCACTTCAGAAGAAACTTGGGTAACTGTAATTCGTGTGGTGTGCCTGATGCCAATGGCGACTACCCATTGGGGTCTCGGATTGTGTGGGCCGGGGGCGCGGTCGTCGAGGTGTGGGAATTACGCTACCGTTGTCGACTCTATTCTGGTCCAGATAACTCACGGGGAATTCACCGGGTCGCGTAATCCGAAGAATAGAGTCTGCCTCCCGGAACTAGCAGCCTGACTAGCGGATTACATGAGGCGTCCCTAACCCGCCAAGCGTCCCCTTTAAATACTCGATGCGATCGGAACGTCGAACAAAAAGCAAACTGTCTTCATTTCTTGTGACACAAAGAAATCTCTGGGGTATTCTCGTATCCCCTATTTATCATGGCGGACGATCAGGCCCTCGCCATAACAGTCGTTGAAGGGCGTCAACCCCATCCGGCCGAGAATGACATCAACAGCGGCAGTGGCATTACTGTTACATTTCAGGTGCTTAATCTTCATTTTTACTCATGATATTGTAGTTTTCGAGCGCCCCCACTGATATTGTTAAAGTGAGCAACATGAGTGGAAGGGCGGATGGCCACCGAAGAGACCTCGATCTCTCTTGTGAAAGATGTGCATCAACTATAATAACAGCACTCGCTACTTACGATGTGTTTTGTAGTATTTCATCGATGTTCATTCCTCTAAAACATTCTGCTAAACTGAGAAATCCTCAACGACGCCAAACGTCATGCAGGAAACACAAGGACCCAGGAAGTGCCCACCAGCTATTAAAACCTTAGGTATCATGCAAAATACTGTGGTGATACCTTTTAATATACACACGGTGGGTCATTTTTCCTAACATGCGTGTGGGGCAAACACAGAACGTGTCGTATACCGTCAACAACAGCAGGGAGAAGGGCTCGACTGTCGCGCTTTTGAATAACGTGTCAGGATACTTCCTGCCACAACGAATGTTTGCACTGGTGAGAACCTCCGTTCTGTCGCCAAGGTCATGTGAGACAGCAATGACAGTGCTGCTGTTAGGGGTTGCAACAGGCTTTTCTTTGTCTCCAGTCTGTTCCGTTATAAAAGAATAAACATCAAAGAAGCCTTAGGGTCCTGGAGTAAATAGGTGCCAGTAAAGTGTCGCCTGTGCGTATCACGAATGCGTTTTTGCAATCCTCAAGGTTGTTTCAACTGCACATCCAGAGATGGAGATAGCATACAAATAACACATGGGACGACTCAGTTAATGATCTTAGATATATCAGATGGCATTACTGTGTAAGAGCCTTAAAAAAAGAAAAGAGGATTCAGGCACCATTAATCTGGCTTGGTCTCGTGATACCCATCATCCAAATAACCTGAATGACCTCCAGCTCATGCATGTGCTTCTTCGGATTCCGCAGATGGGGCCCTCTGGGAGTGGGAAAACGACTCTTTTGGACGTTTTGGCTGGCCGGAAGACGCAAGGAAAGCTGGAGGGCAAAATCCTGTATGCAAACCAGGCAGCCTCCTCCAACTTCCTGCGCCGCCACACAGGATATGTTGAGCAGTTTGGTGCGCCACATCTCCACAGCTTACAGGCACATGGCTTTTACCGGCTGCAAATGTTTCACAGATCTCAGCCCTTTGCAGCAGACTGTTCCTTCCCTCTACGATCTGTAATGTTGCTCTTCGGTGCTTCCGCATATGTGAAGGCCTGTCTGAATACATGTGTATGTGTGTTCGCTGACCCGGGTTCTGGGAATGTGAAGTGTGGACGTTCCTTGGTGATTTTGCAGATGTGCTGTGTATGCGCTGTGTGTGTGTCTGTTGGGGGAGGGCGGGGGTGTGTGTTATCATTGAGTAAGTGTATGTGTGTCAGCGTTGAGGTGGGGTAGTAATCTGTGCATGCGCATTCGTGAGGAATGTATTGTACCTGCGATCGCCGGATTAGCTGATCATCAGGATGCATCTTGGTGCTTCTGGTCACCCAGTACCAAGCAAGGGGGGTGTGGTGCGCAGACACGCTGATAGGGAACATGACAGTGCGGGAGATGCTGCTGTACACGGCGGAGCTGAAGAACCCCACAAGCATGGCGCTGGAGGACAAGAGGGCGCGGGTGGAGGAGGTCATCAGCGAGCTGGGCCTCGCCTCCTGCGGAGACGTCATCATCGGATCCGACATGCAGCGCGGCATTTCCGGTGCCTGCCCTCTCCATCCCCTTTGCAGGAGTCGGTTGCATATTTGTCTTTCCGCCTGCAGTCTACTAAGCAAAGACAACAAATGGCCACCAGCATGTTGAATCTTAATAGCTAATCCGTATCCCAGGCCAGTTATACAAAATAGTTTGTGCGGGGCCTGGTACTTTTTGCACCTAGCCTTCTGCGTTGTGAGCCCTCCCACAATGACCGTAAGGGCTGCCCTCAATAGGCATTGTCACTTGTATCCCATGGGGCTCCATCAGCAGTCGCGCCGTCCCTCTCGAGCTTGAGCACCAGCAACTGTACTTCCATAAAATTAAGCTTGCAGCATTACTTCAAAGCCTGGGGGGTTTTTCTGAGATGGGGCCGGCGGGGGCGCACAGGTGGGCAGGCCAAGAGGGCCAACATTGGGCTGGCCTTGGTGTCCAACCCCAGAGTCCTGTTCCTGGACGAGCCCACCTCCGGCCTCGACAGCTACACCTCCAACGAGGTGCGCTCCAGGTCTATGACTACTTGCGTTTCTTTGAACTTCCCTTGGTCCCTTTCCCTTGACACAGCAATGGAGGAGCTCACCTTGGAGAACGCATATGCGAGGATGTTTGTGTGCTTCACCGGTTGTTTTGTGGGTCCCCGCTTAAGGCTGCTGCCGTACAAATTTCCGTGCAACCACACTTCAGCAGTACAAAATGTATGTTCCAGGTATTCGTTTTTTGGTATACACCCCTGAGTGGGATCCCCAGAGCCTGCAGTAGACGGGTGTGAGAGGAGCGGGGGGTTTCTCTTCGAGTGGGGCAAGGAGGTGATGGAGGGGGCGCGGCGGTGGAGCAGGTGATGGGGGTGGTGAAGAAGCTGACGGCGGAGACGGGGATCACCGTGGTCAGCACCATCCACAGCCCCACGCCGTACGCCTTCAACCTGTTTGACGACATCATGATCCTGCTTCGCGGCCGGGTTGCCTACTTTGGCCCCAACGGGCCTGCCGCCAGAGAGTTCTTTGAGAGGAGCAATCCCGACGCCCCCGCCTTTGGCAGCAAGGGCACCTCCGACAATCTGGCCGAGTGGATCGTCAACCTCACCACCTCCGTGCGTGGCCCCGCTTGACCCCTGCTGTGCCCACGGCCTCTGTGCATGGACCCTTCAGACATACTTTCTTGCCCACACACACAAATCCTGTACGTACTTGCTTGCCCTTACACAAAAAGACCGTGGTTTTGTAGATTTGCTTGCCCATATGCATGCACGAAGATCGTAATGGAAAAGATTGTGTTGCCCATGGAGAAAGACACAGTAAGTAATTAAGTTTGCTTGCCCATAGATACTGTACAGAAAAGATAGTGGTCCCATACACAAAAATACCGTATGTACTGGCTTGCCCGTACACCAAAACCCTGTACGGAAATGATAGTGCACATGTGTGTATGTCCATACGAACAGATACTAGGCATTGGTATTCTGTAAAGCATTGGTAGTTTCAACAATCTGTCTCTTCCTGCCCTCCTTTATTTAAACCTCTGCATGTACCATGGCACCGGATTTTTGTGTATTGTGTAAAAAAATCATGTTTTCCCCCCAACACTAGAACAGCTTTCTCCATGTTAAGAGACAACGCATGAATGTGTAGAACGCGAAGCCTCATTGACCAAATGAGGGCACTGGGCAGGCGGACCGGGGGGGCAAGGCGGGGCAGTTTGCGCTGCAGTTTGAGGGGTCGGAGGAGAAGGCGGCGGGCGACAAGACGCTGGCGGCGCTGACGGGGCGCGGAGGGGATGTGTCGGCCCGCACCAGCCAGGCGCTTCAGGCCAGCCGCGCCACCGCCACCCCCTTCTGGTGGGCCTGGCTCACCCTCCTCAAGGTGCGCTGCTCTCCACCCACCCCCCATTCTGCTTGAGAGCACTCTCCCTCTGCTGTCGTGCCTAGAGGCCATCCGGCTCTGGGGTAATGTGTGGACGGCAATTCCCCCTTGTGGCATGAAAATAGGGAACCCCCCTCTGGTGTAATGTGTGGAAGGATTGCCCCTATGATGGCCTCCCTGCTTGCCTGCCCAACTAGCTGCGGGTGAAGCAGTCAGGGGAGAAGGACTGGTCAAGTTAACTTCCCAAGTCGTGAAGTTTGGTGTCCTAGAGACTGAGGGCAGGCGGGGGATGGGGCGGATGCAGTACCGCATGGTAAAGGACTTCCGGGACCCGGCCTACATCCTGCCCCGGATCATGGACAAGCTTCTGGTGTTCACCATCATCGCCACCCTCTACCTCAACCGCGCCGGAGAGCTGACTCCCGAGAGCGTCAACAACGTCACCGCCATGCGTGAGCCCCGCTGCCTGCCACATGCCCTCTTTTAGAGGAGAGGGATTTGGGGAGCTTTCCCTCTTGTGCGTCCTCTCGAATTTTCTGTATGTGATGGGTGCGTCGCATGGGCACATACGCCAAGGATTGTAATCTGGGGTGCGCTTTCTGCAGCTGTGCCCCTAGGCTGTACGACTCCTTCCAGCAGCAGTCACAGGGTTACTACCTGCTGAGCGCAATCCAGTTCTGTCCTCCTGCTTTGAACGCAGGAAGTCACTATATATGTCGCGAGTATATATGTCCCAGTATCTGTGTTGGTACACACACACACACACACACACACACACACATATATATATATATGTATATATATGTATATATGTTTATATATATATATATATGTATGTATGTATGTATATATATATATATATATATATATATATATATATATATATCAGTTCGGAGGGTGCTGTAGTGGGGTAAACATCTGTATAAAACCCCCCATCTTGAGAAATCCACAGTCTCACATTTGGGGAGTGTGGGGATGGGCATGCAGTGTTCATGTGGACGATCCTGCCAGGATTCACTGCCACGTCATACATGCCCTCCATCGTGCTGGAGCGCCCTCTCTTCATCAGGCAAGCCCCACCAGCAAGCCTCACCACTTTGCTCAGCAAATATAACGTATTGTAGCTGCTTGCTGATCGTAGATTATAGGGTTCACCCAAGCACCATCCCTTTCATTCCTCCCACCAGACTTATGTAGGCAACATGTGTTCTGTGTGCGTACCTATATACATGCTTGCTTCCGTCGCCACACCGTGAAAGTGTGCCTGCATTCGTGCGCGTCTGGTGTGTGTGTGTGTGTGTGTGTGTGTGTGTGTGTGTGTGTGTGTGTGTGTGTGTGTGTGTGTGTGTGTGTTTGTTGTGTGCGTGGGTGTGTGTTATGAGTGTGCGTGCGCGCGCGCGCGCGCGCGCGCGCGCGTGTGTGTGTGTGTGTGTGTGTGTGTGTGTGTGTGTGTGTGTGTGTGTGTGTGTGTGTGTGTGTGTGTCTCCCACCCCACCTTGCCTCTCTGTCCCCCTCCCCCCCCCGCGTTACACTTTCCTTGAGAGGCGATGGTAAGGCCGTCACTGACGATACCGGTGGCTTCCAGGGAGAGGAATGATGGGCTGTACCGCCCGATAACGTACCTGACGGCCAAGATGACAGAGGAGCTGATCATCGCCTTCTTCAACAGCCTGGTCTTCTCCTGCCTCGTCTACTTCCCCACGGGCTTGCGCGGATCCTTCGTGATGTACTGGCTGGTGTACTTCGTGACCACCTCCATTGGCATTGGTGAGCCTCACCCTGCTTCCCCTGCTCATTCTTGGCGGGTGTGAAGAGGTCTTGCAAACCAACTAGTGATACTCTACTGCTCCCTTCTCATATAATGATGCATGACCGAGGCTGACATTTAAAACCTTAGTGGGGGCAGATGTCCGTGGATCAGTCCGAATCCTGTTTTGGTGTTTGTTTTTGCGACATATTTCACAGTTCACTGCTTCAAAAACCTGTGTAGGAGATCCCACATGTGCATACGGGTTTCTCCGGAGGTGTGGTGGTTGGCAACACAGCTACCTGTGTTGTTCCCAAGGGGGGACCTGCAAGCGAAGGATTTGCTTGTTGCGAATCCAAAAGGTGTTTCAAATGGCGTGTGGTGCCTGTCTTGATATCAAGACATCGATGCCTGGCACATGGGTAGAGGGCATCCTGTTGAACAGCGCAGCTGATATGGTGGGGGGGCTGGGCTGCAGTGCTGGCATACTTCATCGGGGGAATCAGCCCCAACATGGATGTGGCGAACGCGGCTCTGCCGGCGTACGTGATCACGCTGCTGTTCTTCGTGGGGTTGCTCATCCGGGCCAAGGACCAGCCCGTCTGGTGGCACTGGTGCGCCCCCTTTCCCTCCTCGTGGCCCAAGGGACCCCACCCTGCTTCGGCCCCACAGTGCGAAGTTGCATCTGCACCTGCAGGGCCCTTGTGCATTGTACGATTATGCTGAATTGTCCTGTTCAGCATAAAAGCATTGCCATCTCACGAGAGCTTCCGGGAAACATCCATAATGCGAACTCTGTACAGCAGATATCACTACAACAAACACTAGAATCCCTGTACGGCCTCTTGGTCCAATTTGTCTGACAACGCACTATTGATCAATGAGGCATACGTACATGGCATGTCTTGTACATGTACACTCTTCCCGTCCCCACTATGCAGACTGTACTAGAAATACTATTACGGAACATATTACCATACGGTAGTATCAGAGGCTAATGTGTCAAGTTTGCGGGGGGGACTGCAGGTATTCCAAGATAACCTTCCTGAAGTACGGGTGGAGCGCCCAGATGCTGAACTTCTACGAAGGCACCCACATCCCCATCTACGGCGGCGTGGAGGTGCTCGACTTCTACAGCCTGACCGGCCTCAACAAGTGGGGCCAGCTCGGCTATGAGACGATCTTCTTCTTCGCCTTCTTTGTACTCGCCTGGGCCGCTCTCGCCTTCGTCCGCCACCAGAAGCGATGATGGTCACTCATGAATTTTTTACAGCGGGAGACCTAGCCCGCTGCAGTAAGGTCTTGGTGCGGCTGGGCGACCCCAGGGAGACCGGGCTGTAGCTTGTGCACAACATGTCCTGCTGTACAGCCCCAGGGATACCGGGCTGTAGCTTGTACACAACATGTCATGCTGTACAGCCTCACTTTGAAGCCCACTTTGGCACGACGGAATGTGAAAGTGGGATGTGTGGACGTCCTCAATAGGGTGTAGAAATGCGGTGTGCGGATATGAGCAACCTGGATGGGGAGTCACCTACATGAAAGTTGAAAATTACGTGGGATGGAGTTTTCAGAATGTGAAGTTTTGTGAAGCAGGGAAGTTGTGCAATGTGCACTTGGGATCCGGAGGGCCTGCTCCAGCAATTGCAACGCTGAGCGCTCATAGCCTTACATGACAATCTCCACCCAACTGCAATACTAGTTAGTTCTAACTCAATTCTTTGCTGTCGCCAATAACAGTTATAACTCGATACTTTGCTGTCCCACTCCTTTACTTGCTTTTAGAGTTAGCCGCCTGAAATGCCATCTTCAAAGAAGGCCAAGGCAAATTGTTGCACGAACTGCACCATATATATAACACGATATATCTACCATCCATTAGTCATAAGTTTCCAATGACTTTGAACTTCCTTTTGAGAATTGTTTGATCTGCCTTCTGCAGTGTACTGTATTATTGCGTGTATGTAGAATTGTACATGTGCATGTCCATGATCTGATAGCTTCGCTAGAGAAGCCCGCGTGACATGTGTCTACTCCAATCAGAAGGCGATTTAAAGTACCTTCTCTGCGTATCGTATGCGCATATGCATATGCGACAGGGAGCTTACAAGCATGATGCATCAATATAACGGCACATGTGTATAGAACGTTCTTGGTTATGGTCAACCACGAGGGCCAAAGAAGGTAGTATTGACCTGAACACCAAATGTAAACCCGTGATCAAAGAATATATTGAACCTTCATAAGGATCTGCTGAAACGTAGTCCGAACCTAGTGTGACCATGCTATCGAAGTTTATTCTATTTATTTAGAACAAAAACTGAATCATATCTTATATATTGTGGTTATCTATAAGGCCTGATCAGGATTTATTAATCATGATGCTAACTGATAAGCGTCCGTACAGACTCAGACGCTTTGTTGGGGCCACGTGGCCTGCCAGTGGTAATTGCATGTGCACACGTGCACCTGACAGGGTGGTTGTGCTTCCTGCAAATATCATTGAATGCTCCCACGAATGTGACTGGTAATTCTTGGGCAGGGACACTGCTCGTCCCGAGTGGAGGATGCATGTTACCATGCATGCGTCCTGAAATTGAAGCTCGAGACCCATGAATGGCCTTAGCGTAGACACATATCGTGTGTACATTAATGTGTATCGTGTGTACATCGATGTGTATCGTGTGCACATCGACGTATATCGTGTGTACATCAATGGATATCCATCGAGATCAGGCAAAGACTTCTTAGACGGACCTTTTTAGATGGTAAAGAACTGATCAGACTGCAGCAGGATCACTCTTTCTTGGCTCTCAATAAAGAGGACGAGTCGACCTCTGACAGACACGAAGCGTTCATGTAATGATGTCCACATCCGGACATGAGGTCTCCACAAAACCTACCGAGCTCTTTCTGCACCAACGTGGTCCTTGTCACAAGGGACCGGCTTTGAAGGCAGACACGTCTCCCAAGCTTTGCGGAAATCTTCCAGAAGATTCCGATACCAAAGCTATGCAGAGCAGAGCGGAGTTTGCGGGGGCCCACGTCTGTGGGAGCTCGGCTTCTGTTTGTTGTTTTTGTTCTGCGTGTGCGTGGGGGGGGGGGGTGGGCATGCGTTCATGTGTGTGTGTGTGTGTGTGTGTGTGTGTGTGTGTGTGTGTGTGTGTGTGTGTGTGTGTGTGTGTGTGTGTGTGCACGTGTGTGTCCGTGTGTGTGGTGTCTGTGTGTATGTGCGTGTGCGTGCGTATGCATGTGCATGTGTGCGGACACGTGTGCGTGTGCGTTCACGCACGCGCGTGCGTGTGTGTGTGTGTGCGTGTGCGTGTGCGTGTGTGCGTGTGTGTGTGTGTGTGTGTGTGCGTGTGTGTGTGTGTGTGTGTGTGTGTGTGTGTGTGTGTGTGTGTGTGTGTGTGTGTGTGTGTGTGACTTTCCTTGCGAGCGCAGGGATCCTGATACCTGCAGAAATCCGGATTACGCTCTGCTGCACACGAATGGTGTGGAAGAGAAGTGTGGGTGCCTATCCCTGGAAGGAAGGAAGGAAATAAATACTACATTCAGAACCAGCCATTATTTACTAGAACCAGCCCGGGGTACCGGGGCAGACTCCGACGTGCCTCGGATACACTACTAAACGATGTGCCTCAATACTAGACATCGTCGTCGTCGATCGTCGATTACTAATTGACCACATGTGTCCCCCGGAGATTGTCCGGCTTCTCGCATGATTTTCCCGGGCAACTGATTGCAGTAGGCTGTGATCGCGCATGTCAAAGGAAGAAGGCCCCCGTTCGCTCTTTCGACGTATCGTGGTATTTTTGTCTCTCAAAAACATGATTTTTTCTTCGAAGTAGAATCGTATGTATGCGTGGGAACGTTTTAGGTGTCGGACGAACGGCGTCCTGGGAAAGGTAGTTGTGAATAGCGGAGCGGATTCGAGAAGACCGTGACACTTATGTCTGGTCTCCTGCATAACCGACATCAGAATGTCGGGCCGGCTAAGCTCCTCCTGCTGGGGGCTCTGGGCTTCGCCGCGGGAGCGATGCTGGGATATATTTTCATGGGCACGGTGCACGCGGTGGGTTTGAACCGTCCTTTGAGGACATCGCAGTACAGGCAATTTCTCATGAAATGTTACTGGCTTGTAAGACATGCTGGGCACGCGACCTTCTTGCGACGTTCTTGCAATTCTCAGAAGGGACCACCACAACCGTCCTGCCATTATGGACTGGCTGCCCGGACAGACTGATCAATCCTCTATTACTTCTGACGGTGGCCTTGTGCTTTTGACCAGATGCTGCAAATTAAGGCGGAAAAGCACTACGGATTTGATAATTTTTCAGGTACACCTTTTCTCTGTTAAGCTATCCACATGCATAATTTGATCTCTACCACTATAGCAAGTAAGTGCGCGGCTTTGTTGATCATACAAGCATACAAGTACCCACTTCAAGGCAGAGTCATAGCAGGTCAGCGGTTGTCCACACGTGAAGACCTATGCGCCGGACTTGGCTGACAAGGGCATGGCGAAGTAACTAATGCAGCCCTGAGAGAAAGGACCATTGAGAGATAGGGCAATTCTGGCATCTGTTGGCAGTTTTGGCGAATGGCAGTCAAACGACATGTCTGTTCCTTTGTTTTGCCATTGCCGACACTTTCCAGAAAGTTCCTTGAAGTGGACTGGATATGAGGGGCTGTGGCTGGTGTCCCACATTTGGTTGGAGTAAGCACCGCGCAGGGGTTGACTGGGCGGATGTATGCATGTCTGGGGGCAGATGACGTACAAGTCGGCAACTCCAGGGCACTGGCTGAGAGCACCAAGAGCGTGGAGGGAAGCATACAGGCCAAAAAGACCCCAGGAGTTTGGTACCCAACAACCGGGGACGAGATCCATACCCTGGTCACCAGCAATGGAAGCCCTTACTTGAATTTCCAGAACCGCATTATGTATGCCCCACTCTGTGACTGTTTAGGGCTCTTGCCCCCATCTTCCTTTTCCTAACTCTGTGACCCACCCCCCTCCTCCCCCCACCCCCCCCCACCAAGAAAAAGCAGTAAGGAGCCCGCTCTGGCCCCCGCGCAGGGGGAAGAGTGGAAGATATTCATGGCGAGGCAGGCAAGGGAACAGGGGTTCATGAAGGGTGCAGATGAGCCTAATTGGGCTCACTGAGAAGATTCAGGGGGACAGGGTGCCGTGGGAGCCGGGTCGGAAGTTGGGTGGAGCCCATGTGGGCCCATGTGGTGGAGGTAACAGGGGATCCACTCGGCAGACGGGCGCCAATGCTGGTCTGAGGCTGGAGAGGGCAGTGGGCCAAGTTTGTTGAGCTGCAACAGAAATGGAGGGGCGTGTCGAGTTGGGAAAGAGTGTCGGCCATGGTGGTGAGCATTCGCCAAACATGCTGGAGTAGTAGCCGGCATGTAGAATCGATGAGTTTGATTTTGAAGCGGATCTCGGAGCGTGCACTCGCGCACACACTCGCACACAAACACACACACACACACACACACACACACACACACACACACACACACACACACACACAACACATGCATGCACACACACACACACCCACACACACACACACACACACACACACAAAAACACAGACACACACACACACACGCACGGACACGCATGAAACCCAACAACAACAACAGGAGGAAGGTGGAGGGCACTGTGGAGGTACCATTTGGGCGTATGGTTGGTAAAATTTGGGGTGCTCTAGATTTGCGTAGCAGCATTCTACGCAGCTGTCCGGAAGGTTCTGGGGTTCCTCTGAGATGACTCGGATTTGTGTTAATAAGGGGCAGGTGGTCACAAGCCCAATAAACACTGCTTATCTTCAAGTTGGCATGCAGAGGCAAAAGGGGATAGGGATCACGAATGGGGGAGTTTCTAGATTTTTCTAGAAACCCCCCCCCCCCCCCGGTGGGGGGATCCTGGGACAATGGGCTTCCCATTGCAGAAGGAGGGGGATCCCTCCTCGCTGTAAGCAAATCACCGAACACGCTCTGCGCTTAATGTCACGAAACCCCCCCTGTGTCACAAACACCACTCCCTTCCCCCCGGCCCCCGCGGGGTCCCAACTTTGTCGTCGTGGGGGCGGGCCTCCCAACTTTTCATTGCCTGCAGATGTATGCAGGAAATTGGCTGCAGATGTGTGCACAGAGAGAGAGAGAGAGAGAGAGAGAGAGAGAGAGAGAGAGAGAGAGAGAGAGAGAGAGAGAGAGAGAGAGAGAGAGAGAGAGAGAGAGAGAGAAGGAGAGAGTGAGAAGAGGCGGGTTCGTTACTCACCTTGTGCGGGTTTGTTACTCACCTTGTGCGGGTTTGTTACTCACCTTGTGCAATGTGCCCGCAGGTACGCCACGTACAAGATGGTACAGAAGTCTCCTGGAGGTGAGAAACTGGTGGCTTTCACACGCATTCTGCACCGCACAAAGCCGGACGTGCTCATGATATCTGGCGAGGTGAGATGCCTCACAAGCAGCATCTGAGCTGTCAGCTTCCTGTTCCTTTGCTCATTGAAAGCGTTTGGTCATTTCTGCTTGTCTTCGATTGAGACGCTTCGGCGGGCCATGCAATGGACATTCTGAAGAGTCTTCCCCTCTCCCCTCACCCACCCCCCCCCCCGGGGGCCTCCCCTCAAAGTTTCCTTTTATCCCGATTCGTTGTTGTCGACTTAACGGGTACCGTATTTTTCCTCTGCTCCGTATCTGCATGCAAAGGGCGTCTCCCTTTCCTTTTGGTTGTCTCTGGGAAGGCCCAAAAAAGAACTCACGGTGTCTTGTCTAGGCTCTTCAACCCCTTGAATTGCTGGCTGCCCCTTGTGCAGTGCGCTTGAATGCCACTCACGCGGTCGACGCTTCTGCAAGTGGTCCAAGTCGGAGAGGGCTCAAGGCTGTTTTCGAAATGGAGTGCTGGGTGAGGAGTGAACTGCAGTGAAGTGAAGTGGAGTGCGACGTGGACGGAATGGAGCGAAGTGGTGAAATCAAATGGGGGAGAAACATTTAGGCGCGGAACACATACAACAAGTTTCTGTTGGTCTGGTTGTTCTGTAACCCCCCGGGAAAAAAAAGGGAAAAACAAAACACACACACACACACACACACACACACACACACACACACACACACACACACACACACACACACACACACACACACACACACACAATGGGCGTCCTGGATACTCGACCCAGGATTTGAACCGGGGTGCAATGCTGCAGTCATTCTATGTGAGGCCGACCTCTGCGCAACTACTGCAGCTTCATATCAATTGTGGTTTATCTAAAACAATGCCCGCCCCCCCTTCCCTGGGCCCCCCCACCCACCCCTTTACCTCCCGGTGAGGAGCGCCTCCTCAGTCTCTTTATCAGGCTCTGAACACACGGGGCAAGCCGGCTCCTGCTTCGGTGCACAAGAGGAAGATAGTCAAAGAAATGGGTATCCAATCCCCTTGGCTGGTCGAGGGACAGCGATCGCTGGGGAGTTGGCCAACCTCAAGCAAACCCCAGTGGAGTGGGACCCCATTCATCCTTTAAAGCAAGGTAATAAAATTCAGATGAGCCACGGGAGAAACCCATTATATATTTACATTAAGAGGAAATCATCACTCCCTTACCCCTCCTCACCAACAAAACACTAAACCCATTTCAAAGCTAGGGGTCCGGTCGGGGCGTCACCGACTGAATCATGCTGGCCCACATGTGTGCTGCAGGTCCCCACATTCCGAGCGGATCCCTTGACACCAGCATGCGACAACTGGTGCGAGTTCCCGGTGTCGGATCGCCCGAACGCTGTTGCGCAGTTTCTGCGAGCTGCTGAGGCGAACCCATCCCTCATCAAGGTGAATTTGCATTTGCTTGATTATCCATCCCTCGTCAAGGGGAAATCAGGGGTCCCTCATCAACATGAGCCAGGATCTCTCATCAAGAGGAATTGCACTTGTCAATAATCCATCCCTCATCAAGGGGAAATCAGGGTCCCTCATCAAGGTGAAGTTGCACTTGTCGATGGTTGGGGGGGGGGGGGGAGGAGAGAGAGAGCGCGTGTGTGGTGTGTGTATGTGTGTGTGCTTGTGTGTGTGTGAGAGAGAATGGGGATCTACAGCAAAGGAGTAATGCATGCTTCATCCCGTGTCTACTCCCGCCCTTGATTCAGTCACTAGTCACACTTGTACCTGGGCATTGAATCTGGTCTCGCATCTCATGTATGAGTTCAAGGGAGGCCCTTGTGGGTACCTAAGTGCTGGCGGTTGGGGAGCAGGCGCCCTGGTTGTTGATGATTGAAACCGACTACGTGTGGCACAAGCCCTTGGCGGCCCCCGGCCCCGCAGAGGACGCCAGCGTATTGTCCCTGGGCTTCCCGTTTGGCTACATCACCCCGCAGTCGTGGGGCCTGGACTCCGTGATTCGGAAGATGTACCCGGTGGAGCGAGGGCCGACCAAAAACATTCCCAACACGGGCCCTGCCCCCATTCTCATGCGGGTTGACCAGTGGATCAAGGTGCGCTGTGCTGGCGCTCCCGGAGGAGCTCTTCCATCCCCCCCTCTTGAGCTGCGGGGGGAGAAGCGACGGAGTGGGAGAGAGGGAGGACGGGGGAAGGGAGAGAGGGGGCGGGGAGGAAACAGGAGAGGGAAGGAGAGGGAGAATGTGTGTGTCGGGGCGGGGGGGGGGGGCGGCATGGTATGGGTGTGTGTGGGTGAGAGAGACATACAGACGGGGGGAGAGGGGGGGAGAGAGAGGGGGGGGGGGGAGGGAGGGAGGGAGGGGAACTGTCCATGCATGAGGTCGTCTGTGGGTGTGGGTGTGGGTTTGGGTGGGTGTGTGTGTGTGTGTGTGTGTGTGTGTGTGTGTGTGTGTGTGTGTGTGTGTGTGTGTGTGTGTGTGTCCTCACGTGCACGAACGCGTGTGCATGTGCGGGCGTGCGTCTGTACTTGGGATGCATCAATTGTT
>KV908340.1:65000-77500 GCA_002005505.1 Botryococcus braunii | reverse complement strand
TTGGTTCTTAACATTGAAGAGCATATGGGAGCGGGAATGCGAGCATGGGAGCACGCGAATGCATTGTCTCGGATACTGCTGGCAGTAAGGCCTATGCCCCCAGATTGCTTGTCTGGAGGCCCTCGAGACAAGGAGCCCTCAGGTCGAAGGGCAAAGGGGGTCGGGCGGGGCAATCTGTCCCTAGTAGGCTGGATAGATTGGAATGAATGCTGAGCCTTAAGCCCAACCCTGACCCCAACCCAACCCTAAAAACCCGGAGGAGAGGTTTCTGGGACAAGTTTGGATGACGTTGTGGGAAAGGATTCTGGGAGATATTGGGATTGGAAGGTCTGAGGGTCTGTGCCAAATTGGAGGCTTCGAAGCTCAGACTGGATCCCATTATTTTTCAGGTGAATCTTTGGATTTAGTTTACCGCATTGTCTCTAGGGAAATATTATAGGGAGATATCCGGACCAATCTTTTCAAGTGAATGTTGCAGATAGCAGCGCCGTATTGGGTACTCGGCAATGGATGTGCACTCCAACCACTTTGCCCTCGACTGCTGTTGGAAGCCATGATGCCTAGGGAGAGATCCTTCTTCCGCAATCTCTTTCTTGTTCCCTTCGTTTCTCCCTCCGGAGGGACCCCTGCTCTGTGGGGGTTTCCTTGTTTTCGGGTGCCGTCTCGGCACTGCCGAGTTGCAATGGGAAGGGATGCATCCATATTTATATGGATACCTATATACCTATGTAGGTAGCTACCCTATTGGCGTCCACCCTATAGGCATCCACCCAATAGGCGTGGGGCATGGATCTGCCAGGCCTAGCAGAAGACGTTGGTTTCCCTACACAGTGGTTGGTGGATGAAGAGCTGTCTGGAGAAGACATGACAGACAATACGCTGATTGATATTCTAGCTGATGAGGGGCTTGGTGCGTGAGAGGAGTTGGAATGAGAAACACTTCTGCTTAGGCTCGGCTTGTCCTGCTAAAGCAGAGAAGGCATGCGACATGCGCATGTCGCAAGCAGAGGAGGTTTTAGCTGCGTGATAGGAGTGGGGCTGCACGTTAAGAAGCAATTTTGCCTCTGCTCTGCTTATTTTGCTTGAAGCAAAAATAGCACATCACAGTACTGAAGAAGCTGGTTGCCCCGCTTGTGCATTCTTCGAGGGTTTTCTGGGGGTTAGGAAGGAAGGATGGAATGTTATAGGGTGGTCTGGCAAAGTGGGTGAGCACGGCGGAGAAGCAGTCATCTGGGGCTGTTCCAATTCGTTTGGGGTGTTCTTTTGGGGTGGGGTTGTGGGGGCGTGATTTCCTCTTATTGTAAGGAAAGAAGAGGATTTCCTACACGATTCCGAGCAATGTTCAGGCCGTTGAGACTGATTCAACTTCCCCATAATTCCATTACAGAAATGCTCTGATGTGTTGTAGGCTCTGCAGCGTCGCTGGGGACCAATGTTCGAGAGCAAGGTAGTTAAAACGTCGCCTGAATGCCTTCTTAACCGGTGCAGCGCTCACTCCTCCTTTAGATCTTTCAAGGGGTTCAGCGACTCTATAAACTGCTTCTGATGAAGATTGCATATGTTTTAATGTTTGCTGGATGCGGGAGGAGGCGGAATGAGAGGGTTTCAGACTAAAATTACTGCACTATCAAAGCCGGTAATGTGGATACCGTGCCAAATACAAAACTCTCTAAATCCATGTGCGCCACCAGGCCTTGTTTTCCGGGGACAACCTCGTGCACTGCCGTGGAAGTGTGATTACTGCCACAGGTCCCTGTTTCGAAGGGATGGTCACTGTCCCTTGCACCCATTGTCACGTCCTTACAGCTTACAGCCCTCCTCCCTCTTTTGCATCCTATTCCCCCTCCCGCCCCCCCCCCCCCCCAAAACTTTGGGGGGGGTGAGATTGAATAGCAGTGTATTCTCGTAGCTTGCAACACCATGATGGCCATGGAGCCAGACGAGCAGGGTCCACTCTGACATATTCCACCTCGTACCACAAATATTCCAGAAGAGCATGGGCTGTATGATGCATGTGGAGGTCCTCACAAGCAAATGCATCTCAAATGTTGTTTCAGCCTGACATGAGAACGAACACTGCACTGTCACGAGAAGCCTTAGAGCACTGAAAAAAAAACAGTACTGTCAACGACACTATCACGCAAGCGCGACATGAATGATGTCTCGTATACATCATCTATATAGATGACGAAAGTTCCCCTTGATGGCCAAAAAGAGTTACTAGCAAGCCGACAGTAGCAAATCTCTTGGTGTGGTACCTTCAGCTAAGCACCTGCGTGAGGGAACACGTTGCCAAGTGAGCAGAAAACTCACAGGGGTGGACTGTTGCAACAATTGGCTCCATTATTTGACTACAGACTGACGTAGCAGCCCTTGCAATGCCCCCCCCCCGCCCCCCCCCCCCCCCGGGGCGTATATGTATAGACACGCACATCAGCGGCAGAGTCGGTCACAAGCCCAATGCATGAGTGAGAAGAAGCCAAACCCATGGCAACACCATCCCCCCCCCCCCCCCCCCCCCAAAACCACCACCAAAAAACTCGGCCCTATGGTCACATGCCTGACCTGTGCGTACATTTGAAACTCGACCGACAATCTAGTGTATTGAGAGCTCAGCACTTCTTAGACACAGGTCTGTGTCTAGACGTAAGGTGTTTCCCTTCAACACTCGGTCATATGAGACTCGATAACTCATAAGCCACACACCGAATCTAGCATGGCCCCCGTCTATCATCTTTTCACTTCCTCTATCCGTCAGTGTCCGACATCTGACCTACCCACTTTTAAAGAAAATAGATCTTGGTCAATACTCTTCCCTGCGCCCCTCCATGATATGCCCTTTAATGTCATTAATGCCACCATTTGCAGCACAAAGTAAAATACTGCCGACCGTGCTCGTGCACCCTGTGCACATGCAGTTGTGCAGTTATGCACAATTATGTTGCAGCTGCCGTCTTGGAATCCCTTTGTCCCCGATTCCTTGCCCTTTCTGCTTCCGGCCACAAATGCCCTAGCTAGGAGCACATGCGCATGCTGTGCATCAGGCTCCACAGATTGGTGTTATAATTTACTTTGTCACCCAACCCTATCTAACTCTAAAAAGCAATATTGTGGGGTCCTGTTTCCCTCGATCCTCTCCATCACCACATGCATCCATGGCTGCATGCAGGAAGCATCATAACCCCGCCCCATCTTTCCATAGGGTCTGTAATCAGCAAGCAGTATTAATACTGCTTGCTGACTACAATATTTATATCGTCACTAGTGCTACCTCCCTGAAACTGACTACCAAAAAAGCAATACCAAACTGGCCTTGTCGGCTATTATGGATGCCCGTGTGGTCTGCTCGAGCTGTTCTTCGCCTTTCTTCCTCCTTTTTGTAAGTTTCTGGTGAACACATGAATCTGAAGAAGCCGCTTTCCGTTATTCTGCCCCTACTAAAGACGTCAGGCTCACGATTCCAAAGGGAATGCATTTGAAAGCCTACTCAATCTTGATAGGGACTCATCTTCATATTATGTCCCTTAAGCTCCTACTGGTTGGCACCATACCAGCAGACACAGCTGTGAGTAAGCTTGTGCCGGGCCATCGGCACCCTTCCTGACGTGACAGGTCCCTCCTTGCGTCCCATTGTAATTCAACAGCGAGTGAAAAAATAACAGATCGGCAATGGTAACAGGGGTGCAGCTGCCCGCAGCCTTCTCCATCAAAGGAGTTTAGGAGGCATCAATTCTGCTCTGCTTTCCCACCCGTAGCCTTCGAAAACAGCATGCAGGCACATATGTCGTGTTCGTCGGGCGCCATTGAAAGGGTCCTATCTGCTCCTTCCTGCCTCTTGCCCTTCTACGGGGGTTGACTTCAAACAACCCTTTTGACATTGCCGACCTATTCCTACTACCGACCTGAAGCTTTGGTGTTGCGGCTAGGTACAGGGGCAGCTGCCTTTCATTCAGCTTTCCTTTTGCACTAGTGTACTTGCCTTTCGTACTGCTCTGGTTGCGGGTAGGGGAGCGCGGCCTTCCACATTAGGTACATCTGCATCCTCTCTTACCATCTCCTGAGCCTCCTCCTCTGGCTTCGCTTCAGGAACAGCCCTCTTGCCCTGCTTTCCCTGTTCTTTGCCTTTCAGAGGGCGAACTGTGGCAAGGGTTTCAGCGCCATCGCAGTAAGAACAACAACTTCATTGCCAAGTGCGACGCCCTGTGCTGTCTCCTCCTGCATGGCTTCAGGAAGATCCTACTTGCCTTGCTTTCCCTTCCCCTTCGCCTTGCTTTTTGAGTGCTTGGCTTTGGCGACAGGGGGAGCAGGATCACCATCACCATCTGCAAGGTGTGCAGTCTCTCTTGTACCATCCTGTGGCCTCCCCTGTACGCCTGCTACAGGCATGTCTTTCTCGCTCTGCTTTTTGGCTGGCCCGCGCTTTTTAGCATGAGCGTTTACGGCAGGGTGAGGAAGGCCAGTGTCAACAGCAGCAACTAATCCACCCTCTATATCCTGCCCCTGCACCGTCTCTGGCTTCGCTGGAACATCCTTCTTGCCCTGCTTCCCCTTTGTTTTCCTTACTGCTCCGGCGGCCACCATCAATTTTACAGAGTCTGCACACTGCTGGGCCTCATCCTGTCCCGTCTCGTCTGCCTCTGGCGCCAGGAAAGTCCTTCTTGCTCTGCTTACCCTTTGATTTTCGTGCTGCAGCAGTAGTGTTAGGGACGGGTGGAGGAAGGCCACCATCAACACCAGCGATATCTGCACCCTCTCTCACTTGGTCATGTGCTGCCGCCTCTGTGTTGGCTTCAGGCGCATCCTTTCTGCCTTGCTTACCTTTTCTTGTGCCTTTTGGAGGAAGAACTCCGGCGAATGCTGGAGTGCCACCATCAGTCGGTGCAAGTCCAGCTGCCATGTCCTGCGCTGTCTTCCCTTGATTGGCTTCAGGAGCATCCTTTTTGCTCTGCTTGCCCTTTCCCTCTGCCTTGCCCAATGGAGCAACGACTTTGGGAACAGATGGTAAAACACTATCATCGCGAGCAGTAGCTGCTACCTCAGCCTTCCCCTCCGGCCTGGCGTCACGAGCTCCATCCTTGCTCTGCTTTCCTTTCTCTCTTGTCTTCTTAGCTGGAGCAGTTGCTCTATCAGCAGGAAGTGATGGACCACCCTCATGTCCCTTTCCCCTCGGCCTGCGTTTCACAGGAGCAGACGATGTACCAGTGGCGACATCTTTAGGCAAATTCTCAGAACTGGGCTCCTCTTCATGCTGCGGAATTTTCTCACCTGCCATGATAGTTGGACCATTTTCTGGTGCAGTCTCTTCAAGGTCTGTTGCAGCCCTGGTTTTCACTTTCTTGTTGGCCTGGGTTGTGTGGGCTGATTTTCGCTTTTGAGGAGAGGCCACTGGAGGCAAGGCTGGTTCTTCGGGGCGTTGTTTCAGCTCTGGTTTGCCCTTGGACCCTGTGGGTGGCTTTTTATCAACTACTTTCTTCTGCATTTTTGAGGGCCTCCCCTCACCTCCTGCGTGCACTGTGTCCTTAACCTCCTCCTCTTCAGCGGAAGGGCGGAGACTTGTCACAGTGCGTTTCTTCTTTGAAGTCTTCCCTTGGCCACTCAAAGACCCTTTTTCTGCTGTCTTCTTCTTGACTGGTTTTTTGCCGGCAACTTTCTCCTCAGCAAGCGCTTCTGTTCCGCCTTCTTCATCATCTGTGCCAGCACCTTCGACCATTGTAAACACTGTACGTGGTGCACATTGCACAAAACCTCTATTTCAAATGCATTGCGAGGACCACGCCAGTGGATTGAAAAAGTTACACAGGAGGTAATGCTCTGTATGCAAAACGCTCTACGCGAGTATGATACCTCTGGCACAAGAAACAACCCAGCATTGGGGAGTGACGCTTTCCATCAAGTCAGCCAACCCTTTGCAACTATCAGCCAACGCCAGCTAGATGGGAAGCACTTGACAATTCTTGCCCGTCAACAGACTATGCACTTTGCCATAGGCAGCATGTGACTTTTTCCCTTCCACGGACAAGGCACTAAACCAACATGCATCCTGACAGCAAGGCCATCTTGCCAGGGAAGTCCCAGAATGGCGTAGCTGCAAGCTTCAACACCAAATTAAAGCCTTGGAGGTAGAGCAAGCTATAAATTTCTTTCCAAGGCCCTTTCCTAATCTTTCGCAAAGCCCCAGCACTAGGCCAGGCCCCAAGAAATAAAAACAAAAACAAAAATATTATTATTACGAAACAATAATAATAATATTATTATCATCAATAATATGATGATAATATTATTAAATAATAACTCAGATAGTCTGCCATCAAACAGCTCCCTTAACTACACCCTTCTAGAAGACTTCCCTCTAGTCTAGAAGTTCATGCACGTAGCCTAGACACAATCCTTTGGCGCCGCCATGGTGTGGCCATGTGCACTGCGCATTTACCCAACAGCTTGGCTTACCTGCCTCACCTGATAAGACAAATTGCAGACCCGCACTTGTAAGGGAGAGGCTTCCCACAATTAACTTGTTCTGTGATACAACTGCAGATTCTTGGATAATGTCAGGCCAACCATGCTTAGAAGTCATACATGTCAAGCTTTGCCACCTTACATGTATGAGCTTATTGACTAAGAGGCCTAAACATGATTGTAACCTTATCTGACTACCAGGCGGAGGAACGCCAGGGCACGAGCGGGAGTTAAACGCATACCTGCAATGGCTTTGCCACCAGCCTTCTTCTTGGGCTTGGCCCCTCCTGCTGAAGATTTTCTAAGCTTCTGAACAGCAGGCACATACGCTGTTGTCTGTCAAACCCACCGCCCCTCACACCCCTCGGTGGGCTTGCCCAAATAAATATCATGAAATCTATGAATGTCCATCGTGCGCGTGCGCGCAGACACACACATGCGCGCACACACACACACACACACGCACACGCACACACACACAAACACACACACACACACACACACACACACACACACACACAGAGAGACAACAGCGCTGCAGATACTGTACGAAAAATACTCGACTGTTTGAGATAAAGATAATAAATAAACCAGCGGCGACCCTGCTCAGATATAAAGAATATATGTTTCTAACATAACATTGGCAGCACTGGCCTCGCGAAGCTGAAAAGATGCTTGAAATTCAAGGAGTGTTTTAAATCTTTTCTAGTGGCCATACTTATCATTTGGGGAAGTGACAACCTACAAGAGTGAGTGAGTGAGTGAGTGAGTGAGTGAGTGAGTGTGAGTGTGAGTGTGAGTGAGAGAGTGAGAGTGTGTGAGTGTGCGTGCGTGCGTGCGTGCGTGTGTGTGTGTGTGTGTGTGTGTGTGTGTGTGTGTGTGTGTGTGTGTGTGTGTGTGTGTGTGTGTGTGTGTGTGTGTGTGTGTGTGTGTGTGTGTGTGCTCCACAAGCATCTGTTCAATATCAGGTTTAAAAAGAAGAGGGCAATGGATCGACAGGCCTTGATTCAAACATACCCGGCCGGCCACTGTTTCGAACTCAACCGGGTGGCCGTCCAGCTTAGGGCCTGCCTTCTTCCCAGTCCAGCGGTGGTGGAAGAGCCAGTCTGCCGGGAACTTGCTTGAGTCAGCATCCGCGTCCACAGCTGTCCTTAGCACGGTATGCAACTTACTATGAAGAGCCTCCACTTGGTCAAGGTCCAAGGTGTTCGACTGTGCACCAGCCCCTCTGGAGGATTGTCATTCCCAGAGAGGGAAAGGCAGCTCAACCATTTATAATCTCCCATTTGCTGGTAACACATGTAAACAGCATTTTCATCAAAGGTCTCCGCAGAAACCAATGGACCAACTCAAAAACCATGAATTATAGCTGCCATGAGAAGTTTTCATGCCAACCAGACATAGCAAGAGTGCCCACAGACAACCTGCTTTGAAGCCTTACCCACAGGTCTAACACCAAAAAAAAGATCGAAAAGGGCACAATAGATTGCCCAAAGCCAGCGACTCTCATATCGAGGTCAACATGCACTTGAGCTGTCTGACCGCGTGGATGAGGGCATAGTACATGAAGATGTACATTTGTGCCAATGGGGAGGAAGATGCATTCAGTAGAACAGCACTGATATAATCATAGTTAAACAAATCCCTGCACAAATCTGAAGTTTACAAAGTGTAGCATCGTTGACTGTTATTTCAAGAGAAGTGGCGCTCTTTCTTGGGGTGGCTGGGACAGACTGATACAGTCGCCTGGGCTGGCAACCTTACACAACCTTACACAACACACACACACACACACACACACACACACACACACACACACACACACACGCGCGCGCGCGCGTCTCACACACACATATCTCGTGCACACCCTGACTCTCTGTGTGTGTGAGTGTGTGGTGGGGTGGGGGGGGGGGGGAGGGCTTTCCCCCCCCTCTTTCTTTCTCACACACACACAATTTCCCCCTCGCCCCTCCCTCTCTCTCCCCCCCCCCCCAAGTCTGTCTGTCTGTCTTCCCAGTCAGCCACAAGAGCCAGTGCGGTGCCATATGTGCTCGCAAAGAGTGGGAGACCATGTGTGCAGGGAGGCAAATGAATCACCTTCTCCTCAGGGTGCAAGCGGGCCTGGTACAGGACCTCATCAGCTACCCAGTTGCCCACGCCAGCTGAGAAGGACTGTCCAATGTTGGCAACACATGTAAGCACAACATAAGTACCAAAAACGGAACGCACCACCACTCCTGGCAAGGACTTGAGCATACAATGATCCATGATATGAAAACCAAGCTCGACCACGATGTAAACGATTAAGCCATACTGTTTGTTTGAAGAGGAGAGTGGGGCCAACGAAGGTCAAAACACCTGGGTGGGAGCAGGCTCCTGCTTTTAAACATAGCCACCTGACTGTGTCAAGAAAGCCCCGAGATGGGGTCCTGTACATTTACATGTAATTCCTTGCCAAGTGCTTTCGCTGAGCAGAAGAGTAGCCTGTGCCAGCTGGCATGGTCAGGTGAAAACGAATACATTAAAATGAGCATGAGACTTGCATGTTTATAATCCCAGACCGGCAGCATGACAACAAGCAGAACAAAATCAGCAGAGTGCCTCCTTTGAGACCCCTCCCTGCCAATACAAATAGTCCCCACTTCTTTTGTCATTCCCCCTTCCCCATCATTCCACACCAATGAAATCACCAGAGCAAACGTCACACATTTTTAAAATCAGACTGTGCATTAACTTAGCGTTTCCCACAATAGCTGTTTAGTCGCTAGCTCTAAGCTTCGCAAGACCAAGCTAAAGATAGAGTCTGGAGGCGTTATACCTGATCAAGAAGGAGAGCCTTCAGGCCACGACGCTCCTTCTCCAGAAGCTTCTTGAAATCGTCCAAGGTCGGCATGGACAAAATGGGATCAAACCCTAGATCTTTAACTGGCGCACTGAGGAGCGGGTCGGCCTGCCATGCCCACATATCCTCGTGCAATCACTACTACCCAACTGCAACGCCATTCTTTCCTTATCTCCCCGCCTATTCCCCTTTCCTCCCTCCAGCCGCCCTCTCTGCCTCTCTGTCTGTCTGCCTGCCTGCCTGCCTGCCCACCCCCTCCCTCCCTGGGGGTGTGTGTGTGTGTGTGTGTGTGTGTGTGTGTGTGTGTGTGTGTGTGTGTGTGTGTGTGTGGGTGTGTGGGTGTGTGTGTGTGTCCCCTCCGTCTCACCTCTACCTCCCCTCTGAGTGTGTCTATGTGGGTGTGTGTGTGTGTGTGTGTGTGTGTGTGTGTGTGTGAGAGAGAGAGAGAGAGAGAGAGAGAGAGAGAGAGAGAGAGAGAGAGAGAGAGAGAGAGAGAGAGAGAGAGAGAGGGAGGGAGGGGGAGAGAGAGAGAGAGAGAGAGAGAGAGAGAGAGAGAGAGAGAGAGAGAGAGAGAGAGAGAGAGAGAGAGAGAGAGAGAGAGTGTGTGTGTGTGTGTGTGTGTGTGTGTGTGTGTGTGTGTGTGTGTGTGTGTGTGTGTGTGAGATACACATCCCTGCATCCTTTGTCCCAGGGGCTTGCCCCAGTGGCTGGCCCTATTGGCTTGCCCCAATGGCTTGCCCTTCTTCCCACGTTCCCCTACTGCGCATTGCACATTGTCCAATGTCCACAGGATAGAAACAAATATCGACAATAGATAGCTCTGACCCGAAAAGAACAGCCTATGCATGAGTTAGTTCCGTCAGTCAGAAGGCTGCCCCACAGGATAATCGCTATACACTGAAATGGCATTAGCTTCAGCAAACCTTACTCATCATGCTCGTTAAAAAAGCATGTCATGAGCTCGCAAGAGCGAATCTCCATGCAGTTTGACAAATTCCATGTCTCAGTCTTGTTCTGCTGTCCCCTTTCAATTTGCGATCAGGTCCCACAAAATCCCACTACATCTTGGCTGCCCTGCCCAATTTTTCCGTGTTTCTCTCTTTCATGCTCATCTCCACTTCTTTACCCCCTAAATTCTCTCAAAAACCCTTTCTTGCGCCCCATCCCTGTGTATCTCTGTCCCTCTCCCTCTGCCCCTAATTCCTTCCCTTCCCCCGTCTCTCTCTCCCTCCCACATATACACATGCACACAGACACATAACACATCGCCACACATACATATCTTCCATCTCATTGCTTCTGCCTGAGTGCTATGACTGTAGTACTGGCAAGGGTACCCAGAGTACCAGCATAGCCAATTTCAGTTACCTGCAAACGGACCCTACCAAAGCGCCTTGCATCAAAAAAAGCCAGCTCTACCGTGCCTTGCCCATTACCATCAAATTCCAGTTGCACTTTCCTGTCAAATGCAAACGCCTTAAAGCGTCAGACTGTAGCAGCAGAAAGACTGAAAGAATTAAAAAATATGTGCCCCTATTGTGATGGCATCTCACATCAAAATTGGTAGGAAAGGCCCACAGTGGGACTTGAAGGGTAACACATGTGGTGGCACACCTTTACCACAATTTCTTGTACTTGCTTGAAGAGACTCAGAAACCGAACAGGCATGAAAGCACATCTGACTACAGCCTTCTCTCCTCTTATTACCCCTCTGGAAAGTACAAAAATTCCAAGGCGACATAAGTGGGGCATTGCAACAAGCAAAAAAACATGAACCAGATGGGCCGAGACAAACAGCTGCAAGTGCGACAGATGGGGTTGCAGCTAAGCCTGATGCCCACCTGCGTGCACCTTCATAAAAATGCGCACGCAGACAAGAAGAGTGGGCGTTTGCCAGTTTCCAAAGCAGGATAGCACTTCCAAGGCATTCACGCAACAAGGAGACACCTAGAGGGCTTTTTGAGCAGGAGAGCAGTGCAGCTTGAAGAAGTGAAAATGTTTTCAGTGTGAGGGGAAAAGGAATTCATCGGAATGCACCAGAACTTTGGGGGCCAATCTTGATCATTGACTGTCAAATTTCGATACTGGACTGTGCCAACATCTTTGACAACCACTCCACCAGTCATACCTGTCCTCCCACATAGGTCATTCTCAGCCTACGGAATCCGCTCCCCATCTCTCAGCACCTTCATATACTGTTATGATGCTTTCTTAATGTGTTGTGCCCCTGATAGGGAGCTCACTGTGAATTACCAATGTCTGCAGCAAGAGTTACATATGGGAGGATCTGTAGAAGCCGCATATGGCAGTGGCATGGAGCGTTCCAACGATGCACTGATGTATGCATACACCGAAAAAGGATGAACTAATTAAATACAGAATGCCTTACACATGGACTTACTTACAGCACCAAAGTACATCAAGGTGAGCCTTCCAACAGCATTGTCTTGACTACAACGCTTCTGCTGCTTGTAACATTTGTGAAGTACAAAGTTCTTCAGTCACTTTATTAAATATAGAGCAGCTTGCAAATGAGCAGTAAGGACTTAACCACTTGTAGTGAGGTTCCATAGGTACAATATGGACTCGCAAGATAAACAGGAGTCCAGGGATGGATATAATCCTACCAAAGTGGAACATTAAAGATGGTCCTTGATCAAAGTCGAACCACAGGTGTTTCCCTTTGCGATTGATCGCAAGCACCCGACGTCCTGTCAGGGCTTTCTCCAGCTCACGTGGTGCAATGCCCTCAATGACTTCTGTGAAAGCTCACATTTGTAAAATTCAAGCTTCACCCGCACATTACTGCGCATCTATGTAACTATGCCTCCCGAAATAAAGAAATCGTCACCCCTGGCAGAACTGCCTGATCCGATACAAACATCCAAACGATACAGTCCAAAATCTTGTATGTGTTCAGCAACAATATGAGAATCTTTATTGACGACTGTAGTTTGCTGCCACAAAACGTGAGATAACCGCCTGAGTATGAAGTGTCAAAGCCTGTACGAATGCTTTTGACGTATTTGCAGGAGAGGCTTACTGTCATCATCATAAGCCGTTGCACGTGTAATGACTTTTTCTTTCACGTGTGCCTCTGCTAATCGTCGGGCAGCTTCGACCTCAGGAAGTTCGGGCATGGCGATCTACAAAACTAGCCCCGACTTTCTAAATGAGCCAGAGCAAAGTATGCCCAAAAGAA
>KV908340.1:0-60000 GCA_002005505.1 Botryococcus braunii | reverse complement strand
TTAGCATTGTGAAGTGCGGTCCGACTCGGTCGTCCCAATTGGCCCAAACTTGCAAAGAGTCGCGAAGGTGCACCATGGGACTTCCCATCGGCCAGGTCGGAGTACTGATTGCTTACTGACCCAAAATGTCGTTCACCCCCCGGTGCCCTGCCAGTACCCGGAGCCAGTCGGCAGCCCCATGAATGTCACTCCCCCTCGTTCAAGGCTGGTATCGGTAATTTCTGCATGTAACGAAGCTGTTCCGACGCTCCGTTTCTTGTGCTGACAGAAAACAGGGTGATGTGGATTGGTGGGAACTATTGATGATGATCATTAGCGATTGTGTTTGCTTTCGCGGATTGAAGTAACTTTGCAGATATTCGGAAACCTGCCAGGTTCCAGTAGCTAATAAGCTACTGGAACCTGGCAGATTTTCGAATATATGCAAAATTACTTCAAAGCATACAGAGACCGGAAAATGTATGAAACCAAAAACAAAGGGTTGTCCAGGTCCTTTGTGTAGGGTTTAGGGGATTACGTCGGCGTCCCTACACGCTGTGGATCCTGCAAGATCCAGTTTGTATTTAATATTATAAATCACAGACGATGATACATATGCATGTGTCATCCAAGTAAGTAAATACTTTCAACATCAACAACATTGTATGATGGAAGCAGTTTAACAGGTCAGTCTGATCTCCTCTTGATCTGACACAATGCATCCACGATGCCAACAGAGATGAGAGTTAATTGAGATCAGGCTGAGAGTCAGTGTTTGAGACAACAAAGACGTTTCACAAACACAACGGATTGACTTACACCGGGTAGTATACGACACTGGTCTATCTAACGATTACCTGCAAGATCCAGTTTGTATTTAATATTATAAATCACAGACGATGATACATATGCATGTGTCATCCTGTGCATGTTACACAATCAGTATCTTGCTGGTAATTCAAATGCGGTTACTTGTCTGCAAACCAACGTGCAGCGTAAACTGCTTACCAAGTAAGTAAATACTTTCAACATCAACAACATTGTATGATGGAAGCAGTTTAACAGGCCTGCACATTACCAAGAATACTTTCTTAGTTAAACTCAATAAACCAGCACTTACGGCTGCTAGAATAACGTAAGCGACAAACGTGCGTCTCACCAGTCTGATCTCCTCTTGATCTGACACAATGCATCCACGATGCCAACAGAGATGAGAGTTAATTGAGATCAGGCTGAGAGTCAGTGTTTGAGACAACAAAGACGTTTCACAAACACAACGGATTGACTGCTTGAGACTTCGGTCAGTCGCTCCTAGTATTATCAGACCAGCGCGTTGACTTGCGCTGTTCTGGCCCTTTTTCATGAATTCGTATCAGAATTGAGGTTCAGAGCCTTGGAAATTGGCCCTTATCCCAATTGAGTTTATCACGTTATTAACAATTAGGATAAACTCAATTTTAATAGCCACAAACAACAGGAAAGTCCTTCTCTACCATGTTCTGAGATACTTTATCCATTACTACTTGTGGCCATAAAGGCCACTGGCTGTTTATCAAAGAGTTTCCTTTGAGTTGAACACATTGTCAACTATACAGCTAATTTATTCAGGTTAAAATTTGTCATCCTTGGATTGTCCTGACAGTACACAAATTCCAACAATCTTCCCCTTGTACTTTCAGGACATGCCAACAATCAGTTACTGCATTCCCAACATGTTACGATGTCTTTCAAACACAGTAGATGCTAGTGGCTTTGTGAACATGTCAGCTACATTTTCAGTAGTTGGCACATATGTAGGATCAATCTGACCCCAAACCACCTTCTCTCGTGCATGATGGTAACTCACACTGATGTGTTTAGTGTGTTTAGAGACCATGTGATTTCTCAGGTTTGACACACACCCCTGATTATCACAATACATGGTTACACATGTGATCTCTTCTCCCAACTCACAGAGCATACTTCCCACCCACATGGCTTCTTTCACTGCTGCACTTACAGCAATGTATTCAGACTCCACAGTGGATGTTGCTATGGAAGTTTGCCTCTTACTTGACCAGGATACAGCAGACCCGTTCAATAGAAACACAAACCCAGTTGTGGATTTTCTACTGTCCAGATCACCTGCAAAATCTGCATCCACAAAGCATACCAGTTCATTTTTATTTGATCCAGTATACTTAATTCCCATGTATTTGGTGCAGTTGAGGTACCTCAGTACTCTAATTGCTCCATTCCAATGGGATGTTGTTGGCTGTCCTCTAAATCTGCTCAACATCCCCACAGCTTGAGAAATATCAGGCCTTGTAGTTGTTGACAAATACTGTAGTGAACCAATTAATTCTAAATACCTGTGACCTTCTGGTAAGGGAATTCCTGATCCAATCTGCTCTCCAGTCATCCCTTTAGGAGGTTCAGGCATTTGGGTAGGCAAGAAGGAACCTGACATGGGTGTATCAACCTCCTTCCCCTGATCAGGCAGCCCATACTCTTCCACCAATTTCTCAATTTTCAGGACATTGGTCATTTTCAGAGTTTGTGAGGATTCATTTATCTTGATTTCACAGCCCAAAAATGACTTTATCTCACCAAGATCGTGAATTGAGAATATACTAGTCAGCTGTTGCTTAACACACTGAATACATTCCACATCCTCACTCACAATCAGCAAATCATCCTGAAATATTCTGGGCTTGGCGTATCCTGCATGGTGGCGGCACGGAGGGTGTTAGACGATGTCCTCCTACTTGTGCGTTGTTAAGTAGGCACGGACATATACAAGTCAAGGACTGGTTAGCAACTGATTGATAGACACCCGGAGTGCCACTATAGTTCCAACCAAGTGTTACAATATCTCTCATCTCTCCTAACAAGGTGACGCAGTTCAAACACGCCTAACCTGCTCTCACCCAGGTCGTGTTCATTACTTTGTCCGATGAGCTAAACTCAACTCTATATGTCTAACATGTTCTAACAATGTTCATCTGAGTGCTAAATCCAGGAATACAATAAGGATTAAGTCACCTGCATGGTGGCGGCACGGAGGGTGTTAGACGATGTCCTCCTACTTGTGCGTTGTTAAGTAGGCACGGACATATACAAGTCAAGGACTGGTTAGCAACTGATTGATAGACACCCGGAGTGCCACTATAGTTCCAACCAAGTGCCTTCCCTATCCGTGCTTGCCCCATATGCCTCCTTTCTACAAACGTGTCTGTAACTTGCGTTATGATAGTCTTCGTTCAAATGCATGTATTGCCTGGCAGAACTCAGGGTTCTGCCTCTCTTTCCTAATTGGTATTGTCTTCATACGGAGACTTGCCATTATTACTCCTCTGAGGGAAAGGCATAAAATTAATTAACACAACACTTCCCCTTGCCTTTACCTCACAGAAACTTGGCCAGTCCCAGTGAGTTACGATGTCCCAGAAACACTTGTCTAACTAGTGGTTCGGTAAAAATGTCAGCCACATTTCTAGCAGATTGAATGTACTTGAATTCAACCTGCCCCTTTGCAATAGCTTCACGTGCGAAATGACAGCTAATTGCAATATGCTTTGTGTGTTTGGAGTACACCGGATTCCTCAGGTGGTTTATACACCCTTGGTTGTCACAATGAATCTTCACTATCCACGGTAACACTCCAATTTCCTCCAGGAAACCTCTCAGCCAATTTGCTTCCTTCACAACAGCACTTGCTGCCATGAATTCAGCCTCCACTGTTGAAGTGGCAACAGCAGATTGCTTTTTACTTCCCCACACTACTGCTCCTCCAAACACAGTGAGGACAAAGCCAGTGGTAGAGAAGCGATGATCCTGATCACCTCCATAGTCGGCATCCACATAGCCTTCTAGCTCTATCTCCCCCCCTCCGAGAGTTAGAACCAAATCTCGGGTTCCTTTCAGATACTTCAACACACGGATGGCTTCATTCCAATGTGCTGTGGTGGGAGATATGCGATAACGAGACAATACACCTACTGCCTGAGCTATATCGGGACGTGTGGTGTTGGCTATATACAGAAGAGACCCTACTAACTCACAGTAACGGTGACCTGGAGGTAGTGGACTGCCAGCACCAATGCTGTCGCTCCCATCTCTCGGTGCAGGCCTTTGGGACATTACGAAATCTTTTGTCATGGGAGTATCAGGTCCCACTGACTCAAGATCCAAGCCAAATTTCTCTACAAGTGCATCGATTTTAGGGATGCAACTCAGGGTGATCAGCCCTTTATCTCTATCTCTCATCACTTGACATCCCAAGAAATCCTTCACTTCCCCAAGATCATGGATGGTGAATTCTTTCTTGAGAAGTCCCTTCACTCTCTCGATTTCTGACATGCCCTTGGAAACTATCAGAAGATCATCAACATAGATCAGCACATAGGACTTTCCTCCATCAGTAGAGCATCTCACATACACTCCCGCATCACTCTTGCACACCTCATACCCCATGACTTCAAGTTTGTCATTCAGGGTTTTGTGCCAGGCACGTGGAGCCTGCTTCAGGCCATACAACGCCTTTCTCAATCGGCACACAATATTCTTATCACCATTCTCAAAGCCAGGAGGTTGCGTTACATATACTTCCTCCTCGAGCTCACCATTCAGAAAGGCGGTCTTAACGTCCACCTGATGAATTTCACAGCCCTCTCTTGCAGCAACAGCAAGCAGAGCTCTTCTAGCTCCATAGCTACTAGTAGGAGCAAAGACCTCCATCACATCCACTCCAGGGATTTGTCTGCATCCCTGTGCCACTAATCTGGCCTTGAATCTCACAACATTGCCATGTGCATCCATTTTCACTGAAAATATCCAGTGAACTGGAATAACCTTATGTCCACGAGGTCTCGGAACATACTCCATGACCTCATGAGTATCTAGAGAATTTTGCTCTTCCTGCATAGCTGCCTTCCAGTATTCCCACTGGGGAGACATCTGTGCTTCTCTCAAATTAGAGGGAACGTGAATTTTCCCAAATCTGACACCTGTGTGCTTTTCCTCTGAATTGCCTGATTTTCTCTCACTTTGTCCAGAACCCACTACTCTTCCACTGACACTCGCTGAGTTACACATCACAGGCTCTCCAGTAGAAGTAGAATGCTCTCTCATAGCACGCTCTCGCTTGGACTCACACTTGGCTTTGCACAAGTTACTCTGCTCATCCCTCACATCATCCTCCCATGCACAGGTACCTCTCGGACAGTCTTTGTAATTTGGAATCCCTTCACATTGTCCAGACTTCCGATTCACCTCCTCAGACACACTCTGACATGCCTGCAAGAGTTCAGACTCTTCAGGTCTCTCACAAGCAACATCGGGATATGGCAGAGTGTCTGCATACTTCCCCTGATTTATGTGATCCACATGCCTCTCAGACCGACTGCATGTCACTGTTGGGAGTGACCTCACATCTCTGACATCACTCTCCCAGGCACAGGTACCTCTCAGTGAGCACTTGTAATTTGGTCTGTCTCCACAATGTCTGTGCTCCTGATTCACCTCCTCCTCTCGTCCCTTACATGGAGTCAAGGATGCAGATCCTGTCTCCCGCTCACAATCATGTTTGGCTGGTGCAGAGAAAGCATATGATGCTTCCTCTGACCGGTGGCTGCCACCACAGTCCCGTCCAGGAGTGCTCTGACTGGACGGGTTGCCAGAAGAACTCTGCATGGTCACATCTCTTACATTTCTCTCAGTCACTGAACAAGACCCACCCATACTGCTCAGCTCCCCGGGACCATTTGCAGCTTTGCATGTAGCTGCCCCCCTCACTGCACTCACATGCAATTCATGCCCCTCATGTGAATCACCCTCTAGCTGCACTTCCCCTGGTCCCTGTGACAGAGAGTCACATTCAGTCAACCCCTCTCGCTCTCTGCTCTCTCCCTTCTCCTGTGGCAGCAGGAGGTCTTTGGCGGCAGTGCGTTGTTCGTGTCGTTGAGCCCGGGTCAGGCCATCCAATTGGTGGTTGCGGCAATCAGACCTAGTTGGTCTGAGGACCTCCTGGGCTCGCTCCATCTGCGGTCGAAGGTGGGAGTCCTGTCTCACTCCTCTGGCTAAGTCCTGTACTGCCTCCAGGGTTTGATCCATCTCCACTGGGTCACACAGTCTTCTGGATTCAGGCTCGGGCTCAGCCTCACTGGGGGGTCCTGTGACAGGCTGTGTGGGGAGGTTGCTGGAGGCTGGCAGGTACTCAGGCTCACTGTGTGGGTCATCAAGATCTGTCTCAAGGCTGATGTTGGTTGTGCCAGGGGAGGTGCCGGGAAAGACTGGGGGAGTGTCACTTGCAGAGGGCTCAGGACACAGAAACTCTGTAGACTGTGTTGAGGAAACGCTCATGCCAACCCGAGAGGCTCCCCTGAGGTGCTCCACGAAAACCACATCTCTGCTCTCCTTCCAGATACCCCCTCCCACATAGATCCGATAGGCTTTGGAGGAGGCTGAGTAACCAGTAAGCATCCCTGGCACAGTTTTAGGGGAAAACACAGAGCGCTGGACATCAGGAATGTGCACAAAGGCCAAGCAACCCCAGGTACGCAGTGGGGTTACATTTGGTTTGTAGCCAAAAAATAATTCTGATGGCGTGCGGTCCCTCCCGGTACTGGGACCCATGTTCAGTAGGGTGCATGCAGTTTCCAGGGCCTCCTTCCACAACGTTGGACTGGCAGCTGCAAAAGCCAGAAGAGTCCTGGTACGTTCCTTGAGGGTGCGATTGGCTCTTTCAGCCGCTCCATTCTGTTGCGGGGTGTAAGGAGCTGAGGTCTCCAATTTAGTCCCCTGGGATGCACAAAATTCTTTGAACGTGGCATTCAGAAATTCAGTTCCACGGTCACACCGGACACACTTCACTTTGGTTTTCTTCTGGGTCTGCCAGTATAGAATGAGGTCCCTCACAGCAGCACTGATGGCATCTTTGGACTTCACAGGCAGGACCGCCTTTAACTGAGATGACTCATCCAAAGCAGTCACCCAGTAACGTTCACCAGTTACTGCAGCAGGAAAAATGGGGCCCACAGTGTCAATATGTACTCTGTCAAGTGGTTCAACAGCTGGTCTACTGCTTATTCCAAATGGAGGCCGAGACGTCTTTCCCTCAATACATGCTTCACAGTAGACTGGACAATTGGAGCAGGGACATAGGGATGTATCAAGTCCCGAGACCAGGTCCTCATTGGTTAGGCGCTGCATCCATGTTTCACCTGGATGTCCCATTCTGCTATGCCAGAGGTATCGTCTGGCACAGTTGTGTGAGTTTTGGGTGGGGGTTTTGGACTTCACAGCAGCTGAAATTCTTCTGTGGTTAACACTGGGACTCAGAGCTACAACTTGATGAATATAAAATAGCCCTTTCTCTGCACTGATCCGAGACCTCCAGCTGTTTGGACCACAGACTTCAGTGAACGCTCCAACATCATCTGTGCGAAAGACTGCCCCATCCCGCAATGCTGCAGATACTGACAGTATGTTTGAGGTTGCAGAAGGAACACACTGAACATGATGTATCCACAGGGGAACTCCCACTCGACTGAGGATGCAGACAGAGCCTGATGCTACAATTCCTCCAGTGGCATCTGAAGTGGCCAGATGTAATGGGATGGGTTTGGCATGCACAGTTGGATTATGTAGTAGGGTCACATCATTCACCAGATGTACAGATGCTCCACTGTCCACCAGCCAGGATTGCAGAGACGAATTTCTGACAGGAGTCTTCAGGATGTTGAGGGAAATTATGTATGGCATACCTCCAGGTGGTGGAGGTGGGGGAGCTGGGGGTTGGAACCATGCCGGAAAGGCATCCAGTCCAGGGTGCGCCAGCTGGGCTGCAGGAGGGTGTGGGCCACCCATATGTGGAGGTCCCTGTGGCCACATTCCCTGCAATTGTTGGACCGCTGCCACTACGTTCCGTTGGGTCTCCTCGTCCCGCTTCCTCTTTCGACAGTCCCTCCAGTAATGCCCCTTCTTATTGCAGTAGTTGCAGATGCCCTTAGTCTCGGACTTGGCCTCAGAGACAGTTGGTTGGGCCTGCTGATGGACTGCACTGGCAGCTGGTGGGGTATTGGCTCCACTGGAGCCTTGTCCAAGAGCCAAAACCCTTGGTTGGCGAGGAGCATATTCATCAAAACCCACTGCAGCTGCTGTGTTGCGCAGAAGTCCAGCCAGCTTCTCCAGGGGTTGTGCTGCAGCAGTTGTGATCATTCCTGGCTCTTTAGCTGCATCAGGCAAGCCCTGCACAATCTGGGTTGCAACGTGTGCATCCAGTAGAGCATGGTTGTTCCTGTCAAGGCATGCCTTCAGGTTGATCATTCTGTTGACATATTGCGAAATCGTCTCGTCATGTTTCATTCCCTGGCTCATTTCTTGGAGCCAATCAGCATTGGCCTCGATATTATATCCACCAATAAACTTTCTGCAGATGAACTCATATGCATCATAAGCAGAGGGCAGATTAGACAGAGGTCCCAGCCATTCCTCTGGGACTGACTCATAAATCAGTAACATTGCGGCTGCGTCATGTGCTGTACCAGGCATAGCCTCCAGGATGGCAGGCAAAGACCCTTTTGACTCATTTGCTGCCAAAAATGCATTCTTCCAAACAATAATATTTGTCCCCCGTTCCTTCAGTTTTATGTGTACCTTGACATTTGTTGGGATAATCTTGGGCAGCTCATCTCCGCTGCCTCTTGAGGTGCTGGGAGTACACGGTTCTCTGATGGGTGTGGATGAGGCTGGTTCACTGCTTGACGTTGATGCTCCACTAGCTGATGATCCTTTCTTCTTGGAAGTCATAATTCCCCAGTTGTCTTATAACTCCAGTACTCGCAAGGTAGCAGCAAGATCTTACTTCTGAACCAGGTGGGTTGAGCTAACGGACAGCCAACGTGAAGGTGAAAGATGTAGTCTTTGACGATAAAGGCTCTCTCGTCAGGATTGCGGTCTCCACGTTGTCCTCCTTCTCTGATTAGTTCGTTGTATGACGGAGGTCCTGATCTCAAGCGCGCTGGAACGTTGAGGTTGGTGGTCTTCCTGGCTGTTTGCTTTGTCCGCTTCTTCGCCATTCACAGTCTAGTGAGCTCCGATTTAGGCGCCACCCACTCTCAGCATCCGAGCCCGTGGGCCCATAACCTGAAATATTCTGGGCTTGGCGTATCCTGCATGGTGGCGGCACGGAGGGTGTTAGACGATGTCCTCCTACTTGTGCGTTGTTAAGTAGGCACGGACATATACAAGTCAAGGACTGGTTAGCAACTGATTGATAGACACCCGGAGTGCCACTATAGTTCCAACCAAGTGCCTTCCCTATCCGTGCTTGCCCCATATGCCTCCTTTCTACAAACGTGTCTGTAACTTGCGTTATGATAGTCTTCGTTCAAATGCATGTATTGCCTGGCAGAACTCAGGGTTCTGCCTCTCTTTCCTAATTGGTATTGTCTTCATACGGAGACTTGCCATTATTACTCCTCTGAGGGAAAGGCATAAAATTAATTAACACAACACATCCACATATACCAACAAGTATACGTATGACTTGAATGACTCCTTGTTGATGAAGAGCGCTGGATCACTTTGACAGGCTATAAACCCAAATTTTCCAAGCTCTTCAACCAGACACTTGTGCCATGCACGTGGTGCTTGCTTCAGACCATACAAAGATCTTAGTAGCTTGCACACAACATTAGAATCGCCATTAAAGAAACAGGGAGGTTGGGCTACATACACTTCCTCATCCAGTGTTCCATTTAGGAATGCTGTTTTCACATCAACTTGGTGAACTTTCCACCCATTTGACGTAGCCAGATTTAACAGCACCCTCCTAGATGTGTGTGTACTTACTGGAGCGAAGGTTTCAAAGTAGTCAACACCTGGCCTTTGCTTGCAACCTTGTGCCACCAGTCTCGCCTTAAATCTGACAATATCACCAAAACTGTCAGTCTTTAGAGCATAGACCCATTTTAAAGGAATAATTTTGGCATCAGAGGGTCTCTCACAATATTCAAACGTTTCATGAGAGTCTATAGAATCCATCTCTTCATTCATGGCTTCTAACCAGTATGGCCACTGTGGGGATTTTTTAGCCTCCCACCAGTCCTCTGGAACCTTGATATTCTTGGATGATAATTTCACTTGCTCTTGTGCACCATTTTGATTTGGAGGGATTATTTCTGATGCATGTGTGACTGGCGCTTCCCCAATGTGGTATGTACCCGGAACATACCTGTCTGGTTCTGCCAACGTTTGCCTCAGTTCGTATCTACCTCGACCATTCCTGGCACCACCTTGCATTTCCTCAAACGAGTCACTGGTTTCAGCAGGAGGTTGATTATCTGATTCTTCACCTGAACTGTCTGGTGCATGTGACACTGGATTTTGTATGTTCCCAGTGCCCATTACTCCTTCCCCTGGAGCTCCTGGCCCAGATAACCCACTCGGACCACTCTCTTCCGCTGTTCCCAAGCCTCTCAGGATATCATTTATCCTGTGCATGACTTCCATGTTAGCTGGGAGAGTTGTGGCAATACCCCTTCCAGCTTCCCTGTTTAATTCCAATGCACCAGTGAGGTCTACCGGTACAAAATCCCAATCATCCCCATCATCAGTGCATGGAACTTGATCAAAATTTATCTCCTGGGAGAATTCAGCAGTAAGAGAATTACTGGGAGTGAGAGCATGAATTCCTAATTTGTCTTCAAAGAATTTTACGTTCTTTGACACCTTTACCTTGTTCCCCACCTTAACTCTGTAGGCCTTTGATGCAGGCTCATATCCCACAAACATCCCAGCCTCAGATCTAGCAGAAAAGGCTGACAGATCCTTATCTGGTATTTTGATAAACGCCAAGCATCCCCACACTCTTAAGTAGTGCACTGATGGTTTCCTCCCAAACAGCAGTTCATAGGGAGTGGCTGTCTTTCCCTTTACTGCTCTGAGATTTAACAACCTCACAGCTGTTGGAAGTGCATCCGCCCACATGCTCTGTGGAGCTTTTGCCTGCAAAAGAAGCATTCTAACTTTCTCCTTCAAGGATCTGTTAAAACGTTCTGCTCTTCCATTTTGTTGAGGGGTATAAGGAGCAGACGTTTCATGTCTGATCCCTTGTAAAGTTATCCGAATTGTTTGCACCGATGAAAGTGCCAGTGTGGCCCGAGCGCCACACCGTATGTGCTAGCGCGAAGCCTAAAGAGGCTACGCCTGGCCTAATGTACCGCTTGGCATCCGACGGGGCTAACCCTGGCGGAGTCTGCCTGCCGCGCGCTACATTCTCCCCCTCCTAGGTGACCGAGCTCCCGGGAGGCCTGCCAAAGCAAGCCGCAGTCACAGGCAGAGGTGTATAGAAGGTCACTGCCACACTTCTATACATCACACTTTGAGCCGGCGAGTCTCCTCCAGACACCAGACCGCAGCCTGGGTGTACACTTGCCTGAGGTATCTCTATGGTACGCCTAGACCAGAATCCCGCAGTGACGGGGCCTAAAGGGCAGTCGTCGGCGTGAACAAATGTACACTCCACGTGTACAGGTTCCCATGAAGAAGCAGTGAAGTTGCTAGCTTCAGGGCGGATAGTAGGGGCTGGGGCTGGACGACACTTAGCCACCAAGTCAGGGGACGTTCTGTGATCACGCGAACGTATGGGTAAACCACGACCCCCCGGTGACGCAGCTTGACAGGCTCGTGCTGCTGTGTTTCCCCTAGTCAACCTGCCCACGACGGCGTGCCCCGCCTCGTGGTGCCCGTGCGTTGACTGTGTCCCAGTATCCCTTTACAACATTGGGAGCATTTGTCAAATTCCGTTCCTCTTCCCAGGTGTCATGCTCTGACGAGTAACCCTTCCAGCGGACAAGGTACTCATACTTGGGACGGCCACGTGAATTGACACGACGGTGGTCCATTAAGGCTTCCACCTCGTACTCATCTTCCCCCTCCAGCACCTCGGCAGGTGGTGGGGGTTGCATCGAACCATCCCGCCGGTACCGTTCCAGGTTGGAGACATGAAAGACATCATGAATCCTCCATCGTGCCGGGAGGTCAAGCTCATAAGCTTGGGTACCCACACGTTTCACGACTTGGAACGGCCCTACCCAACGCGGGAGGAGCTTGGGCGTGCCTACCTTGAAACGGAGGTTCTTTGAGGAAAGGAGGACCCAGTCCCCCACACCAAATTGAACGTCCCTTCGTTTGGTGTTGGCATACTGCGCTTGTCTCGCAGTGGCCACCCGATGGGTCATCCTGGCCTCATTGATGAGGCGTTGCATGCCCTGAACAAAGTCAGACGCACCAGGTACCCGTCTATTGGGGAGAATCGCGACTGGCAGGTGGGGGTGAAACCCGTAGTTCAGCAAAAACGGCGAGGACCCCGTGGACTCGTGATCGCAATTATTGATCGCGAATTCTGCACAGACCAACTTCTCATCCCAATCATCCTGGGACTTGGCCACATACATGCGTAGCATGTCCTCGAGCACTCGATTCACTCTCTCAGTCTGCCCATCCGTCTGCGGATGGTAGGCTGTTGACATGGCTTGTCGAGTCCCAATGGATTGACACAAAGCTCTAGCAAAGTGGCTGGTGAAGAGCTTATCTCTATCGGACACCACCACTTGGGGAACACCATGCAACTTCCACACATTGTCAACGTACAGCTTAGCCGTCTGCTCAGCCGTAGCCTTGGTGGTTGTGGGCATAAGATGCACCATCTTGGTCAGCTTATCCACTACGACGAAAATGGCATCATGACCCTTGCCTGTCCTAGGCAATTGGGTAATGAAATCCATAGTCACCGTGTGCCAAGGATTCAGCGGCAACTGTAAAGGTTGCAGCAACCCCGCAGGCAAAGTGTTCCGAGCCTTGTTCTTCTGACACAAGTGGCACGTTAGCACGTAACGTTCGATGTCAGCAAGCATGGTAGGCCACCAATAATGGCGCCTTACCAGGGCCAAGGTTTTCTTCACTCCTTGATGGCCAGCATACGGGCTATCATGCAGTTCCTTGAGGATGTGAGCTCGCAGCCCGAAAGCATCCGGAACCACGGCCTTCCCCTCCCTCAGAAGGAAGCCGTCAAAGTCTAGCAGACCTTCAACATTCTGCTTATCTTGGAACCATGGGTCTTGAGTATAACCCTGGACAAATTTGTCCTTCCAAGACAGAGCAACCCCGGCCGCAGCACTCCCCTCCCCCGCAGAGCGGATAGTGCCAACCAAGGCACAAAGAGAGAGCGTTGGCAGACAACGGTGCGCCGGGTGCGAACACCCACCAATCACCACGCCATTGATGATTGGACAAGGAGCCTCATAGTCGGACGGATGCCGACTCAGAGCGTCAGCCACCACATTGGACGTTCCGGGGGCATAGTCCATGCGAAAATTGAACCTTGAAAGGAACTCTGCCCACCTGGTTTGCCGTCTACTTAAAGTAGGCAAAGTGTCCAAATAAGTGATAGCCTTGTGGTCCGTGACTACACGAAACTCAGGGGCCCCCTCTAGGTAGCACCTCCAGACTGTCAATGCATGCACCACAGCTAGAAGTTCTTGCTCCCCAGTAGGATAGTTAACCTCAGCGGGAGTCAAGCGACGACTCTCGTAGGCAACTGGGCGACCCTCCTGGTACAACACGGCCCCCAACCCTGCCAAAGACGCATCGCAATGGACCTCAAACGGCTTTGAGAAGTCAGGATACGCTAAGCAAGGTGCATGTGTCAAGGCATGTTTAATCTCGGTAAACGCCCGAACACACCCAGCACTCCATACCCAGGTCACACCTTGGCGTAGGAGTCTGTACAATGGCGATGCAAGTGCTGCAAAATTGCGAACAAACTTGCGAAAGTAAGTTGCCAGCCCCAGGAAAGACCGCAACTCGCCAACATTCTTCGGTGTGCTCCAATTAGCAACTGAAGCCACCTTACGTGGGTCCACTTTAATCCCATCGGCTGAGACTAAATGGCCCAAGTACTCCAGCTCATCCTTGGCGAAAGAGCACTTCTTTAGGTTAGCATACAACTTATGCTGCCGCAACAGTTCAAGGACTTTGCGGAGATGCTCCCTATGCTCTTCAATGGACTTGCTGTAGATGAGGATGTCATCAAGGTACACGAGCACAAACTTGTGCAGGTAAGGAGCAAAGATAGCATTCATGGCAGTTTGAAACGTGGCCGGGGCATTAGTCAGCCCAAATGGCAAAACCCGCCACTCGAACAACCCCGCGGGTGTTCTGAAAGCTGTCTTTGGCATATCCTCATCTGTGATCCGGATCTGGTGATAGCCAGACGTGAGGTCAAGACTAGAGAACACTGTAGAACCCTGCAGTTGATCAAGAGTATCATCGATACGAGGCATCGGATACCTGTTCTTAACCGTCTGTCGATTCAAAGCTCGGTAATCAATGACCATCCGGAGGCTTCCATCCTTCTTTTGCACAAAAAGAATGGGCGCACCATAGGGTGATGTAGACGGCTGGATATACCCTTTGTCCAACAATAGCTTTGTCTGGCGTAACGCCTCATCATACTCTAAGCGTGAAAGCCGGTACAACGGACGAGACGGTGGACGAGCATGTGGATCGCTCAAGGGTATAGTGTGTCTAACCCCTTGCCTCTCAGGCGGAAGGTGCGGGACATCTTCAGGGAAAACATCTTGGAATTCACTGAGTATGTCAACAACAGGAGAGTTAGGAGAAGGAATGGAGACATTCGGATCGGTAGACAGATCGGTTACAATTGCCAGAAAGGACTGACAGCCTTTTCTGCTTAACCTTCTAGCCTGCACCGCAGACAAAACCAATCTAGGCACATCCTCCACTTCTGAACCCTTCAAAGGCCTCTCCTCCTTAGGCGGGCAACGCAAAACGAACGGCTTGTTCTTTCTTGTATACCCCCTAACGGTGTCCTCTTCAAACATGAGATTTGCACGGAATGTCTTTAACCAGGGAGTCCCCAACAGCACATTCCAATCCATGGCAAAGTCTAGCACAAGACACGACACCTTAGCAAACTGTACCCCCTGGATGACAATGTCTAAGACAGCACATCCGATATGGTTTACAGTTCTCCCGTCAGCCAACTTAATGCTTAAAGAATCCCCCTTCGGCGGCACAATCTCCAAGTGAAGGGCTTTAGCAAAGTCTGCACTGACCACATTGCAAGAAGCTCCAGAGTCCAGCATTGCCGTGGCCTTGCTCCCCTGCACCTCGGCAAGAAACACCATCACAAGCTGTGACACGGCTTCTTGACAAGCAAATGCATGAATAGACGTCAAACATGCAGGGCCTACATCGCCAAGCGAAGGCCCACACCTTCAAGCATTAGAAGGTCCCGCGCCGGGGCTTGTCTTCTTGCCAGAAGACCCCTTCTTGAGAGGGCATTCGAATGCAAAATGGCCGGGCTTGTTGCATTCGAAACAGACGCCAGCGGCCAGCTTCCCAGCCGCCTCTCGCCTGTCCTGGCTTAGGCCGTACTTCTTCTGAAGTTTGCCCAAGTGGCGTGTGGCTCCCTTGGGATGGTTATGGGCGGGACGCTTGGTCCCACGGTCCCGAGGTACTTCTCCCTCCTCGCGGTCCCCATAGACCTTCTCCTTTCCCTTGGAGACACCTGAAAGCATAGCCAACAAAGATTCAGCCTCTTTGGCAGCTTTCACCACCGCCTCCACATTGCTCATCTCACGCCTTACCGAGGCATCCTTCATAATGAGTTCAAGTAGAGCGGGTTTTAGGCCAGCCCGAAAAGCTGCACAAGCTTCAGGCCCAGTTACTGGATATGTGACTGCCTCAACTGTTATTGCCCTAAAGGCAGTATAGTATTGAGCCACTGTTCCAGATTGTTTAAGTTGCGCCAAACGATATCGCACGGTGTCTTCCACTGACATATCGACAAAGTTGGCCAACAATTCAGCTTTGAACAAATCAAAGTCTTTCACATCCTTGCCATGCAAAGCCAAAGACTTTTTAATCAAAGCCCATTGTTCAGCTGCTTTCCCAGAAAGACACAAGGATGCGTGATCCACAAGCGTGTCAGGAGTGAGCTGCAACAACGCCGCGTATGCCGCAAACTGCTCGAACCAAGTTGTTATCTTAGTCCCATCCTTGCTTCCATTAAAAATAGGCGCTGGAGGCCTCGTTTTAGGAGCAACGAAAGGCATAGGCGAGGGAGACGCACCTTGTCCCCCCCCCGATCCTTGTAGCAAACGCATAATCGCGTCCATCTTGCCGTCCAGGCTGCCAACTTGGGTTCCCAAAGACCCAATATCAGTGTTAAGAGCCTGGACGGACGACTCTATGCTGGTCACCCTTCTGTCGTGTAGGACATGACTCGGGATCCGAGCATAAAAAGCGCGCGCCGCAGCGCACCAAAGCCAATACCTCCACACAACTTTTGCCCAAATAGTGGAAGCTTCCACTAAATCTTTGGAACATTGTGCAAGGCCTAGGCCATCGTCGCCCTCAGAGGACGGGTGCCGAACTGAATCGGCACACTCCGTCATAAGTGCCCGAGCCTCTTTCAAATCGTTGATGACTTCAACAATGCCGAGCCTTGCCCACTCAAGAGCTTCCTCAGCAGTCTCAAAGTCAAAAACCTTGGAAAGCAAGCCCTTCCAGTCATAACCCGAAGTCGAGTCGACCGGGTCAACACCCTCTGGAATATCTGGCACCTCAATATCCAACTCTTTCAGATATGAATAATAAGGTCTAGTATTTCCAGGGTATGGGAGCCTCCTTAGCGTGTATCGAGGAGGTTTGCCCACCAAAGGGACGAGGTCGGTCGGGATCGGCGGCAAAACGAGAGCCATTAAACCCAAACAAAGGAGCGCAACCCCAAACCGAAAAGCAAAGATGCTTAAAAAAAATTTTGTCAAGCCAATCAAAGCAGAAGTGACCGATATGGGGCACCAAATGTAAAGTTATCCGAATTGTTTGCACCGATGAAAGTGCCAGTGTGGCCCGAGCGCCACACCGTATGTGCTAGCGCGAAGCCTAAAGAGGCTACGCCTGGCCTAATGTACCGCTTGGCATCCGACGGGGCTAACCCTGGCGGAGTCTGCCTGTAGCATTTCCTAGGGTATAATGCTCTAGTAGGGTCCTTGGCATAGTGCATGACTTGCCTTGTGATCTAGTTCGCAGTACAACCTCGCTCAGGTACTTCGCTCGGTTGCCCGATCACGCGTCTGTGGCAGTACGATATAATTCAATCCACCCTGGGTTTAAGAGTACGCTTGCGAATCAATCATGTAACACTCTTTTGTTGCACACCACGAACGTCTCACTGTCTCCTCCTAAACCTCTTCCGCTAAGCTATAGTCTACAGTGGTATCGGCGACAAGGATTAGTTCCTTGTCGTTCGTTCGTGGTGCGTTTCTTTCGTGATTGTGATGTCTCGGCATCCTTGTTCGAGTTCGAGGGTCCGTGCACCGAGTCCTGGCATCGCAGAGCCAGATCCATCCATAGATCTTCTTGCTTATGTAATTGTAGATCGTTCATGGGTAGATCTTCGTTGTATGCTTAGGCGTGTGGTAGATATCGGTGCCCTGCTCGAAGGAGCCGTTGCATTAGGATCTAGTGTTCCGTCGCATTCCCCTCCAGTTGATACCGCTCAGAGCATTTCAAAGGGACTTGAGATGTTAATTCAGTGCTCTCTCGCGCAACCTGCATCTGTGGTCGTGCCGCAGCCCATACCAACGGCGATTCCGGCATCGGCTACAGCCTCGTCAGGTTCAGGGAAGCCCTCGCTCAAGTTGCCATACCCATCTGTATTTAAGGGAGATCCAATGAAGTTGGATCCATGGCTTTTGCAGACTGAAATGTGTTTGGGGACCTACGATGTAGGCTTGGCATCCGCTCGGTGGAGGTGGCTACGACGTTCTAGCGTTGGATTGGTGGACTGGGCAGTTTAAGTTAATTGCTTCAGGGAGTCTTGCTGCTTATGGGACGTGGGAATCGTTTGTGACTGCACTTACTGCTGCTTTTAGGCCTGTAGAGCTGCATAAGAGGCATTTAGAGCAGTTGCTGAGTCTCTCACAGGGAAAGACTGACATGCGAAGCTATATTGCAACATTTAATGCATTGAGGTCAAAGGTTCCAAAGGCATTTGCAGAAGAGACTTTGTGTCACTTATTTTTGGCTGGCTGCAGGGCTGATCTTCAGAAAAGCATCTCCCTACAGTATCCCCAGACCTTGGAAGACTACTTCAAGCATGCTGTGACAATATCAGACCTCCCAGGACCGTCTAAGCCTGTGAACCCTGCTCCAAAGTACTCCCCTGACTCCAAGTCACCAGGCCCGACAAAAACTTCTGCGCAGCCCTGCGCACATTGTGGCAAGTCAGGACACGCAGCAGAGCGTTGCTGGAAATTGCATCCAGAGCTCAGACAACCCAAGCGCAAGTCAAGTACTACTTGATTTGTTGGTCTTCTTTGGTAAAACAGCAGTGTGAGTCCTGTTTATGATGCCAGCCAACTGTTCAGAGCCCCAGTATGGTATTCCTGTTTTGTATGAGCTTGGTCATCTGCAGAATTATTTCCACAGTTGTTACCATAATTTCATGACCCATATTGTAGGTGGGCATGGTTTGTGTAGAGAGTTTCAGACATCCCCCTCTGCCAGTGACCTGATCAGTCCTGAGAGCATGTTTAAGAGAGATGCAGCTCCTCACCTTATTGATAGTGATGCTCATGTTGTTTTGTTTGTTGATAGTAGTGATAGAGAGGATTCTGTCAGCCAGCTTGTGTCACAGTTGTTGCCAGGAACAAGATTGACTGTGCTCTCTTGTCAAAGCCATTGTGAGCAGGTGCTGGAAGGGACTACTTCACAGCAGTCACATGAATTACTACTCTCGGCTTCTGTTTTGGCTGCATTGGGTTTATCTTCCACCACTATGTGCACACCCCATTGCAATTCCCATACAGGCTTGCCCTTGTTTAGTTGTTTGGTACAGTCTGGCTGTCTCGGTGAGAAGAAGAAGCCACTGCCTGCAACCTGTTTTGACTCTTTTGTTCAGCTTGACAGTAGACACATTGTGGATGGTCTTGATCTTTCTGGTACTTGTATTGAGTTTGAGGGAACTCTTGCTGGTAGGACTGTCAGGATTTTGTTAGACAGTGGAGCTTCTGCAAATTTTATTGATGATAAACTTGTGCATGAGCTTGCCCTTCCCACTGAATCTATGAGTTCACATGTTACTGTGAGAGTAGCTGATGGCAGAACATCTATGGTAGGACATAGTGTGTCAACTGACCTGACTGTTGGGACATTGGGTTTTAGAGTCACCTGCCTCCCTACTGAGTTGACTTATTATGATCTTGTCTTGGGCAAACCTTGGCTTACTGCTTTTAACCCAGTTGTAAATTGGAAATTGAATGCTGTGTCCTTGGTTCATGCTGATCAAACACATGTACTTTTGGGGTGTCAGAGGTCAGGCATGCCAGAATATGTGGTTTCTTCTATGGAAGTAGAAGAGATGGTGAAGTTGGGTGAATCAATCTATGTTGTTCAATTAAATGCAGTGACTGACAGTCCAGATACCGATGCATATAATGTGCCAGAGTTGGAGGAGCTTTTGCAGGAGTTTCAAGATGTTTTATCTGGACTTCCTGAAGGCCTACCCCCTACTCGTGCTGGAGACCACCATATCAGATTGGAGCCGGAGGCAACTCCTCCAGTCTCTCGTATTTACCCACTGTCCGGAGCTCAGCTGGCTGAACTTCGTGCGCAGTTACAAGAGCTCCTGGAGCGAGGCTTCATCCGCCCATCAACATCCCCTTTTGGTGCACCTATCTTATTTGTCCCAAAGAAGATGGTGGCTGGCGTTTGTGCATTGACTATAGAGCCTTGAATAGGATTACTGTTAGGAACCAGCACCCATTGCCTAGAATTGATGAGATGTTTGAACAACTTCATGGCAGTTGTATCTTTTCTAAACTTGATCTGGCTTCTGGGTATCATCAGATACGTATGCATGAAGACAGTATAGAAAAGACTGCATTTAAAACTCGTTATGGTCATTATGAATTTACTGTGATGCCTTTTGGGTTGACTAATGCTCCTGCCACCTTTCAGGCTGTAATGAACTCTGTCTTGGCTCCCTTTCTTGACAGATTTGTGCTAGTGTACCTAGACGATATCCTCATTTATTTTAAATCTGTTGCAGAACATATGGAGCATCTAAGAACTGTCTTGTCAGTGTTACGGGAACATAAATTTTATTGTAAAAGGTCTAAGTGTGAATTTGCTGCCAAGCAGGTGGAATACCTTGGGCACCTGTCGACACCGGATGGGATCAAGGTGGATCCTAGGAAGGTTGCTGCCATTCAGGATTGGCCCACTCCTTGTAATGTGTCACAGTTGAGAGGGTTCCTTGGGTTGACACAATATTATGACACTTTTATTGACCATTTTGCAGATGTTGCTTATCCTATGACTGAGTTGCTTAAGAAGGATATGCCTTGGACCTGGGAGGGACCCCAGAGGGAAGCCTTTGTTGCACTGAAAGATCTTGTTTCTACTCCTCCTTGCCTGTTGATGCCTGATTTAGACAAACCTTTTGTTGTACATGTAGACGCCTCAGGATTTGCTGTTGGAGCTGTACTACAGCAGGATCAAGGGAAGGGACTGCAGCCCGTGGCCTTCGAATCCAGGAAATTCCAACCCCCTGAAAGGAAGTTAGCACCCTATGATAGAGAATTGCTTGCCCTGGTACATGCATTACTGAAGTGGAAGCATTTGTTGCTAGGGGCTAAGTTTACTGTGCACACTGACCAGCAAGCACTTAAGTATTTACTTACTGCTCCTGTTAGGACTAGTAGACAAGAACGTTGGCTTACTGAGATCATGAGGTTCATGCCTGACATCAAATATGTTAAAGGGACTGACAACGTTGTTGCAGATGCTTTATCCAGGCGTGTTGATTTAGCAGTAATGCATGTCTCCTCTGTTTCTGTCTCGTCCCTCCTACCAGAAATTGCTTTGCTGTGTACTAATGACCCCACAGTTACTAAACTGGTGGAAGAAGGTGTTTTGGTGATGAGGGACACTATACCTTATTCTGTGCAGTCAGGTCGAGTATTTGTCCCTGATGCAATGAGAGAGAAGGTATTGAGAGAGTGTCATTCCACCCCCTTTTCTGGACATCTTGGGATTAACAAGATGCATGACTTAGTTTGCAGGAACTTTTGGTGGCCACGGCTCAACTCGTCAGTCAGGGACTTTTGCAGGTCTTGTGACACCTGCCAGCGCACTAAAGGGACGGGAACTGTACCTTATGGACTGCTCCAGCCACTACCTATTCCGGATGGACCTTGGCAGAGCGTTTCCCTGGACTTAGTGACTGATTTACCTGTCTGTTGTGGGTTTGATTCTATTGTGGTATTTGTTGATAGGTTTTCTAAGTTGTGTGTATTGGCTGCATGCAATAAAACTATCACTGCACCCCAGCTTGCACAACTATTTATTGACAGGGTCTTTGTGAGATTTGGAATGCCTACCTCAATTGTGAGTGATAGAGATCCTAGGTTCACTAGCCATTTTTGGCAGGCCTTTATGAATATATTAGACTGCCTTAAAGAGTGCCAAATCTAACCTTGCCTCTGCACAGCAACGGCAGAAGACTTACGCGGATAAGAAGAGACGGGACCATCCTTTTAAGGTGGGGGACCAGGTCTTGCTGGCTGCGAGGAAGAACTAGCTTGAACCTGGGCTCTCGTCCAAGTTATCAGCTAAGTATTTTGGGGCCTTTGTGATTGCTGCAGCAGTTGGTTCTCGAGCTTTTAGGCTTGTGTTGCCTGAGACTGTTAACATTCATCCTGTATTTCATGTTTCCCAGTTGAAGCCATATGTATCTTCATCGGTACCAGTGACCGTTACTTCACCACCTCCTTTGTATGCAGACAGGCGTGGCGGCGTGTACGAAGTGGAGGCCATCAGAGCTAAGAAGAGAGTTGGAAAGTCTTGGCGCTACTTAGTCAAATGGAAAGGCTACGATGAGACTGAGAATACTTGGGAGCCTCTTGCCCATGTTCGCCATCTGGCTGATGACGTGGCAGCTGCCCCTGTCTTCTCCTAAGTCCCACTTGCGGGCATCCCTTGATTAAGCCATTTGCGGCTTGAGCCTTTTCCAGCCACTTGCGGCTGATGACCCTTGGAGCTTCAATGCCAGCCAGCTTGGGTTTGGGAGGGAGGGAGGGTGGAAGGGTCTGGGAGGGGGATTCGTGATTGGGGATTTGCATGCATGTCTCTTGGTTATATGTTTTGCATGGGTTATGTTTCCTTGACCCACGGCTCCACTTTGTGATGCACTTGCTGTTGCAGTGTAGCTGCAAATTGTAGTTCCGTGCTTGAATAACTTGCTTTGGTATCTTACCCATGAGATACAACATGTGGCAGTTAGTGTGTCTAGCTTGCTGCTCTAGACAATATGCCTTATGCCCGTTGTTGGAAAGCCACCTCAAGCGAAGGTTGCACTGCGTAGCAGGGTAACTGGACCTAAGGTTTGGACAAGTGCTAGTCTAATGACTCAACCTTATTGTTTCATCACTGGTGTGAGTGCTGTCTAGGGAGTTCGTCCCCTAAGTTAGAGGATCCGCCTTGCAGACGATAGTCCTTAGAATGTTAAGGTATTCGAGCATTGAGCAGATGAGTCCCTCGTCTGTGTCGTGCTAAACTTGCTTGTGGATTTCATCCTCTGACTTGCGTTATGTAGTAACTATAGGAGGTGTGATTGTCTATAGTTACAGTAAGCAGGGTTCGTGATACCCCTGTCTTACGTTTGTGGCCCCATTTGCCATAAACATCATCTCATAGCTTATGCCAAGGGGGAGGGCATGTAGCATTTCCTAGGGTATAATGCTCTAGTAGGGTCCTTGGCATAGTGCATGACTTGCCTTGTGATCTAGTTCGCAGTACAACCTCGCTCAGGTACTTCGCTCGGTTGCCCGATCACGCGTCTGTGGCAGTACGATATAATTCAATCCACCCTGGGTTTAAGAGTACGCTTGCGAATCAATCATGTAACACTCTTTTGTTGCACACCACGAACGTCTCACTGTCTCCTCCTAAACCTCTTCCGCTAAGCTATAGTCTACACTGCCTGCCGCGCGCTACATCCCTTTAGACTGAAAAAAGTCAAGCAAGTCAGCATTTACAAACTCACTTCCCCTATCAGACCTAACCACCTTAACATTGTGATTAGTCTGATTTTCCAAGTACAGGATGATTGACTTAACAGCACCACCCACCTGGGACTTGGAAGTCAATGCTACGGATTCACCAGCTCTAGAGTAATCGTCTAGTACTGTGAGCATGTAGCGTTCACCCTCAGCTCCTGGAATTGGTAGCTCACCAATTACATCCAAGTGCAACAGCTGAAGACGTTCAGTTGCTGATACTGGGGATCTTTGGTAGCTATCTTTAGTCTGCTTGCCCATCACACACACATCACACAGTGAATGACCATGTAAGCAAGGAGACTGAGATGTAGCTATTCCCTTCACCATATCCTCAGTCTGCAGTCGTTCCAGGTTTTTACTTCCTGGATGTCCCAAGCGTTGATGCCACAAATCATATTCAGAGCATTTGTGAGCGTATCCAACACTATGTGAGAGCTGAATTTTGCAGCACAGGCAGTAAACAAAATACAGTCCTCTTTCTTTTCTGACTTCAGAGATGAATTTTGAAGTATTGCTGTACATACTGATAATCTCTCCATGTGAATTGTTTGTAAACATGATGCCATCTGTTACTGCACTGGAGACCGACAACAAATTTTCAATAGCAGTAGGTACATACTCTACATTTTTAAGTTTACACATGTTCCCCATTTCATCTACTAAGCACACACAACCACATGCCTTGCGTTGTGCAACATGTTCACCAGTTGCCAAGTTTAGACCCTTTGGCTGTGTATACCAGTGAATGTTTTGCATGAGTCTAACATCATTGCATATGTGTGTTGAGGCTCCTGAGTCTACCACCCATCTAGAGAATGGATTACCTGAGTCAGAAGAGTCCCCCAATGCAATACCTCCAACTGGATTGGCTGGATTCATGCGTGCTGAAATGAGGGCAGCCCTTTTTTCTTTCTCAGCTATAAGTTTTGGACACACGTTTCTGGTATGTCCATCTTCCAAGCAGTGCCAGCAGCCCCTGAAGTTGTCAGGCAGATCTTCTGGCATCCCTTGTGGCCTGGATCCTGGAGCGTTCCTGGGACGAGGGGGACATCTGACTGGATTGATCAGATTGACTGATGGTGAGGGGGCCTTAAATTCATCAATTCCAAGCAACCTTGAACATGCCTGAATATTGAGTGTGACCTTGTCCTCATCCTCACCAAGGCAGGAGGTGTAGAGATTGGATTTGGCATGGTCAAAATGCTTAGGCAAACCCTCTACAATCCCCATTTTTAGCCTACCATCAGAGCATGGGTGATTATTGGCTTGTAGACCCCTTGCAATCCTGAACTTCCTAGCAACATATGAATGGTACTCCTGACCCTCACTGATACGCCCATAGTCCAAGACCTTGGACCATTTTCTCATTAACTCCTCATTGTGGCCACCAGTGAACTTGCGCAGCAGCCAATCATACGCCTGCTTTGCGTTTGGCATATCCAATGCCCTGTCCACCCAAACGTCAGGGATTTTCTCAGTTAGAAGACTCATAGCAAGAGAGTCCCCTGCTGTATTAGGATGTTCTTCATCGAGACACATCCTAATACGTTTGCTATTAGCAACATTTAGAACATCTTTCTGCCATCTAAAACCGTTTTCACAATCCAGGTCTAAACCCTGAACCAGTTTTAGATTAGTATAAACAGGGTTTGTCTGATCTATGCTATTACCTGACTGGGCAGACTGACTAGTAATGCCAGCTGAAGGGTTGGGTGGATTTGATGGTGGATTGGATAAATCACCTGGGGTAGGGTTCGTGCCCAATGTTGCCATGCCTGGGAATGTAGCACCTGCACCTTTGCTCTGAATTGTTTTCTAGATCACGGCCAATGGAATTGATTGTCTCAGCAAGTTTCTCCTTCAATGATTCATATGGTGATTCGTCTCGTAAAAGCCATGGACTTAACGATACATTCGCTCCTCTACTTAATGCAAGGAGTGTTGCAAATTCAATGAGAAGACAATGATGGGAAAAATCTAAGGGAATTTCGTATCTAGCTAACGTATAGTATTGCTCACGAAGGCTGTGTGAGTAATTGTCTCGATCGATAAGTCTAGCTTCCCAAGTGTCAAGAGAAAATGTACGGCGGGGATGGCTTGGAACTGGATACTTCGAGTTTTCAACTGATTGGATTAACTGAGAGTCGCGATTGTTAAACTTGGCTTGATAGTAGCCTTCTTCCTCAATACCTTCTCGGCAAAAGTCTTCAAACACAATGATTCCCCGTTCAATAGCACGATTTACATTCTCAATAGGGACTTTGCCAGACACCCAATTATTGCATAGGTCGCAGTGGAAGTGCCCTTCGCGGAGCCAATTAAGCTCGTCGTCCGTCAATAGAGGTGGTCGTTGCTCCATGGGCGTGGGCCCATAACCATTGTGGATCCTGCAAGATCCAGTTTGTATTTAATATTATAAATCACAGACGATGATACATATGCATGTGTCATCCAAGTAAGTAAATACTTTCAACATCAACAACATTGTATGATGGAAGCAGTTTAACAGGCCAGTCTGATCTCCTCTTGATCTGACACAATGCATCCACGATGCCAACAGAGATGAGAGTTAATTGAGATCAGGCTGAGAGTCAGTGTTTGAGACAACAAAGACGTTTCACAAACACAACGGATTGACTTACACCGGGTAGTATACGACACTGGTCTATCTAACGATTACCTGCAAGATCCAGTTTGTATTTAATATTATAAATCACAGACGATGATACATATGCATGTGTCATCCTGTGCATGTTACACAATCAGTATCTTGCTGGTAATTCAAATGCGGTTACTTGTCTGCAAACCAACGTGCAGCGTAAACTGCTTACCAAGTAAGTAAATACTTTCAACATCAACAACATTGTATGATGGAAGCAGTTTAACAGGCCTGCACATTACCAAGAATACTTTCTTAGTTAAACTCAATAAACCAGCACTTACGGCTGCTAGAATAACGTAAGCGACAAACGTGCGTCTCACCAGTCTGATCTCCTCTTGATCTGACACAATGCATCCACGATGCCAACAGAGATGAGAGTTAATTGAGATCAGGCTGAGAGTCAGTGTTTGAGACAACAAAGACGTTTCACAAACACAACGGATTGACTGCTTGAGACTTCGGTCAGTCGCTCCTAGTATTATCAGACCAGCGCGTTGACTTGCGCTGTTCTGGCCCTTTTTCATGAATTCGTATCAGAATTGAGGTTCAGAGCCTTGGAAATTGGTGTGAAAAGTTATGGGCAATCGGCTTTCCCTGTACAAAGCAGACAGGTCGTCAATAGACGAAGTTACTCCAGCTACAGTCCGTACGACTGTCTGCTGAGTGCCACACACAACTGTCGGACAAGACTAGCATCTGGTGATGCCCAGCATCTTTCACAACCAGTTCCGTTACATCATTATCTTGTACACAAGCACCGATCAAGCAATCACTAGATAAGGCTCTAGACGGCTACGTTCAAGTACATGCCTATACTCCCTGAAGTCACTGTCCCTTAACTGTTTGAGTGACTACAGGGTACACTAAGCTTGTTCACTCTCACAATAGCAACAATGATACAACACACACTGCCGCACCGTACCTGTACAAAGCAGACAGGTCGTCAATAGACGAAGTTACTCCAGCTACAGTCCGTACGACTGTCTGCTGAGTGCCACACACAACTGTCGGACAAGACTAGCATCTGGTGATGCCCAGCATCTTTCACAACCAGTTGGTATTCACTCCGGTGGGGCAGCCTTAAGAGTTCATCCGACAAACGTGTGATCTAGATAGGATTGTACCTTATGTTCGAAAACGTCCAGAATCTGCCGTGTCTCAAGGTACCTTATGTTCTCAATGGACCCATATCCTAATAGTGCACACATGAAGATCACTTAAAGCACAAGGCATTCAATAATAATGTTCAGAACTCAACACTTCCCCTTGCCTGCATGCTTTAAGTGTATCTTCTCAAACCTAGTGAATCACGATGACCAACAAACACGGGCTTGGCAAGTGGCTTGGTCATAATGTCAGCCACATTGCGAGCAGATTCCACATAGAGGATATCTACCTGCCCAAGTGCCATAGCTTCCCTAGCGTAGTGGAAGCTTACTGCAACGTGCTTTGTGAATTTGGAATACAGGGGGTTCCGTAAATTAGAAATGCATCCTTGGTTGTCACAGAAAATTTTGACCCTCCAAGGTGCAGCCCCTATCTCTTCCAAGAAGCCCCTTAGCCAGTTGGCTTCCTTCACAATATGGCCAGCTGCCATAAACTCAGCTTGCACAGTTGAGGTAGCAACTGAGCTCTGCTTCTTGCTTCCCCAAACCACGGCACTACCATAGACTGATAGAACATAGCCAGTGGTGGAATACCTGTGGTCCAGGTCCCCAGCATAGTCGGCATCAACATAGCCTTCTAGCTCAGGGCCCTTTCCACCCAGAGTAAGAGCTAACTCTCTGGTATCTCTCAAGTACTTCAGCACTCGAATGGCCTCATTCCAGTGTGAGGTAGTGGGTGTCATTCTATACCTTGACAACACTCCAACAGCCTGAGAAATGTCAGGCCGGGTCGTATTGGCTATGTACAGTAACGATCCAATTAACTCGCAGTATCGATGACCAGGTGGCAGAGGGGTACCAGCCCCATGTGACATACCATCTGAGGACTCGGGTCTGCTGCTAGCCACGAAGTCCTTGGACATGGGGGTATCAACCCCACGTCCATCATCAGGAACGCCAAACTTCTCCACAAGAGCATCAATCTTGGGAGTGCAACTCATGGAAATAGTGCCCTGAACTCTATTGCGTAGGACCTGACACCCCAGGAAATCATTCACCTCTCCCAAATCATGGATGGTGAAGTCCTTCTTCAATAACTCTTTCCCCCACTCAATCTCTGCAACCACTCTGGCAACTATGAGAAGATCATCGACATAAACAAGAATAAACGACAGATTACCATCAGGGGCCCTCCTGATGTATACCCCAGCGTCGCTCTTGCACACACTATACCCCATCACGCTCAACTTGTCGCTCAAGGTCTTGTGCCAAGCCCGTGGGGCTTGCTTAAGACCGTAGAGTGCCTTCCTGAGCTGGGCACACAACTCTCGTGTTGCCATTCTCAAATCCTGGTGGTTGGGTCACATAGACCTCTTCCTCCAACTCCCCATTGAGAAAAGCTGTCTTGATATCCACTTGGTGGATCTCAAGATTTTGTGTGGCAGCCACTGCCAGCACAGCTCTCCTAGCACCATAGCTGCTGGTAGGTGCAAAAACCTCACCAACATCTATACCAGGAATCTGTCTGCAACCCTGGGCAACCAATCTTGCTTTAAACCGAGTGACATTCCCATGTGCATCGTTTTTTGTAGAAAAAATCCAATGAACAGGGATAACTTTCTGCCCATGGGGTCTTTCCACATACTGCATAACCTCATGGGTGTCTAAAGACTCCATCTCCTCTTGCATTGCCTGCTGCCAAAACTCCCACTGAGGTGAGCGCTGGGCTTCCCTCAAGTTTGAGGGCACGTGAACTTTTCCCAACCTGACAGAAGGTACACTCTGTACCTTATGCTGTGGTGCAGCAGGGCTGTCAGCCTTACTGGTGCTGTTCCCTTCTCTCTCTCTCTCTCCCTGGTTGCCAGAATAAGGTACATTATGTACCTTATGCTGGGACTGGGCAGTACTGCCGGGATTATCTGATTCCTTCTCAAGTCTCTCTCTCTCTCCTTGACTACTGGACTCATGTGCAGCACCCTTACATTCTCGCACCTTCCGCAATGCAGAGGGGAGCAGCAGCTCTCTCTCTCTCCTGGACTCACACTTGGGCACACTACCCAGACTTGCCTGAGCTGCGCCTACAATGTCAGCCTGCACACCATAAGCATGACTAGCCAGTGACTGGGATTGGGCACCAGCTTCCCCTACTGCTGGCATGTCTAACCCACTGCTCTCATCTCTTACATCTGCACCGAACATAGCCTCGACTGTCTCAACCTGCCCCTGCATATCAGGGAGACCAGCCATGTTTGGCTCACTCACAATTGCCTGACCTGGGTCAGGGGCATGCAATGGGATGTCAGAATGCTCTCTCCTAGCCACGCGCTGTACATAACGCTGCTCCCTTGTAAGGGTGGTCCCTGGAGGAAGGGGAATTTGTGACTTCCCCTGCATTCGCAACCCCTCTTGTACCTTCTGCATTTTTTCTACCTGGGATTGAGTTTCTACACCCCCCCTGGCCAGATTCTGCATATGCTCAAGCACCGACCACGAGTGCTGAGATGGTTCTGGGGTCCCAACAGTAGAATCCAGGCTGGTGGGGTTCCTTGGTCATGTGCTGCTATGGTCCCGTCTCCAGACTGATCCCCAGCACAAAGTCCAGAGGTCCCAAGAGCCCCAGTGGAAAGCGTCTCCACTCCATGGTCATCCTCCTCATCCCAGAACGTGGGTGGAGCAGCAGAGGGAATTGCTTGAGGCGTTGCCAGATTCTCACTGCCAAGGGGGGTGATATCCTAGAATCATAGACAGACCCAGGCTGGACCTTTGATAGACCCACTCTCTCAGCCCCCCTCAAGTGCTCGATAAAGCTGACGTCCCTACTCTCCTTCCACACTCCATTCCCCACGTACACACGATACGCTTTAGACTGGGGACAATAACCAGTAAACATCCCAGGGATGGTCTTGGGCCCAAAAACAGACCTTTGGCCACTGGGAATGTGCACATGGGCTACACAGCCAAACGTGCGCAGCACCGACACATCAGGTTTGACACCAAAGAATAATTCCATGGGGGTCAGGGACCTGCCTGAAGTAGGACCCACATTGTAGAGGAGGGTAGCTGTCTCGAGCGCCTCCTTCCAAAGGGAAGGGTCTGCTGCAGCATGGACCAACAGAGTCCTTGTTCGCTCCTTCAGGGTCCTATTCATCCTCTCCGCCACCCCATTCTGCTGAGGCGTGTAGGGCGCTGAGGACTCCATCTTAGTGCCCTGCTGAGCACAAAACTCTTTGAATTGCTGGTTCAGGAACTCTGAACCCCTGTCAGTCCTCACACACTTCACAACCGTGCCTCGTTGGGTCTGCCAAAAACGGAGCAGGTCTATCACAGCCTTTGGGATGCAATCCTTTGACTTCACAGGCAGGGAGGCAACTTGGTGTGAACTTTCATCCACTACAGTGACCCAATATCGTTCACCTGTGATGGCAGGAGGTGATATGGGACCCACAGTATCCACATGGACTCTATCGAGTGGGTGATGTGCAGGCCTGGAAGATACAGGGAAAGGAGGTCTGGAGTGTTTCCCTTGTATACACGATTCACAGTGCTTGGGGCACTCAGAGCAGGGAGCAAGGGAGATATTGATTCCTGTAACCAGATCTTCCTTGGAGAACCTCTGCATGCTGCTGGCACCAGGATGACCTAACCTAGCATGCCACAGAGATCTCTCGCTACACACGTGTCCTTTCCTAAGATGAGACGCCTCAGCCATGTGATCAATATGTCTGCAGCCAACTTGCTGCCCTCTGACAGGACTAACAAACTCCAAAAAAAACAGACCTCGTGCGCGGGTGATATCTCCACACCACCCTTCAGGTCCCTTCATGGCTGTGTAACCACCTGCAGTGTCAGTCAGGAAAGATGCTCCATCCTGAATTGCACCAGTGACTGAAATGAGGTTGGTATGCGCAGAAGGAACACACTGCACATTGTGCAGCCAGAATACTTCGTGCCTTGCATTCACAAGGCATACAGACCCAGATGCAATGATTCCTCCCTTGGCGTCTGAGGTTGCCAAGTGCAGAGGAAGAGGCTGTCTATGCATAACTGGATTATGGAGCAATGAGAGATCATTGACTATATGCACAGAGGCACCACTATCTATTAACCAAGATGTGCTGCTAGCTCCATGCGAAGTTGGGGCAAGCACATTGAGAGAGATAAACATCGCCTCACCAGAAGGAGGGGGTGGAGGTGGTAAATGCCACCCCGGAAACGTGTGTTGACTTGTTGGATAGTTATATGCTGAAGGTGGTCCAGGGCTGGAAGCGGATGAAGGCGGGCCACCCCGGCCAAATCCATGGTCCCACCAGGCTTGAGGAGACGACTGTGGGCCTCCCTGGCCCCAGTAAGCTGCAGGCCCAACGCTTGCCGCTTGCATGTTTTGATGCAGAGCCTGCAGCTGCCTGAGCGGTCCGCAGTCAGTCATGAAGTGGCCCTTTGCCTTGCAGAAGTGGCATGTAAGCTCCTCTCTGGGCCTTCTTGCCCTGCCAGGTCCACGCCCCCTGCCACCAAAAGTAGTTGCAGAGGGGCCAGCGGGAGGCTGTTCGTTTGCTGGTAGTGCTGCTCCAACTCCCGGTACTGCTCCCACTCCTGGTGCAGCTCCAGCGCTTGATGACGCTCCAGCTACCCCCCCAGAGGGACCAGCCACTGCTGCAGCTGCCATGGCCTGAGGTGTTCCCTCTGCAGGTGGGTCCTTGTACCCACGGCTGGCTGCGGCGCGCAGGATTCTTTGAATCAGCTCCAATGGCGGCTTGTCGGTTGCCATAACCTCCAGGGACTCGAGCCTCAGCACAGGAGGGAGGCCCTTCACCATCAGCTCCCCAACATTGTGGTCCAAGAGGATGAACGCGTTGTTTCTGAGACTTGTAGCCAGATCCATCATTCTGTAGAGGTAGACCTTGAGTGTCTCCCCTGTCTTGATGCCCTGCTCCATTTCCTTGTACCACTCAAGGTTGATGTCTTGGTTGCTCCCTCCAGTATGACTGTTCTTCACCCACGTGATGAAGTCGAACGCTGCTTTGTGGCATGAGATCTGAGAATGCCAGATGACTGGAACTGACTGGATCAGCCACTGCTTGATGGCTGAGTTCTCCACCGACCCTGGCATTGGCCTCTCCAAAGCCGCTCTGACCCCCTTGGTGTTTGCGCACGCCTCCAAAGCTTCATACCAAAATTCAAAATTGCGCCCTCCATCATCAAGCATGACAGTCATCTTTGGATTAGAGGTATTGGGGATGTAGGCTGCCTTGTCAATCTCCACCTTTGGTTCTGCAGTGGCTGATTGTGTCCCGGTCATAGACTGCCCTGGAGTGGCCCCACTGACTTCTCCAGGTTGAGACATTGCTGTTTCACTGCTACTTTCCTTTTCTTTGCCCCTTTTTGTCATACTATTGTCACTTCACCAGCCAAACTTACTCATAAACTTCTGGAATGCAGCAATACCCTACAATTCCCTCCATGTCATGGAAATTTACCAGCCAGTCTTGCACAGTAGTAGCAGATATGTTCCCCTCAGAAGTTTGCGCCGGAGTCCGGCCCGACTCACTCAGTGCTTCTAGACAACGTCTATGAATGATAAAGCACAGCTAAAACTTCAATTATGAATTTCCCAGAAAGGTAAACTGTGAGTAAGATAATGGTCCTGGTACACTCGAGTTCCCTTGCGCCGCTGCGCCATGCTCGAGCTCCTTTGTTGACGCTTACGTCTGACCCATCCGTAGACAACCTTCACTCCTGCTTTTACTTGGCTCAGCTGGAAGGGCGTGGGCCCATAACCTGTGAAAAGTTATGGGCAATCGGCTTTCCCTGTACAAAGCAGACAGGTCGTCAATAGACGAAGTTACTCCAGCTACAGTCCGTACGACTGTCTGCTGAGTGCCACACACAACTGTCGGACAAGACTAGCATCTGGTGATGCCCAGCATCTTTCACAACCAGTTCCGTTACATCATTATCTTGTACACAAGCACCGATCAAGCAATCACTAGATAAGGCTCTAGACGGCTACGTTCAAGTACATGCCTATACTCCCTGAAGTCACTGTCCCTTAACTGTTTGAGTGACTACAGGGTACACTAAGCTTGTTCACTCTCACAATAGCAACAATGATACAACACACACTGCCGCACCGTACCTGTACAAAGCAGACAGGTCGTCAATAGACGAAGTTACTCCAGCTACAGTCCGTACGACTGTCTGCTGAGTGCCACACACAACTGTCGGACAAGACTAGCATCTGGTGATGCCCAGCATCTTTCACAACCAGTTGGTATTCACTCCGGTGGGGCAGCCTTAAGAGTTCATCCGACAAACGTGTGATCTAGATAGGATTGTACCTTATGTTCGAAAACGTCCAGAATCTGCCGTGTCTCAAGGTACCTTATGTTCTCAATGGACCCATATCCTAATAGTGCACACATGAAGATCACTTAAAGCACAAGGCATTCAATAATAATGTTCAGAACTCAACAATTGGCCCTTATCCCAATTGAGTTTATCACGTTATTAACAATTAGGATAAACTCAATTTTAATAGCCACAAACAACAGGAAAGTCCTTCTCTACCATGTTCTGAGATACTTTATCCATTACTACTTGTGGCCATAAAGGCCACTGGCTGTTTATCAAAGAGTTTCCTTTGAGTTGAACACATTGTCAACTATACAGCTAATTTATTCAGGTTAAAATTTGTCATCCTTGGATTGTCCTGACAGTACACAAATTCCAACACACGCCCCCCTTGCTTCATGGTCCGTGACTCAAGGACCACCACGAGCAGGCACGCGCCACGAAATAGGTTCTAAACTTTAAACATATATACACTACGTCATTCTCCAAATTCAGTCGACTTTTAACTCCGCACCCCTACCAACATCTTCAACATGACCAAGTAAATAGATCCTAAAACCTTAACAGATGGTGACATAGCCGGTAAACGAAAAGAACGCCAACCCCAAGTACAACGCGGTCACAGGAGAGTGTCCAAAGTCTTGCGGGCGACAATATCTCACAGGTATACGACGCTGTGGGCACTACACACATGAGACGCAACTTGAGAAGAAGACCTACTGAGGCCGCACACTGCAGGAGGCCAAAGGTGCCCCCCACACCCCCAACCGAGGATAACATAACACCCAAGTATTTAATATCAAGAGAGACACCCAAGTATTTCTTAGTATACACAACGGGAAGCGTGACCCCTTCACAAACCCACTCTTAATTTCAAACCCACTCTTAAACCCACTGAAAGGAAGGGTGCGGCTCAGCTGACGAGGGAAATACCATGACCATATGGTGCACATGCATGTGCACAAACAATCATCCTCACCTCATCATGACTGATATCTCTCACGTTAAAAGAAAAAGTGAAATATCTCACTTCAAACACATAGGGGGGCCTAAATAGGACGCGAAGGCGCCAGAGACGGCGCAAATGGCAACAAAACTAGGTCTGAATTATGCAACCTACTCTCGCGCTCTCCATTTTTTTCGTCTTGCGTTAACTATCAACGGGAGCTTCCCTTTCAGAGTGGGCAGTGTAGGTTCACGGGGTCGTCAAAGTCCTTTCTACAATGACGTCTATGTTTACACTTTTAGGGGAGAAGCGTGTTCGTTCGACTACACCTCCCCCTGGTGATGCCGCCATCGCCGTTGATGGTGCTCTGTCAGGCCCGATCCAGGAGGCCCTGAAGAACATCCTGCCCACCATAATTACTGAGGTAGTAACAAAAGTAGTAGAACAGCTTGTTCCGAATCTTACGGCGCAGTTCAAGCAGGTCAGTGACAGATTGGACCAGATCACATTGTCCATTGCCGACAGTCACCGTGCAACTGCAGAGCTCCGCCAGGCTCAAGAGACTATTAGAGCCCTTCAAGAGCTTCACTCCAATGAAATCAACCGGCTTTTGTCGCGACAGGAGGGCCTGGAGCGCCAATGGAAAGCTCCCAATGCCATTCTCTATAATGTCAACGAAGTCCCACGGGACTCGTTGACCGAAGTTAAGTCCCTCATTTCTGGTGGTGTGCCCTCAGAACATAATGGCATTATTGAGTGCCATCGTTTGGGGCGACCGAACCCGCAGGCCCAAAGACCTCGTCCCATCCTCATCAAGTTCGCAACCGTGGAGCAGAAACACGCGGCGTTTAAACATGCCAAGCAGCTACGGCTTAATGGAATCACTATGGATGATGATTTAACCCCCGCCCAGCGTGCAACACGCAAGGAGCGCACTGCTGAAGCCATAGCTTTGAGGAATGCTGGGTGGCGCGTCTTCTGGAGGGGTGACCGCCTCTTCAAGGTCAAGGAGGGTGGGGCACCTACCCTTGTTCCTCTCTCCCACTCTAGATTGGGTGGGGGGGTTGTTTTGGGTCAGGCTGGAGGCATTTCAGGGTCCTCACCCCCCCTTGGTGGCCTTGGTGAGGGGGTGGCTTCTCCGGGGCCCACCTCGGCGTCCGGCCCTACTCCTCCCGGTGATCATGCATAGGGGTGTCAGGGCCACATTGGGCTATCCATTTTAGTGTGGAACGTGAATGGCCTAACCGACTCGAAGGTTGCTCTCCATGATTATTTTTCTTATTTTCGGGAACATGATGTGATTCTTCTGCAGGAAACACTCTCCCATGCGTATGACCCAGCTTTGTTTAGGGGTTATCGGGTGTTTCTATCCTTATCTTCTCCTTCCTTTTCTCCACTTCCCCTCCCCCACAAGAGGGGTCTTGGTATGCTGATTGCTGTGCGGGATCACAGTGGGTATAGTGCGCAATTGTGGGGTTCCACATCTTCTTCATTGTGGGTTAAAGTGACTTTCATGGGTGCCCATTCCCCACCTCTGTATGTGGGAGGGGTGTATGTTCCCCCCGAGGGCTCTCCCCGTCTCCAAGAGGTTCCCATGCCTCATCGGATGGCTGAGCTTGAGGGTCGCATTCAGGAGGCTTTGCTCGATGGTTCAGTGGTGTTGGCGGGTGATTTCAATGCTCGAGTTTCTTTTGCATCCACGTCGTCTTCTTCAGTTGTCCCAGTGCCGGTTGGCCAAAATCCACATGGCCGTCGTTTGGTGGATTTGTCTGCGACAACAGGGTTGGATCTCTGCACGGGGCGGGTCGATGGGGATCTCCATGAGCCCCCTTCTTTTCCCACTCCTCGGGGAGGCACCCGTCCTGATCATGTCTTAGTCTCAGCGCCCCTCCTTCCTCATGTCACGAGTATTCGGGTGCAAGCTGACTTACGAGGTTCTGATCATTATTCTCTCCATGTTCTTCTTCAGATTCCAGTCTTGCATTGTTCATCGACTCCTCTCCCACTCCATAAGGTCTCTCGTGTCACGTGGAAAGGGACCCACCGTCGTGCCTATGTGCATGCCTTAGAAGGGGAGGAGCCCTCATTACGTACATGCGCAGAACTTGCTCAATCGGGTGATCTCCCTGGGGCATCTTCTCTTCTTATGGCTGTCATTTCTCGGTCAGCTACACATGCGCATATGAAGGTGTCGCGGCGGGAAAGTCCCCCTTCTCGGCCGCCGTGGAAGCCTTTCTTCACTCACCAGTGTTTTGCGTTAAAACGGGAGTGGAAGAGGTTGGGTCGGCAGCTAGGATGGCGGGCTCCCCCAGTGGTTCTCTTGGAACGCCGGTACCATTCCTTCGTGAGATCTCAAAAGAGGTCTTGGCTCCTGACTCAGCTTCAAGACGTTATTGCAATGTTCCATACGGAGCCCCGCCGGTTTTGGCGCCTGCTCAATGGCTCCCCACCCCCGCTCCCAGGTCCTCTGTGTCATCCCACTGCATGGGAATCCTTTGCCGCAGGCCTCCACGGCTCTTCGGTGGTGGATCATGCACCCCTCTCAGAGGTGGCTTTTCCACACCAGGTTGTGCAGGTCCTTAGTGATCTTCACAGGCCTTTCACTCCCGTAGAGGTGGAAGTTGCTTTGTCGGCATTGAAACCCGGTAGAGCAGCAGGGCTTGGTGGGTTCCCCTCTGAGTTCCTTCGGTTTGCGCAACAGTGTAGGACCCCGGAGGTGGTGGCTCCCCCTCACTTATTGGCCCCATCCCTCACTGCAATTTTGAATGCTATGTTAGGCGCTGGGTGTCTGCCCCCTGACCATGACATCCTCACAGTCACCCCGGTCCTGAAAGACTCCTCCCGGTCTGTGCTTGATACCACGAATTATCGCCCCATTGCTGTGCAAGACCCCTTAGTTCGCCTCTATGCCTCATTGTTGAACACCCGACTCGTGCGGTATTTAGAAGAAAATCGCTTTCGCTGTCCTGAGCAATGTGGTTTCCGCCCTGGGTTCTCGACGTTACATGCGTTGTTTACTCTACAGCATTTTGTTGACTTAGCTACGCCCACTGCCCCGTTGTATTGCTGTTTCTTAGATCTATCTAAAGCCTATGATCGTGTTCCTCGGCATTACTTATGGGAGGCCCTCAGGCGCCTCGGGGTGGCTGAAGGTTTTATCCGCGCGGTACGGTCCACGTATGATGGTGTTCGGTTTACAGTTGTTGCTGGGGGCATGGCTGGATCTTTCCACGCTTCGGGTGCTGGGGTTACCCAGGGGTCTCCGATTAGTCCCACGTTATTCACGGTTTATGCTGATGGGCTCCTTAGGCAGATTCGGGCTACTTGTCCTGGGGTTGGTCCCCAAACTCGAGATGGGACTCATGTCCCGGCTCAAATGTACGCTGATGATTTGATACTTCTTGCTGAAACGGCAGAGGGCTTGCAACAACTCATTGACGCCGTTGTTCATTGGTGTGGCTTTTCGTATATGCGTATTAATCCCATTAAGACCGATGTCATGGTCTTTCCATCGTCGCCCGAGTCGCCCCCTTCCTTTCAGTGGGTTTGTGACGGGGTCACGCTTCCCGTCGTATATACTAAGAAATACTTGGGTGTTATTTTATCCTCGGTTGGGGGTGTGGGGGGCACCTTTGGCCTGCTGAATGGTAAAATGTGGGCCACGTGGAGCTCCCTTATGCGTAAGTATGGTAACCTGCAGTGCGCGGCCTCTATAGGTCTTCTTCTTAAGTTGATTCTCATGTGTGTTGTGCCCACGGCGTCATATGCATGTGAGATTTGGGGATGGCGTTCTTTTCGTTCACCGGCTGCGGCCCCTTCTGTTCAGCTCTTAGAGTCTAGTTACTTGGTCATGTTGAAGATGTTGTTAGGGGTGCGCCCCTCGGTGGCCACCCCGATTTTGTTAGCTGAGTTGGGGCTTCAACCCCTCGCTCATCACTGGCTGAAGCGTATGGCCACCTTTTGGAACTCGTTGGTGTCTTTGCCTCATGATCATCTTTATGCCTTGATTCTTCGCGACTCGTGCTTTTATGGCGTCACTACCCGTACTCCCACTTGGGCAGGGTATTTCATGAAGGCCCTTATTAAGGTTGGCTATCCTTATCAGATAGATTGTCAAGCCCCTCATCCGATTGATATGCCGTCCCTTCGGGACCTCTTGCGTCGGCATGGCCGCCAACCCTGGGAGGGCTTGCATGTCTCTCTGAAATATTCTGGGCTTGGCGTATCCTGCATGGTGGCGGCACGGAGGGTGTTAGACGATGTCCTCCTACTTGTGCGTTGTTAAGTAGGCACGGACATATACAAGTCAAGGACTGGTTAGCAACTGATTGATAGACACCCGGAGTGCCACTATAGTTCCAACCAAGTGTTACAATATCTCTCATCTCTCCTAACAAGGTGACGCAGTTCAAACACGCCTAACCTGCTCTCACCCAGGTCGTGTTCATTACTTTGTCCGATGAGCTAAACTCAACTCTATATGTCTAACATGTTCTAACAATGTTCATCTGAGTGCTAAATCCAGGAATACAATAAGGATTAAGTCACCTGCATGGTGGCGGCACGGAGGGTGTTAGACGATGTCCTCCTACTTGTGCGTTGTTAAGTAGGCACGGACATATACAAGTCAAGGACTGGTTAGCAACTGATTGATAGACACCCGGAGTGCCACTATAGTTCCAACCAAGTGCCTTCCCTATCCGTGCTTGCCCCATATGCCTCCTTTCTACAAACGTGTCTGTAACTTGCGTTATGATAGTCTTCGTTCAAATGCATGTATTGCCTGGCAGAACTCAGGGTTCTGCCTCTCTTTCCTAATTGGTATTGTCTTCATACGGAGACTTGCCATTATTACTCCTCTGAGGGAAAGGCATAAAATTAATTAACACAACACTTCCCCTTGCCTTTACCTCACAGAAACTTGGCCAGTCCCAGTGAGTTACGATGTCCCAGAAACACTTGTCTAACTAGTGGTTTGGTAAAAATGTCAGCCACATTTCTAGCAGATTGAATGTACTTGAATTCAACCTGCCCCTTTGCAATAGCTTCACGTGCGAAATGACAGCTAATTGCAATATGCTTTGTGTGTTTGGAGTACACCGGATTCCTCAGGTGGTTTATACACCCTTGGTTGTCACAATGAATCTTCACTATCCACGGTAACACTCCAATATCCTCCAGGAAACCTCTCAGCCAATTTGCTTCCTTCACAACAGCACTTGCTGCCATGAATTCAGCCTCCACTGTTGAAGTGGCAACAGCAGATTGCTTTTTACTTCCCCACACTACTGCTCCTCCAAACACAGTGAGGACAAAGCCAGTGGTAGAGAAGCGATGATCCTGATCACCTCCATAGTCGGCATCCACATAGCCTTCTAGCTCTATCTCCCCCCCTCCGAGAGTTAGAACCAAATCTCGGGTTCCTTTCAGATACTTCAACACACGGATGGCTTCATTCCAATGTGCTGTGGTGGGAGATATGCGATAACGAGACAATACACCTACTGCCTGAGCTATATCGGGACGTGTGGTGTTGGCTATATACAGAAGAGACCCTACTAACTCACAGTAACGGTGACCTGGAGGTAGTGGACTGCCAGCACCAATGCTGTCGCTCCCATCTCTCGGTGCAGGCCTTTGGGACATTACGAAATCTTTTGTCATGGGAGTATCAGGTCCCACTGACTCAAGATCCAAGCCAAATTTCTCTACAAGTGCATCGATTTTAGGGATGCAACTCAGGGTGATCAGCCCTTTATCTCTATCTCTCATCACTTGACATCCCAAGAAATCCTTCACTTCCCCAAGATCATGGATGGTGAATTCTTTCTTGAGAAGTCCCTTCACTCTCTCGATTTCTGACATGCCCTTGGAAACTATCAGAAGATCATCAACATAGATCAGCACATAGGACTTTCCTCCATCAGTAGAGCATCTCACATACACTCCCGCATCACTCTTGCACACCTCATACCCCATGACTTCAAGTTTGTCATTCAGGGTTTTGTGCCAGGCACGTGGAGCCTGCTTCAGGCCATACAACGCCTTTCTCAATCGGCACACAATATTCTTATCACCATTCTCAAAGCCAGGAGGTTGCGTTACATATACTTCCTCCTCGAGCTCACCATTCAGAAAGGCGGTCTTAACGTCCACCTGATGAATTTCACAGCCCTCTCTTGCAGCAACAGCAAGCAGAGCTCTTCTAGCTCCATAGCTACTAGTAGGAGCAAAGACCTCCATCACATCCACTCCAGGGATTTGTCTGCATCCCTGTGCCACTAATCTGGCCTTGAATCTCACAACATTGCCATGTGCATCCATTTTCACTGAAAATATCCAGTGAACTGGAATAACCTTATGTCCACGAGGTCTCGGAACATACTCCATGACCTCATGAGTATCTAGAGAATTTTGCTCTTCCTGCATAGCTGCCTTCCAGTATTCCCACTGGGGAGACATCTGTGCTTCTCTCAAATTAGAGGGAACGTGAATTTTCCCAAATCTGACACCTGTGTGCTTTTCCTCTGAATTGCCTGATTTTCTCTCACTTTGTCCAGAACCCACTACTCTTCCACTGACACTCGCTGAGTTACACATCACAGGCTCTCCAGTAGAAGTAGAATGCTCTCTCATAGCACGCTCTCGCTTGGACTCACACTTGGCTTTGCACAAGTTACTCTGCTCATCCCTCACATCATCCTCCCATGCACAGGTACCTCTCGGACAGTCTTTGTAATTTGGAATCCCTTCACATTGTCCAGACTTCCGATTCACCTCCTCAGACACACTCTGACATGCCTGCAAGAGTTCAGACTCTTCAGGTCTCTCACAAGCAACATCGGGATATGGCAGAGTGTCTGCATACTTCCCCTGATTTATGTGATCCACATGCCTCTCAGACCGACTGCATGTCACTGTTGGGAGTGACCTCACATCTCTGACATCACTCTCCCAGGCACAGGTACCTCTCAGTGAGCACTTGTAATTTGGTCTGTCTCCACAATGTCTGTGCTCCTGATTCACCTCCTCCTCTCGTCCCTTACATGGAGTCAAGGATGCAGATCCTGTCTCCCGCTCACAATCATGTTTGGCTGGTGCAGAGAAAGCATATGATGCTTCCTCTGACCGGTGGCTGCCACCACAGTCCCGTCCAGGAGTGCTCTGACTGGACGGGTTGCCAGAAGAACTCTGCATGGTCACATCTCTTACATTTCTCTCAGTCACTGAACAAGACCCACCCATACTGCTCAGCTCCCCGGGACCATTTGCAGCTTTGCATGTAGCTGCCCCCCTCACTGCACTCACATGCAATTCATGCCCCTCATGTGAATCACCCTCTAGCTGCACTTCCCCTGGTCCCTGTGACAGAGAGTCACATTCAGTCAACCCCTCTCGCTCTCTGCTCTCTCCCTTCTCCTGTGGCAGCAGGAGGTCTTTGGCGGCAGTGCGTTGTTCGTGTCGTTGAGCCCGGGTCAGGCCATCCAATTGGTGGTTGCGGCAATCAGACCTAGTTGGTCTGAGGACCTCCTGGGCTCGCTCCATCTGCGGTCGAAGGTGGGAGTCCTGTCTCACTCCTCTGGCTAAGTCCTGTACTGCCTCCAGGGTTTGATCCATCTCCACTGGGTCACACAGTCTTCTGGATTCAGGCTCGGGCTCAGCCTCACTGGGGGGTCCTGTGACAGGCTGTGTGGGGAGGTTGCTGGAGGCTGGCAGGTACTCAGGCTCACTGTGTGGGTCATCAAGATCTGTCTCAAGGCTGATGTTGGTTGTGCCAGGGGAGGTGCCGGGAAAGACTGGGGGAGTGTCACTTGCAGAGGGCTCAGGACACAGAAACTCTGTAGACTGTGTTGAGGAAACGCTCATGCCAACCCGAGAGGCTCCCCTGAGGTGCTCCACGAAAACCACATCTCTGCTCTCCTTCCAGATACCCCCTCCCACATAGATCCGATAGGCTTTGGAGGAGGCTGAGTAACCAGTAAGCATCCCTGGCACAGTTTTAGGGGAAAACACAGAGCGCTGGACATCAGGAATGTGCACAAAGGCCAAGCAACCCCAGGTACGCAGTGGGGTTACATTTGGTTTGTAGCCAAAAAATAATTCTGATGGCGTGCGGTCCCTCCCGGTACTGGGACCCATGTTCAGTAGGGTGCATGCAGTTTCCAGGGCCTCCTTCCACAACGTTGGACTGGCAGCTGCAAAAGCCAGAAGAGTCCTGGTACGTTCCTTGAGGGTGCGATTGGCTCTTTCAGCCGCTCCATTCTGTTGCGGGGTGTAAGGAGCTGAGGTCTCCAATTTAGTCCCCTGGGATGCACAAAATTCTTTGAACGTGGCATTCAGAAATTCAGTTCCACGGTCACACCGGACACACTTCACTTTGGTTTTCTTCTGGGTCTGCCAGTATAGAATGAGGTCCCTCACAGCAGCACTGATGGCATCTTTGGACTTCACAGGCAGGACCGCCTTTAACTGAGATGACTCATCCAAAGCAGTCACCCAGTAACGTTCACCAGTTACTGCAGCAGGAAAAATGGGGCCCACAGTGTCAATATGTACTCTGTCAAGTGGTTCAACAGCTGGTCTACTGCTTATTCCAAATGGAGGCCGAGACGTCTTTCCCTCAATACATGCTTCACAGTAGACTGGACAATTGGAGCAGGGACATAGGGATGTATCAAGTCCCGAGACCAGGTCCTCATTGGTTAGGCGCTGCATCCATGTTTCACCTGGATGTCCCATTCTGCTATGCCAGAGGTATCGTCTGGCACAGTTGTGTGAGTTTTGGGTGGGGGTTTTGGACTTCACAGCAGCTGAAATTCTTCTGTGGTTAACACTGGGACTCAGAGCTACAACTTGATGAATATAAAATAGCCCTTTCTCTGCACTGATCCGAGACCTCCAGCTGTTTGGACCACAGACTTCAGTGAACGCTCCAACATCATCTGTGCGAAAGACTGCCCCATCCCGCAATGCTGCAGATACTGACAGTATGTTTGAGGTTGCAGAAGGAACACACTGAACATGATGTATCCACAGGGGAACTCCCACTCGACTGAGGATGCAGACAGAGCCTGATGCTACAATTCCTCCAGTGGCATCTGAAGTGGCCAGATGTAATGGGATGGGTTTGGCATGCACAGTTGGATTATGTAGTAGGGTCACATCATTCACCAGATGTACAGATGCTCCACTGTCCACCAGCCAGGATTGCAGAGACGAATTTCTGACAGGAGTCTTCAGGATGTTGAGGGAAATTATGTATGGCATACCTCCAGGTGGTGGAGGTGGGGGAGCTGGGGGTTGGAACCATGCCGGAAAGGCATCCAGTCCAGGGTGCGCCAGCTGGGCTGCAGGAGGGTGTGGGCCACCCATATGTGGAGGTCCCTGTGGCCACATTCCCTGCAATTGTTGGACCGCTGCCACTACGTTCCGTTGGGTCTCCTCGTCCCGCTTCCTCTTTCGACAGTCCCTCCAGTAATGCCCCTTCTTATTGCAGTAGTTGCAGATGCCCTTAGTCTCGGACTTGGCCTCAGAGACAGTTGGTTGGGCCTGCTGATGGACTGCACTGGCAGCTGGTGGGGTATTGGCTCCACTGGAGCCTTGTCCAAGAGCCAAAACCCTTGGTTGGCGAGGAGCATATTCATCAAAACCCACTGCAGCTGCTGTGTTGCGCAGAAGTCCAGCCAGCTTCTCCAGGGGTTGTGCTGCAGCAGTTGTGATCATTCCTGGCTCTTTAGCTGCATCAGGCAAGCCCTGCACAATCTGGGTTGCAACGTGTGCATCCAGTAGAGCATGGTTGTTCCTGTCAAGGCATGCCTTCAGGTTGATCATTCTGTTGACATATTGCGAAATCGTCTCGTCATGTTTCATTCCCTGGCTCATTTCTTGGAGCCAATCTGCATTGGCCTCGATATTATATCCACCAATAAACTTTCTGCAGATGAACTCATATGCATCATAAGCAGAGGGCAGATTAGACAGAGGTCCCAGCCATTCCTCTGGGACTGACTCATAAATCAGTAACATTGCGGCTGCGTCATGTGCTGTACCAGGCATAGCCTCCAGGATGGCAGGCAAAGACCCTTTTGACTCATTTGCTGCCAAAAATGCATTCTTCCAAACAATAATATTTGTCCCCCGTTCCTTCAGTTTTATGTGTACCTTGACATTTGTTGGGATAATCTTGGGCAGCTCATCTCCGCTGCCTCTTGAGGTGCTGGGAGTACACGGTTCTCTGATGGGTGTGGATGAGGCTGGTTCACTGCTTGACGTTGATGCTCCACTAGCTGATGATCCTTTCTTCTTGGAAGTCATAATTCCCCAGTTGTCTTATAACTCCAGTACTCGCAAGGTAGCAGCAAGATCTTACTTCTGAACCAGGTGGGTTGAGCTAACGGACAGCCAACGTGAAGGTGAAAGATGTAGTCTTTGACGATAAAGGCTCTCTCGTCAGGATTGCGGTCTCCACGTTGTCCTCCTTCTCTGATTAGTTCGTTGTATGACGGAGGTCCTGATCTCAAGCGCGCTGGAACGTTGAGGTTGGTGGTCTTCCTGGCTGTTTGCTTTGTCCGCTTCTTCGCCATTCACAGTCTAGTGAGCTCCGATTTAGGCGCCACCCACTCTCAGCATCCGAGCCCGTGGGCCCATAACCTGAAATATTCTGGGCTTGGCGTATCCTGCATGGTGGCGGCACGGAGGGTGTTAGACGATGTCCTCCTACTTGTGCGTTGTTAAGTAGGCACGGACATATACAAGTCAAGGACTGGTTAGCAACTGATTGATAGACACCCGGAGTGCCACTATAGTTCCAACCAAGTGTTACAATATCTCTCATCTCTCCTAACAAGGTGACGCAGTTCAAACACGCCTAACCTGCTCTCACCCAGGTCGTGTTCATTACTTTGTCCGATGAGCTAAACTCAACTCTATATGTCTAACATGTTCTAACAATGTTCATCTGAGTGCTAAATCCAGGAATACAATAAGGATTAAGTCACCTGCATGGTGGCGGCACGGAGGGTGTTAGACGATGTCCTCCTACTTGTGCGTTGTTAAGTAGGCACGGACATATACAAGTCAAGGACTGGTTAGCAACTGATTGATAGACACCCGGAGTGCCACTATAGTTCCAACCAAGTGCCTTCCCTATCCGTGCTTGCCCCATATGCCTCCTTTCTACAAACGTGTCTGTAACTTGCGTTATGATAGTCTTCGTTCAAATGCATGTATTGCCTGGCAGAACTCAGGGTTCTGCCTCTCTTTCCTAATTGGTATTGTCTTCATACGGAGACTTGCCATTATTACTCCTCTGAGGGAAAGGCATAAAATTAATTAACACAACACTCTCCTCGTCTCTGCCCGTCTGAGCGGGCTCAGCTTTGCACATACTCTAGGTGGTTTAATAGACCGTCCCGCGCCACTCTCTCTAGGCTTTTGTGGTTACGTATGAGTGTTTCCAAGTTGAGGGTTTTCCATCGATTCCGCATGGGGGTTCACAACCTTCCTATTGATGCTGGTCGTCGTCGGGGCATCCCCCGTTCCCACCGGTTCTGTGATCAGTGTCAGGCTGGTTTGGTGGGTGATGAACACCACCTTGTCTTTTCCTGTTCGGCCCTTCAGCCGATCCGGGACCGTTACCCCCATCTTTTTCGTTCCCCCTTTCGGTCGTTACGTCAGTTCGTCTGGCAAGATGACCTTCAGTCTGTGGTTAACTTCATTTATGATTGTTTTCAGTTTCGGTCTTAGGTTTGTGTCTTGCCCTTTGCTGGCCCTTGCCCACTCTTGGGCTGTGTCCTGGGGCTTTCCTGCCCCTTCCTTTGTGTCCTGGGGCTTTCATGCCCTTCCTTTGTGCTCTTGGCTCCCCACTCGGTACTTTGGGTTTGTGTTTGGCCTTGATTCTTAGGGTTTGTGTTTGGTTTCTCTCGGTGTCTTGCTGTGTCGGTGTTCGGTTTTCCATCTCATCAGCCCTTTGGGCTGGGTTGATGTAATTCCTTCCTTTACAAGAGTGGAGTAAAAAAGACCAGCCCAATGTTCAGGGACCCAAACCCCCAATGTGTCAAGCTATGAGTCACACCCGGCGAGCGGCCAGCTGGCGACCCACAGCCGCCGCAATGATGAAACTGACCCGACGAATGACAAAATATCCCTCCACATCTTCTTGAGCAATGATGGCTTCGTTCAAAAGCCCCTGGAGCCTCTGCAACAAGGCCAGCGCATCAGCATGCAACCCGCCCAATGTTTCAAAAGCGAAGGCTTGGAAAGCCACAGGCGGCTGCTGACGCGACAACAAGACAGCATAGCGGGTCTGCTTGTCTTGGGCAGCGCGCGCGGCGGCCCCACCCGGCACGAAGTGCAGCAAGTTGGCAACTGTGAGTGGGGAAGAGCCAACGATGTCGATATAAAGGTCACGCCCCTCCTCCCACGCATGGAGGCGGAGGTCTGCGCGACGGCGCTCCTGGCCAGGGACAGGGGTGGGAAAGGCGGGTTCCCGGGTGACCCGCTGACGAGCTGAGGTAAGGACAGCGTCCAGGCCGTTACGAACGGAGTAATGTCGGCCGACAATGGCAACATCCCCCCCTGAGGTGCAGTGGACCGCGTGGTCGCCCCAGACATCCAACTCCCTCAAGCAGCACGGGCATTGGGAGCCAGGGTGGAAAATGGGGATCAAGAGCTGGTATTGAAGGCGGCAGCGGAACGACTCTGGGGGCATGGTTTGCTGCAAATGGGGAACTGGGAGAGCCAGCAGCCAATCAGACGCTCCCGGCTGTGTAAGAGCTTGGAGCACAGCACGGTCGCGATCCGAGCGAGCAGGGTCATCAAGAACCTCCTGGTATGCGCGGTGAGACAAGGGTTTGGACAGCCGGGCGTGCACTTTGCTGCGGACAAAATCCGGATCCTCGAAGAGCGCCGCATCGAAATCAGGAACAAGGGCGCAGTAGTCAGCCTTGGCAGCGAGGGCAGCGGGGACAAGAGGAAGGAAGGAAGGAAGGAATTACATCAACCCAGCCCAAAGGGCTGATGAGATGGAAAACCGAACACCGACGCAGCAAGACACCGAGAGAAACCAAACACAAACCCTAAGAATCAAGGCCAAACACAAACCCAAAGTACCGAGTGGGGAGCCAAGAGCACAAAGGAAGGGCATGAAAGCCCCAGGACACAGAGGAAGGGGCAGGAAAGCCCCAGGACACAGCCCAAGAGTGGGCAAGGGCCAGCAAAGGGCAAGACACAAACCTAAGACCGAAACTGAAAACAATCATAAATGAAGTTAACCACAGACTGAAGGTCATCTTGCCAGACGAACTGACGTAACGACCGAAAGGGGGAACGAAAAAGATGGGGGTAACGGTCCCGGATCGGCTGAAGGGCCGAACAGGAAAAGACAAGGTGGTGTTCATCACCCACCAAACCAGCCTGACACTGATCACAGAACCGGTGGGAACGGGGGATGCCCCGACGACGACCAGCATCAATAGGAAGGTTGTGAACCCCCATGCGGAATCGATGGAAAACCCTCAACTTGGAAACACTCATACGTAACCACAAAAGCCTAGAGAGAGTGGCGCGGGACGGACTATTAAACCACCTAGAGTATGTGCAAAGCTGAGCCCGCTCAGACGGGCAGAGACGAGGAGAGACATGCAAGCCCTCCCAGGGTTGGCGGCCATGCCGACGCAAGAGGTCCCGAAGGGACGGCATATCAATCGGATGAGGGGCTTGACAATCTATCTGATAAGGATAGCCAACCTTAATAAGGGCCTTCATGAAATACCCTGCCCAAGTGGGAGTACGGGTAGTGACGCCATAAAAGCACGAGTCGCGAAGAATCAAGGCATAAAGATGATCATGAGGCAAAGACACCAACGAGTTCCAAAAGGTGGCCATACGCTTCAGCCAGTGATGAGCGAGGGGTTGAAGCCCCAACTCAGCTAACAAAATCGGAGTGGCCACCGAGGGGCGCACCCCTAACAACATCTTCAACATGACCAAGTAACTAGACTCTAAGAGCTGAACAGAAGGGGCCGCAGCCGGTGAACGAAAAGAACGCCATCCCCAAATCTCACATGCATACGACGCCGTGGGCACAACACACATGAGAATCAACTTAAGAAGAAGACCTATAGAGGCCGCGCACTGCAGGTTACCATACTTACGCATAAGGGAGCTCCACGTGGCCCACATTTTACCATTCAGCAGGCCAAAGGTGCCCCCCACACCCCCAACCGAGGATAAAATAACACCCAAGTATTTCTTAGTATATACGACGGGAAGCATGACCCCGTCACAAACCCACTGAAAGGAAGGGGGCGACTCGGGCGACGATGGAAAGACCATGACATCGGTCTTAATGGGATTAATACGCATATACGAAAAGCCACACCAATGAACAACGGCGTCAATGAGTTGTTGCAAGCCCTCTGCCGTTTCAGCAAGAAGTATCAAATCATCAGCGTACATTTGAGCCGGGACATGAGTCCCATCTCGAGTTTGGGGACCAACCCCAGGACAAGTAGCCCGAATCTGCCTAAGGAGCCCATCAGCATAAACCGTGAATAACGTGGGACTAATCGGAGACCCCTGGGTAACCCCAGCACCCGAAGCGTGGAAAGATCCAGCCATGCCCCCAGCAACAACCGTAAACCGAACACCATCATACGTGGACCGTACCGCGCGGATAAAACCTTCAGCCACCCCGAGGCGCCTGAGGGCCTCCCATAAGTAATGCCGAGGAACACGATCATAGGCTTTAGATAGATCTAAGAAACAGCAATACAACGGGGCAGTGGGCGTAGCTAAGTCAACAAAATGCTGTAGAGTAAACAACGCATGTAACGTCGAGAACCCAGGGCGGAAACCACATTGCTCAGGACAGCGAAAGCGATTTTCTTCTAAATACCGCACGAGTCGGGTGTTCAACAATGAGGCATAGAGGCGAACTAAGGGGTCTTGCACAGCAATGGGGCGATAATTCGTGGTATCAAGCACAGACCGGGAGGAGTCTTTCAGGACCGGGGTGACTGTGAGGATGTCATGGTCAGGGGGCAGACACCCCGCGCCTAACATAGCATTCAAAATTGCAGTGAGGGATGGGGCCAATAAGTGAGGGGGAGCCACCACCTCCGGGGTCCTACACTGTTGCGCAAACCGAAGGAACTCAGAGGGGAACCCACCAAGCCCTGCTGCTCTACCGGGTTTCAATGCCGACAAAGCAACTTCCACCTCTACGGGAGTGAAAGGCCTGTGAAGATCACTAAGGACCTGCACAACCTGGTGTGGAAAAGCCACCTCTGAGAGGGGTGCATGATCCACCACCGAAGAGCCCTGGAGGCCTGCGGCAAAGGATTCCCATGCAGAGGGATGACACAGAGGACCTGGGAGCGGGGGTGGGGAGCCATTGAGCAGGCGCCAAAACCGGCGGGGCTCCGTATGGAACATTGCAATAACGTCTTGAAGCTGAGTCAGGAGCCAAGACCTCTTTTGAGATCTCACGAAGGAATGGTACCGGCGTTCCAAGAGAACCACTGGGGGAGCCCGCCATCCTAGCTGCCTACCCAACCTCTTCCACTCCCGTTTTAACGCAAAACACTGGTGAGTGAAGAAAGGCTTCCACGGCGGCCGAGAAGGGGGACTTTCCCGCCGCGACACCTTCATATGCGCATGTGTAGCTGACCGAGAAATGACAGCCATAAGAAGAGAAGATGCCCCAGGGAGATCACCCGATTGAGCAAGTTCTGCGCATGTACGTAGTGAGGGCTCCTCCCCTTCTAAGGCATGCACATAGGCACGACGGTGGGTCCCTTTCCACGTGACACGAGAGACCTTATGGAGTGGGAGAGGAGTCGATGAACAATGCAAGACTGGAATCCGAAGAAGAACATGGAGAGAATAATGATCAGAACCTCGTAAGTCAGCTTGCACCCGAATACTCGTGACATGAGGAAGAAGGGGCGCTGAGACTAAGACATGATCAGGACGGGTGCCTCCCCGAGGAGTGGGAAAAGAAGGGGGCTCATGGAGATCCCCATCGACCCGCCCCGTGCAGAGAACCAACCCTGTTGTCGCAGACAAATCCACTAAACGACGGCCATGTGGATTTTGGCCAACCGGCACTGGGACAACTGAAGAAGACGACGTGGATGCAAAAGAAACTCGAGCATTGAAATCACCCGCCAACACCACTGAACCATCGAGCAAAGCCTCCTGAATGCGACCCTCAAGCTCAGCCATCCGATGAGGCATGGGAACCTCTTGGAGACGGGGAGAGCCCTCGGGGGGAACATACACCCCTCCCACATACAGAGGTGGGGAATGGGCACCCATGAAAGTCACTTTAACCCACAATGAAGAAGATGTGGAACCCCACAATTGCGCACTATACCCACTATGATCCCGCACAGCAATCAGCATACCAAGACCCCTCTTGTGGGGGAGGGGAAGTGGAGAAAAGGAAGGAGAAGATAAGGATAGAAACACCCGATAACCCCTAAACAGAGCTGGGTCATACGCATGGGAGAGTGTGTCGTAGAATGCACAAGTTAGGGAGAATTTCCAAGTTGTGAGAGAGAGAGAGACAAGGCCGGATGGCCGACAAGTTGGACGCTCTTTCCAATTACAAGTAACCCCCACCTCACGGAGCTTCCACTCCCTACTTGTGGTCTACTAAGCTTCCAAATTACCTGAGTGCGTGTCTTCCCGTGGCTTACGTCTCTATCCGTTCCTTCCCGTGGTTCGTGATCGTGTGTTCACGTTCCTCCAATGGTAGCGCACTAGTCCACCAAACCTCTACAATAGTATCTAGAAAATATCCTAGAATCCTACTATGAGAGTAACGTCCATAACTATCCAATGGAATTCGACGGCTAGGAAGCCAAGGCTAGACGCTAGGCACGTGCGTACTCGCGTTGCTCGTACGACATGTGCGCCACATGTGCGCCTAGGCTAGGGGGTAAGGGAAATGTCCAGAAATGCCGGGAAATCCCTACATTCCATCACATCATCCCCCCCTTAATTCCTGCATGTCCTCATGCAGCCACATACACACATACAGTAGACCACAATTATAAGGGAATGGTCGTCACCGAACGGCCCATCCACCAGCGCCGTTAGACCCTTGCCGAATGGGTTACATTAGGGTCCCCGCCTCCAAGTTATTCCCCTATCATCCCAAGCAATTGACTAAAGCGTCCATTTTTTTTTTTTTGTTTTTTTTTTAATTTATTTATTAGGTGTGCTTTATTTTAGTCCTAAGTACAATACTGTACGATACGATACGACACGGTACTATAATTACGATAAATTACGATAAATTACGGCGAACTACGACGAACGTTCGCCTTATTCCTTTCGAACTATCCAAGTCCGCCTTTATTGACACATCCCTATTTATTATTTATTAAAACAATACAATGCTTGTGACACAACCGATAAACAATTGGAACAAGATAAATATGACACAGGTGTAGCTCAGTCCACAATGCTTCCCTAAAGTGGCTATCCATACAACACAGTTTCTTTATGATACATTGTCCATACTGTACACATACTGTACACATAAGGTACACATATAGTACATAGAAAGAAATCCATCCCAAGATGCCAAGTAGTCCATATCCAAGGGTTCCAAGTAGCCCATAGCCAAGGGTTCCAAGTAGCCCATAGCCAAGGGTTCCAAGTCACTTCTGTACTTCAAGCCCACGTCCCAAGTGCTAGTTAAGCAGACTGCGGTTGCGCGCCATGTGTACTTCAATTCCTATCCCTGAATGCAGAACCCCGAGTTCAATGCATCGAAGCGGTATGAGGCCTCATGCCACACATACCGAGGTAGGCAACCTACCCCGTCCCTTGTCCCAAAGTACACAAGATATACAGTCCCTACCATAGGTCCCGTCCCATGTATTCCCAGACACCAGGTGGGAACTCCACAAGTGGAATGAGGGGGACAACCGTCCGGAGGGGCCCGTTCAAGGGAAGGTGTCGCGCAGCGCCACCTGGTCCCAAATGGGCGGGGCGAGCCCCTGGAGTCTATGATAGGTATTAACCAGCCCGGGATGGGTCTCGAATGCCTCCTGAGATTCCCATGAGTCCTCTGTGGCCCCATGGCCTGCCCACTTTACAAGGTACTCGAGAAAGGGTGTGCCATCCTCAAAATGGTAGGAGTACCCATCCTTGTCGTGCAACAGCCGGTGATCGACTAGTGCATCCACTACCCACTCCAGGTGAGTGGTGCCATCCGCTTTGGTGATGACTTTTGGGGGGCAGTATCCACGCGACTGCGCCTCCTCACGTGTCCAGTATGGCTTCAAATAGCAGACATTTATGCGGGGGTGGATGTCCAGCCGGTCCGGAAGATCCAGTGTGACGAAGTTAACGTTGTCGGGCGTGACCGCCATGACCCTGAAGGGTCCCACGTGCCTGGGTTGCAGCTTGCTGAATCTGTTTGAAGTTAGCGTGGGGGCCGCACGGGTCCAGTGTGACGAAGTTAACGTTGTCGGGCGTGACCGCCATGACCCTGAAGGGTCCCACGTGCCTGGGTTGCAGCTTGCTGAATCTGTTTGAAGTTAGCGTGGGGGCCGCACGGGTTGAAAGGAGGACATAGTCCCCTTCCTGGTAGATGGCCTCCCTCCTATGCCGGTTGGCATAGGCCGTCTGACGGTCTTGAGCTGCACGCAAACACTTCCTTGCAAGGGTGATTTTGTCTTGCATTTTTCTCATGAAGAGATCAGCCCTATCCACCTTAGTGCCCTCCATGTGTCCCACCGCAAACGGTATATTTGGATCTTGCCCATATGTTAACCTGAAGGGTGTGGAGTTTAGGGAAGTTTGCCAAGAGTTGTTGTAGGCAAATTCCGCCACTGAAAGGTAATCCTCCCACTCCCTTGGGTTATCCTTGACATAGTGTTTCAAAAAATCTTCCAAGATCCTATTCACCCGTTCCGTTTGACCATCTGACTGAGGATGATATGCCGTAGTTCGAGCCGGCTTGCACCCCGTCAGACTTAGAAGTGTGTTCATGAAATTATTCACAAACCGAGGATCTCGGTCCGAAACAATTTCTTCAGGGAAACCGTGATACTTCCATACTTTATCCCTCATCAGAACAGCAACTTCATAAGCATCTGCATTGGTAGTGGTAGGGGCAAAGTGGGCACATTTGCTCAACCTGTCAACCACTACCCATATTGCGTTATGCCCGTGTTTGCTTTTAGGCAGTCCCGTGATGAAATCCATTGAGATGCTTTGCCATTTCCTTGTGGGGATTTGTAAAGGGTGTAAGAGTCCCGCGGGTAACTGGTTTGAGGCCTTCACCCGCTGGCATGAATCACAATACTTCACATACTCCCGCACATCCTCCGCCATTCCCGGCCACCACCAGTCCCGCTTCACTAGATCATACATCTTCGCAAAGCCTGGATGACCAACAGAAGGAGGTTCATGCAAAGCTTTCAATATGTCCTGCCGCAGATTCCTAGCAACTGGACCTTCCTTATCCCGGACTTCATAAAATGCAGGCACATATTTTCTTCCCTCCCTTCCAAATTCCCAAACCCCGTCCGTAAAGTGAACTTTTCTCCTATTTGCCCTTGTTCCCAACCACGAATCATGTGCATAAGCACCCTTCAACAATTCCAGGAAGGTGTCACACCCGTCAGACCCGAGGGTGATGGAGCCCGAGCGGGCCCTCCCGTCCCCATCCATCGAGGTTGCATTGATCCCCTTCCCGGGGTTGGGCTCCGTGGAGACGTTGCGCTGCTGTTGTCCCTGGAGCTGTCCCTGGAGGACTGGGTTCCTGGACAACGCATCCGCAACGTTAGTCTTTCCAGGCTCCCAAACCCAAAGAATGTTGAACTCCTGCAACTTCTCAGCCCACCGTGCCCTCCGAGGGCTTAAACCAACCTGTTGCTGAAGAAAAGTGTTACACTTATGGTCTGTGGTGACAGTGACTTGTTTCCCTAGGACATAACATCTCCATTCCGTCAAGGCATACACTACAGCAAGTAACTCCCTCTCAGTTGCAGAATAGTTCCTTTCTGCACTATTGAGCTTCTTACTGTAATAAGCAATGACTCGACCTTCCTGCAATAGTACAGCGCCAACCCCAAAATCACTCGCATCACAAATTACCTGGAAGGGTTTACGAAGGTCTGGCAGTGATAGTATGGGTGCCTGTATTAATGCATCCTTGAGAGCCGCAAGGGCCTCATCTTGCTCCTTTCCCCAAGTCCAAGAACTTTTGCTACTGGACAGTTTAGTCAAAGGAGCAGCAAGTGAGCTGAACCCCTGAATAAATTTTCGAAAATAATTTGCAAGCCCCAAAAATCTACGCACGTCGGTGACGTTTTGGGGTGTGGGCCAATCCTTGACTACCTCCACCTTTTGGGGGTCCACTTTCAGTCCATCCTTGCCAATGATATGCCCGAGGTATTTGAGTTCTGAGCATAAGAATTCACATTTGGCAAGTTTTGCAAACAATTCCTTTTCCCGAAGGCGTTGGAACACCTTCCGAAGATGAGCATAATGCTCCTCTTCATCCCGACTGAAAATTAGAACATCGTCAAGGTACACTACCACAAACCCTTCCCTTATGAAATCATGAAAGATTTCATTCATTAGGCGTTGAAAGGTAGCGGGGGCGTTGGTGAGTCCAAAAGGAAGCACTAAGAACTCATACAGCCCAAAGGGTGTACGAAACGCTGTTTTAGGAATGTCTTCCTCCTTTAGCCTTACTTGATGATAACCACTGAGGAGGTCCAGACTTGAGAAAATCTTAGCACCTTTAAGTTTATCAAGCAAGTCGTCTATGCGAGGGAGAGGGTACCTATCATGAATGGTGATTTTATTTAATGCCCTGTAGTCTATAACCATTCGGTATGTGCCCTCCTTCTTCCTCACAAACAAGACCGGTGAAGCATATGGTGAACATGAGGGGCGTATGTGTCCCTTAGAAAGTAGTTCATCCACAGTTCGCTCACATTCCTCAGTTTCTTCCACGGACAAGCGGTAAGCAGGACGGTTTGGAGGAGTTATTCCTTCCTGCACATTGATAGTGTGATAGACTTGTCGGTGTGGGGGTAGTCCTGGTAGCCCATTTGGAAAAATGTCCTTGTACTCCCGGAGCAAGTGTGCTAGCCGCTCAGGCTTTTTAGCACAAATTTCCTCTAGAGGGTCCGAAGGCTTACCCGTGGTGACCTCGGATTCTCCCTCTTCCTCTTCCTTTTCCTCTTCCCTTTCCTCTTCCTCTTCCACTTCCTTCTCCACTTCTAGGCAACTCTCCATATCCGGGGCCGTGCCCGAGGTATCCCCCGGCGCAGAGTTGTGTAAGGAAGTCCCGGATGACTCCGTCGAGGGGTCGTCCATATCCACCAAAGGTGGCATCTCTTCCTGTTCATCCCAACCAACATGTTCATCCTTGGCCATGACATTGAACAAGCAGGTTTTCCAATGATCCCGTTTCCCTTTCCTGGTGTTTCCTAATTTGATTCCCCATCCCAACTTCTTTCCCAAGCCTTTTCCATGTTTGTTTAACAAGACCCATTTGTTATTGTGTCTAATATGAGCCTTGCAAGCTCTCACATTAACATTAGCATGTCGTGGTGCTAGCCAATCCTGTCCCAAAATTATGTCAATTCCTTCCATTATTGAGTCACACACAAGAAAGGAGTGTCTCGTAATGATAGATGGAGCAAACCGGACACTCAAATCCACTTTCCCATTTGTGTGTGTTACTGTCCCATCAGCAAGTGTGACGGGTGAAGTCCTCTTGTTATACCTCAAACCTTGCAAAACTTTTTCCCGGACAAAAGAGTGTGTGGCCCCGGTGTCCATTAAAGCTTTACATTGTTGTCCCCTTGCCATGACAGGAAATGTGAGGTTAAGAGGTGCAGCACTTGACGTTGAACCCAACTGACAAGATGCTTTGGGTGCTGCATAAGCTAAAACAAAGGAAAAAGGAAATGTACATTGCTGTCCTTGAAAAGAAAAGCATTCCCCTTTTGCGCCCCTAGCAAGAATTTTCAGGTTTGCGCGAGAGCGTAACCGCAAAAAGAAACTCCTACTTTTCCACACCTTCTGGCCTATCACAAAGCATGCACTGACTTGTGAGTTTTCTTTTCGTTCAGCAAGAAAAGATTCAATACAAGTCTCAGCTTTGTGTTTGCCAGGAACAATCAGAGGTGTATTCCAACTTCCCAAGGACTTCTGAACAAGAAAAGTTAAATATGAAAAACAAATTTCATTCATGACTAATCTTGTTTAGGGCCCTTGCCCTTCCCTTTCCCTTTCCAATGTTTTCCCTTGTTAAATCCCTTAGGCCCAATGTGTGAGGGAGGTGAAACACCTTGCAGTGGTGCTGCCACTGGTTGATTGTTTCCTTGCCTCGGATAGAATCCAGGCTGAAAATTTGATGGGGTGTGCCCACTAGCTTGAGCTTTGGCAGCTAGATATTGCTTTGTAGCAACACACTGCCATGACTCGTGGCCTAGTTTATGACAAAAATAGCATTCCCTATCCTTTGGAATAGAGGTTCTAGAATCAATTTTTCTCCCGGACCCAAAAGGGGGTGCTCCCACCAAACCCAAGGAAGGTGGTGCAGGGGGCTGTTGTTCCACCACTCCTGCTGCCACTTGAGGTGTCTGGGTGTAGACCCTCTTCCTCTTGGGTCCCTGTGCATCCACATATGTGCTTTTGAGACTTGCCTCATATTTAACAACATAAGTGCAAATGTCTTCCAGATCAGTGAAAGGACTGCCTGTTGCAGGGTTCACAGTGCATGCAAGTTTGAGAGGAGTATTAAGACCCTTGGTAAAAAGATGTAACTGGTCTTGCATGGCTATTTGATAGTCAACCTCTACATCTGCTAAGAGAGACATAAATCTTTCAATATATCTCTCGACAGTCTCATTTCCTTGAAAGACTTTGTCTAATTTTGCCCTGGCAATGGCCACTGTGTCTGTGGAATCATATCTTTTAACCATAAAAGTTTTAAAATCCTTCCATTCCAATGTATGCTCATGTATCCCTTCCTTTTCTAGTTTCCTTACATGTGTGTCCCAAACTTTTGTGGGTCTTTCTTCCATCAATTGCACTCCCAAGGCCACCCACTTTCCTGCAGGCACATTGGTTAGTTTTGCATAGCCTTCCAACTTCCTTGCAAAATAGCAAAAAGATCCCCTCTTTCCCGAAAACAAAGAAGGAGGAGTTGCTCTTACTTGTCCACTAGGGCGAGGAGTCTCCTCCACCCCATCCCCTCCAACTTGCCTTTCGGCAAGAAGCTTTTCCTTAAATTCCAAAAATAACTGCTCCTTTATTTTATTGGTCAACTTGATCTTCTTTGTCTTTGGTGTGGACGGAGCGGGCGACGGATCGCGAGATGCCCCCTCCATCAAGTCCTCTACCAGCTCCCCTGAGCTTTCCAACGCTTCCAAAAATTCTCTTTCTTCCGAAGAAAGGTTTTTAAACTTCCCAGAAGAGGGCGGTGACATCTACGGCCCACATATGAGAGTTAGGACCTTCCATCGAACGATCTCCCTCCTACGACTTTCCTCCTTCCACCACGCGAAAGACTTGCAGAGAACAATTCGGCATCTCGCCGATACCAGATGTCGTAGAATGCACAAGTTAGGGAGAATTTCCAAGTTGTGAGAGAGAGAGAGACAAGGCCGGATGGCCGACAAGTTGGACGCTCTTTCCAATTACAAGTAACCCCCACCTCACGGAGCTTCCACTCCCTACTTGTGGTCTACTAAGCTTCCAAATTACCTGAGTGCGTGTCTTCCCGTGGCTTACGTCTCTATCCGTTCCTTCCCGTGGTTCGTGATCGTGTGTTCACGTTCCTCCAATGGTAGCGCACTAGTCCACCAAACCTCTACAATAGTATCTAGAAAATATCCTAGAATCCTACTATGAGAGTAACGTCCATAACTATCCAATGGAATTCGACGGCTAGGAAGCCAAGGCTAGACGCTAGGCACGTGCGTACTCGCGTTGCTCGTACGACATGTGCGCCACATGTGCGCCTAGGCTAGGGGGTAAGGGAAATGTCCAGAAATGCCGGGAAATCCCTACATTCCATCACAGAGTGTTTCCTGCAGAAGAATCACATCATGTTCCCGAAAATAAGAAAAATAATCATGGAGAGCAACCTTCGAGTCGGTTAGGCCATTCACGTTCCACACTAAAATGGATAGCCCAATGTGGCCCTGACACCCCTATGCATGATCACCGGGAGGAGTAGGGCCGGACGCCGAGGTGGGCCCCGGAGAAGCCACCCCCTCACCAAGGCCACCAAGGGGGGGTGAGGACCCTGAAATGCCTCCAGCCGGACCCAAAACAACCCCCCCACCCAATCTAGAGTGGGAGAGAGGAACAAGGGTAGGTGCCCCACCCTCCTTGACCTTGAAGAGGCGGTCACCCCTCCAGAAGACGCGCCACCCAGCATTCCTCAAAGCTATGGCTTCAGCAGTGCGCTCCTTGCGTGTTGCACGCTGGGCGGGGGTTAAATCATCATCCATAGTGATTCCATTAAGCCGTAGCTGCTTGGCATGTTTAAACGCCGCGTGTTTCTGCTCCACAGTTGCGAACTTGATGAGGATGGGACGAGGTCTTTGGGCCTGCGGGTTCTGTCGCCCCAAACGATGGCACTCAATAATGCCATTATTTTCTGAGGTCACACCACCAGAAATGAGGGACTTAACTTCGGTCAACGAGTCCCGTGGGACTTCGTTGACATTATATAGAATGGCATTGGGAGCTTTCCATTGGCGCTCCAGGCCCTCCTGTCGCGACAAAAGCCGGTTGATTTCATTGGAGTGAAGCTCTTGAAGGGCTCTAATAGTCTCTTGAGCCTGGCGGAGCTCTGCAGTTGCACGGTGACTGTCGGCAATGGACAATGTGATCTGGTCCAATCTGTCACTGACCTGCTTGAACTGCGCCGTGAGATTCGGAACAAGCTGTTCTACTACTTTTGTTACTACCTCAGTAATTATGGTGGGCAGAATGTTCTTCAGGGCCTCCTGGATCGGGCCTGACAGAGCACCATCAACGGCGATGGCGGCATCACCATAGGGAGGTGTAGTCGAACGAACACGCTTCTCCCCTAAAAGTGTAAACATAGACGTCATTGTAGAAGTGTATCTGGTGTCAAAAGCCAAGAGGGGCAGTGGATGTCCCCAGAAGGCGGTCCTGGAGGGGGGCTGTCTGCGTGACGGAGGCGAGATAGGCACAAGGCAGAAGGGATCCTTCCTTCCTTTCCGTTTCTATCCTCATAAACCCGCTGCCCCCAAATCTTCGTTCAATCTTGCCTTAATTTTTTCTTTTGGACTTTCTATTCCACGTCTCTTTACACTAAAACTATCTGTACAATTGGGTGGATTTATTTGTGATGACGAGGATGATCATAGGCACCGAGGAGTGCTTGCAACGGTTCTTTGTGATTATTGCTAATCAGCGTGACGTGTCACAATGATTTAACAATGATTTAACAACTAGTGCATGATGACCATGGTAGTTCTGGTAGTATCATAGGAGCTAGTTTCCAACTGACCCCTTACTAATACTCCCTGGGCCCCGCAATTGGTGGATGTAATTCCTTCCTTCCTTCCTTCCTTCCCGCAATTGGTGCCTGATTGAAGCCGAATGCTCGAAGCGGCTGTGAGGATACAATCAAGTGTTCGGGTGATCGCTAAGAAAGGCATGCACGCTGTCCACCAGGGGACAGGCCCTCCTTGAAGGCCATTGTCATTAGCCTGCACTTCTGTGCATGCAGACCAACGCGATTAGTTTCCAAGTTGGGAAGCTGCGGGTCCAACCTGTGGTTCGCGGACGAAG
>KV908339.1:1336527-1339027 GCA_002005505.1 Botryococcus braunii | reverse complement strand
CATGCTGGATCCTCTGCCCAGCCCTTCACACCAGCCTGTTCAGCAGCCCCTTAACCCTAAACCCTGAAACTTACTCCCTAACCCCGTAGGCCTCTCAGCGAATAGAGACTGTGTTGCTCAGAGGCTCAAAGGAATAGAGACTGTGTTTAAAAGAGTGCGCAGAAGAGGCCAAGACAGCTGTAAGCAGCGTCTGTCCAAGCATGCTTTGCTGCAGCCTTTGGCTTGCGCTCTTGCAAGCCTAATTAACTACACCGCAACTTGTCCTCCTGTAGACGATAACAGCCCTGCCACATGCCCCATCCCACCCTTCCTCCCACCAGGACCTGCCTATACCCTTGCCTTCCACAATACCCCTCCCACCTTCCCTCTCCCTCTCCCTCGTTCCCTTCTTTCCCCCTTCTTTAAAGCCCTTCACCCTAGTCGTATCCCTCTCCTTCCCCCTTCTCCCCCTCCTCCCTCCCTCCATATTCACCCCTCTCTTCCCCCGCTTCTCCCCCCCCTCTCTCCCCCCCCTCCCTCTCTCTCTCTCTCTCTCACACACACACACACACACACAAACACACACACACACACACACACACCCACACACACACACACACACACACACACACACACACACACACACACACACACACACACGGGGGGGTGGGAGGGGGCGCTGTCAGGACGGCCAAGCCAGGCTCCCAGCCCCATTCCGCATGTGACAGCATAAAACCATACCTTCCTAGAGTAAGGGATGTGTGGGATGTGGGGACAGTGCTGGGGCAGGGGCCTATATCTCTCAGCCGTGCCTGAATTCCGTCCCACCCGCCTTGGCAGGGGTTGCTGTTCGGAGGTAGTATCAGGCCACACCACTCACGACTCTGAGTGGGACCCTTCTTTCCTCCCAGTCGCACCCTTCTAGTACCTTCTAGTACCTTCTAGTACCTCCCTAGTCCCTACTTTTGTAGTTCACAACCCTTCCCCCTCCAACCGTGCCATATTGTACCGTCCCGCCGTCTGAGCCCCGGACCGTATTTCTGAAATTTGCGCTTCGTTTGGACCTCAAAGTGATCAGAATCCTCCTTCATCCAGGGGCTCTTTTCTGCCCTAACATTCCATTCTTCTGAAACCTCGTTCCCCCGCACAATGTTTAAAGCTTGTTCCACCTCATGCCTTTTCAGCATTTCACCCCTCCTTCCTTTCGAACCCTTCTCCCCTCAAACCATTCCATTCCTTTACTTTACTCCCTGCTCCCAGCAACCCTAATCCGCCCGCAAATCCTTCTTTTCTCCCCACATTCTTCCTTCTTCAAAGTCTTCCTCCCTCCCAGTCACCCCCTTTTCGCCTTGGTTTCCTCGCACCCCATTCAGAACTACCTCTAGAAGGTGTACTTCCTGGGGTGTACCTTGGGAACTACACGTTCTTAATCTTTCACTGCTCCCAACCCACTCTCCCATCTCATACTTCCAACCCAGTTTCTCCTCTCACACTACGACGTGCCCTCCCCTCTTATACCACCAACCCACTCTCCCATCGTACATTCCTAACACATGCTTTGGTCTCACATTAACTTGAAAGTAACAACCCACTCCTTCCTCGCATATTGGCTCCCTGACAGGGGACACGCCAACCCTCTCGCTTAACAGCACATCCTAATGATTCTATATAAATTGGATCCTTTATAATAATTAGTTTTTAAATAAAAACGAAGAATTCTGACGTTCCTCCAAGGAAAGAGAGGTTCAATTCTTTTGAAGGACTGGTGCTGGTTAGAGCAGGCGACTTGTACCCTCTTTATTCATCCCTTCAGAAATCTGCAGCGTAAGGTACAACATTCAGCAGCGGAAGTACATCCCGGTAGTCGACAAAAGCGCTGCTGTGTCAGCTGTACGAGCTGATTCCATTAAACGCACTGCGCTTCTGGTACCGAGCTCTACCTAAAAAAGGGGTTTCTCTCATGACAAGGTGGCTGGACAATTCACTGTGCCTTGCCAGGCAGTGGTGTACACACAAAGAGCCAGAAGCAAAAAATTCATGAGCATGGCTTCATCAGGTACTGCAGAAAAGGGCGTGGGAGGAGGGCAAGTGAAGGGGGGCCACCGGGGGTGTTGTGTGTGGGGGCTAAGCGTTGGGCCATCAGCTCCGTCAGGTTGTGAAAATGACGAACCACGGTGCCCATGTACCGCATCTTGCGCTTCCTCCCTGGGTTTCCTGCATCCCCCCACCCCCCAAACCCATACAGGTCTGAGTTTTGAGGGTAGAATCCAGCGGGACGCAGGCCCACATGGGTGTGACCCCTACATGTCTATCAGGAGATTGAGCCCCCCTGTCATGAAAACGACATCCTGGTGCCGGCAAGGGGTTCGCCTCCCTCCCCCGGTCTCCTCCCCCCCCCCCCCCCCCCACACCCGTTTCAAGCCCCTGCCTTTCTCCCACTTCTTCTCTCCCCCCCCCCCAACATACGTCTGTCTCTCCATCTCACCAATTCCCCATCTCCCTTGCTCTCCCCCTTCCCCTC
>KV908339.1:1319027-1334027 GCA_002005505.1 Botryococcus braunii | reverse complement strand
CTAGCTAGGTAGCCAATGCGTGCCTGCGTTAGGCGTGCCTGCGTTCTCCCTCCCTCCATCCCTAAACCCCCCTCCCCCCTCCCTCTCCCTCCCTCCCTCCCCCCCTCCCCCCCCCCCTCTCTCTCTCTCTCTCTCTCTCTCTCTCTCTCTCTCTCTCTCTCTCTCTCTCTCTCTCTCTCTCTCTCTCTCTCTCTCTCTCTCTCTCTCTCTCTCTCTCTCTCTCTCTCTCTCGCGCGCGCTTCGCAACTGTGCATGTAAGAGGTAATGTGCATGTGTCAATTTTTCTTTCATATGGCAGACAATCTCTGTCCCCCTCTGCCCCTCCTTTTCCCCTGCCCCTCACTTCTGCTAATGGTTCCCTTTCCCGCCCTTTATCCATGATTGCCGCACTCCGCCCACCAGGGAAAGGGAGAGAAATTTTCCTGCTGATTTTGCAAACCACCTTCCACTGCAGCTGCAATTACAATGGACGCACATGCGGGCATGCGCACGCGCACATACCCCCACCCCTGGGCACACACAGACACAGCACAAACACACACACACACACACACACACACACACACACACACACACACACACACACACACAGAGAGAGAGAGAGAGAGAGAGAGAGAGAGAGAGAGAGAGAGAGAGAGAGAGAGAGAGAGAGAGAGAGAGAGAGAGAGAGAGAGAGAGAGCAACAGATTAGTACATGTGGACAGAAAGGGAGAGGAAGAGGCAGAAGGAGGGGAGGGGGTGGAGCGAGACGGAAGAGGCAGAGAGAGGGGAGAGAAAGAGGGGATCGACACACACACACACACACACACACACACACACACACACACACACACACACACACACACACACACGCATGCACACACAAGCAGAGAGGGGGGAACGGAGAGGGGAGGGGGGTGAGTTCTGTATGCTAAGATGCAGTCCACCACTTAGAGATTTAATAGTCTGTTCTTGGGACCCCATCCGTCCACTGACAAGTAAGACTGCAAGAGGAGGGGATGAGACGCTCACCATCACGCTCCTGCGCCAGGTGGCGGATGTGGGAGAGGGCCTCTGGGTCATCGGGATCAAACCACATGAGCCCCACCAGTGGTGACTTGGGGAAGCGCATGCGGAGGCCTGCGCCCCCACCCCAGCCCATGTCATGCCGCTTCCTCCGACCAACATGCATGGGCCCTGCTACCAGCTCAATGGAGACCCACATGGGCAGACGCGGGACTTTTATTGGACAAGCTGTATTGGACTGCCAGGCAAGTATTGCACCCTAGGGCTAGCACTGCACAAGCTGTATTGGACCGCAAGACTTGTATTAGACAAGCTGTATTGGACCGCAAGACTTGTATTAGACAAGCTGTATTGGAACGCAAGACTTGTATTAGACAACCTGTATTGGACCGCAAGACTTGGATTAGACAAGCTGTATTGGGCCGCAGGAAGTGTGCTGGACAAGCTGTATTGGCCCGCATGACTTGTATTGGAGAAGCCTGAGACGGCTGTTGATGCAGATATGTGGACCACCAGGGGGCTTCCTATGCACAACACAGCTCTGCTGTTGAGGCACAACTCCGTAACCATGTGGGAGCCTTTCAAAGCACACCCAGGCAGGGCTTCTTAATGCATGCCCCCAGTGGCAATTTCGATGCCCAACCCTGTAGAATTGCGGTTGCATAACCCTGTAGAATTCCTGATGCACAATCCTTGAAATTGTTGATGCACAGCCCTGAAGGGACCCCCCCCCCCAGGAAGGGATTTGTTCTCACACAACCTTGTACGTTCTAAAGCATATCCCGTAGTCCTCTCAATTCACAGCCCTGCAGGACTTGTGAATTAAAGAGTCTTACTGGGACGTGCGGGACAATGCCGTACATGTTGTCAGCGGATGCCTGAGAGATCCCGGGGCTGGGACCTCCTCAGCTTGGAGGTCTCTCTGGAGGTCCCAGGCTGGGAGACCCAGCTCCCCAGCCTGGAGATGGGGCTGCATTACCATCTCGGAACTTTGATGCAACTACACATCATGTGCAGAGATACAATTCAAGGCCCAACACATGCACGTGCACATGCTCGGGCACATGTCTGCCTATTTGACAAGAAGAAGGTGGTCCCCACGTCAGCATTTTTGCCCATCCAAGAGCACCCCCCCCCAACGCGCCGCCTGTTTTCCAAGCCATAGTGAGAAACATGAAATTTGCCCCCTTCCCCCAAAACACACACACACACACACACACACACACACACACACACACACACACACACACACACACACACACACACACACACATACAAGTGGGAAACTGAAACCCACCGCATTGCACATCAAGGGTTGAGATTAGAAGCCAGACTAGATGAAAGCAAGATTACTCCCACTCCTGCCCTCTGAGCTCTAACCTGATGTTTGCTGCGGCAAGCACACATATGTGTATGATGGGTGTTAAGGAAAATCAAAGTGGCTGGTTATGCCCCTTCCTGCTTATTTGACGGGGGTAAGTACCTAGGTAGCATCCTGGGCGGTACGTGCCCCACAACATGCGATCGCGATATTCCCCCTTGAACTGCTCCAAGGGCCACAACCTAGGCGCATCCAGCCTCTGTATCTCTTCTGGCACAACTGCGCCCCAGCACACACTGTTACACTTGGCAAGACGTGCGACATGATGCAAGGGGAACATAGGGGATGGGGAAGAAGCAGCAATGCTATGAGTGCTGGGAGTGTGGCTGGGATATTGGCGGTAGAGGGAGCATGGAATCCAACACACTGCGGAATTAGACAAGTGGAAATCGGAGATACCGTGTCCCTCTTAACATCCCAGCATACGTTCCCTTGGACCTTAGCATCTGGTCCTTGATGTAAACTGTATCTTCTTAAGAAATTCCCCAGCCCCAACACATGCCCAAGCCTGAAGGAGAGGACAAACTCCTGCTGAGGAGTAGGCGCCAGGGGCAGTTAGCCAGTTGACACCAATCAAAGGTTTCACAATTGGAAGGGAGACAGCACGGTATGTATGTGTGTTGAAACCTTCCGTTCAGAATTGCTTCATTGCTGTCGGCGACAATTGCTTCTCTGCTACTTCAAGAATCATGGATACCATATGCCACGAGGATTCTTAAAAATCGATATTGCTAGCCTATTTTTCTTGTGACACCAAGATAGAGGCACACAATGACCCTGCAAACTCGCGCGTCCTTCGTAGGAGGCCGTAATAAGAAAACTTTATTGAATATCAGTAGGGACAGCTCACTTGGCTTGTAATGTGCAATAGCAAGGACGCAGCCCACGGGTAGACAAAAGAGCACGAGCGTCGGTATAATGTACTCTGCACGTCCCAGCGTGTGTTTAGATCAGGTACACCAATATTATGTTTTCGTACAATTTATTCTGCCCATACCTTTCCAGCTTATATCTAATTCATCTTCCCTTGTTCTCCGTGCAGGGACTTGTCTGTCCACCTGATCGGACATTGCCGGCTGGGAAGCATCCCTGGTTGAATCATTTCTTCTTCGCCTAATCGTAGGCATTTTACATAGCAGTTTAATCTGCAAAATATGATGTCAATGTGGAAGCGGCATTATGCACCCCCTTAAGATGCTCAATTTGGGCCATCCGAACGCGATCAACCGAGTAATTTCATCACCATAAACAATCCCTTGGTGAAAAACACATGCCCTTGAATTTTACAGCCAAAAATTTCAAATATGCCCAAGCATATGAGGAAGTTGTCCTTGGTGCATCTATTGGACCATCTTATCGAGGCTAGGACATGATCGGGCTGGTCAGGTTCTATGAGAAAGCCCGGGGACTCCAGGGCGGGGAGGCTAACCACCAGTTTGGGGTACCTCGTCGGTACAAAAACAGAAGTACGTCGGGGCCACCACACTTAAACGCCTGAACTTCGCACGACCCACGCATTGCATTATTTCTTGTAGGCATAGAGATTGGAATTTGAAGGTTGCAGTTGGAACGGCATCCCCCGAATGCAACCGTGCTGCAGGGGCCCATCCCAGACATGCACCGGTCTGCATTTTAGAAGCACAAAAGCAAGCAGCGCAGACATGTGGCATTAGACGCTGAAGTAAGCCTGGATGGGGTATTGCAACCTGTATAAACCCAGTTTTTACGAGGCACTCCAGTAAAAAAAGCGCGTCCTGATCGAGGAAAATCAAGGCTGTGGACCCGCACCCCCCTCCAGAACGAAGTGCCCAGCAGGGGAAGTTTAATTTATAGAAACTGCAGTGATCCGTTCAGGACCCAGGAGGAACAGAATCAGTTTGCTGGCACTATAGCAGATGGTCAGCAACCACAGGCCTCCTTCAGTGTGTCTCATGGGGCTGATCGAGCCACTTGATTGACCGTATTCAGCAATGTCAGTGCTGCTTATCACAGCCAACCACAGAAGGAGTACATAGCCCAGGGTGCAATCCCTGGGTATAGTGGCGGTCTGCAACCATGTTTATGCAGCCGCCGCTGCCGCCTGCTCAGAGTAATATAGTGCGGCCTATCATTTTGGGCCTAGTGCTCCTCTTCCTGTTTATGACACTGCAATCAGACTGGTCACCTGGGCATAGCAGTGCGCGCACCAAGGGAGAAACTCGATCTCTGCAAGGACCTGGCAGCCCAACGCAATCCAGTGATACACATAAAGAGAAGGTGATCAAACCCATTCAATAGCTTCATTTACAGCCCAACGCAATAGCTTCATTTACATCAATGAGGAGGCGAAGATGTTTAGCAGCGTGACAGGCTGATAATGGGCTGATCAAGAAGTATAGGAGTGACGAAATTTCACAATCATAGCAATTTTCAGTGCACCCTGTGGCAAGGGTTGAAAAGATACTTCATAACTTGAAGGTGCAGTCAGGTAGTATGCAGGGGGGTGCATATTTTGGCTTTGGACCCAGAGTTGGATTGGTGGGATGGGAAAACATCCCTATCAGTGATGACACTCCACAGTAGGAACTTTTTTTCTCGTTTCTCTGCACCCATGCAGTGTTCAGGCATTTGGGATCTGCATGCTGTGTGACTTACCATGTGTACCCATGTGTGTTTTATGCGGGGCCAGATTTTGTACGATCTTGCATTGATGAATGAGAAGCTTGAGGTGCGCCGTGACTTCTGCTGCTCACTGAACGTATAAACGGAGGGGCTTGAAACCCCCGCCCCTCCTCACTATGTACTGTACAAGATCTTCAACCTTCAAAATGAGAAAAGCACCCCTTAAAGTTTAAAACATTGTTGCTTGCGTTTTGGGGAAATGACCATTTATCTGGCACTGCGGTCACTTGCTGGCCATTCTGCGTTACGGGACATCCCTCTCAACACCACACTGACTGTTATCAGACCTCCCCCCCTCCAACACACCCCTCACTTAACCCCGTCCCACCCCCCCCCCCCCCACACACACACACACACACACACACACACACACACACACACACACACACACACACAGACAGACAGACAGAGAGAGGGGGGGCGAAGGGGGGAGGGAGAAAGAGGGGGGGCACGGGCGAGAGGGGGGAAGGGAGGGGGGGATAGAGAGGGGGGGGAGAGGGAGGGGGGGCGCCGGGGAGAGGGAGAAGGAAAGGGAAGGGAGAGGGGGGAGAGAGAGAAAGAGAGAGAGAGAGAGAGAGAGAGAGAGAGAGAGAGAGAGAGAGAGAGAGAGAGAGAGAGAGAGAGAGAGAGAGAGAGAGAGAGAGAGAGAGAGAGAGAGAGAGAGAGAGACTGAGACAGACAGACAGACAGACAGACAGACAGACAGACAGACAGACAGACAGACAGACAGACAGGCAGGCAGACAGACAGACACACAGAGAGAGAGAGAGAGAGAGAGAGAGAGAGAGAGAGAGAGAGAGAGAGAGAGAGAGAGAGAGAGAGAGAGAGAGAGAGAGAGAGAGAGAGAGAGAGAGAGAGAGAGAGAAGGAGGGGGGGATTATGTCTACGCGTTGAAGACGTGAGACTTGCGGTTGAGTACAGCAGTGCTTTAATCATTGAACTAGACGTGACTTGAAAAATTGTCTGCTCGGGGCAGATGGTGTTGGAGCGGGATGCTGCAGTGAGCTCTGCTGTTTCCTAAAAAGTATTGAGAAGCTTGTGATCCTTGCTGTTTTGGAGTCACAGGCAGAGAATGCACGGTTGAAGCAGTACGTGCTTGGCGTTCGGCGAGCGGCCCGGGCGGTTGGATTGCAGTTGAATGAGAGCGCAGAGGCGGTGTTTCCAGAACTGCAGCAGGCAATAGGGGAAGGGGAACTGCGGGCAGATGCAGTGCTGTCAAAGGCAGATGCAGAAGGCGAGGGGCAGATAGGGGAGGAGCCCATTGCGGCGGCTGCTTCTCACGCGGCTGGCGTCTCCCATGCCGGGCGCAGGCAGGTGCCCCCCCTCACCCCACAAAGAGCAACAACGCCAACACCAGAATCAACAACAATACCAACACCACCACCACCACCACAACAACAACAACAACAACAACAACAACAACAACAAAAAACTCCACTGAATGAAACTTAGAAGCTGTGCCAGGTCATCCGGGCTTTTGATAGTGGTCCCTATTCCAATCCACTGAGAGAGATATCGATCCACTTTTGTGAACGAGCTTGAGAGGATGGTTCAAACCATGCAGAGCGTCCGTTGACTCAGGGGGTTGGGATGGGGGATATTACATCGGTTATCGGACTGTTCTGCTGCGCCAGCTCGGTTCGCCCCCGAATGCATTCTTGTGAAGAAAGGATGGGGTGTGTTTGGCTGCACGTGCCGCAGTATGGTCCAATTGGGAAAGGGCAAGGGGGCGCAAACCCGACCCAAAAGCAGAGGCGCATAATGTCTTGGTTTGTTTCTTCTAGCACATCCTTGCAGCTAGTGTTTACTTCCTCCACCGTTGGTAGGGACAGAAAACAGCATCAGGCGGGAGTTATGGGAAGCATTTGACTTGTCGGTGGTGTGCCGAGGATTCTGACCAACGACTTAGCATGACCACTGTTTTGGGTGTTCAGTTGCATGCAAGATCTGTGTGAGAAAGTGACTTTCTTAGCATGATCACGGTTTGGGGTGTTCAGTTACATGCAAGATCTGTGTGAGAAAGTGACTTACTTAGCATGATCACGGTTTTGGGTGTTCAGTTACATGCAAGATCTGTGTGAGAAAGTGACTTTTGGAGATCACTAGACTGGGGGGGGGGGGGGGGTTGTGAGGAGCTGCAATCCAAAGAATACACGCTGCGATGTAAGCGAGCGAGAAGCTACCTCATCATTTCTTCCAATCACTATTTGAAGTTGGTTTGGTGACTTGTGGGCCTGCTTCCCATATGCAATTCGAAGGCTACAAGCTGGAGTTCAAGGGAACAAGAAGCTGCAAGTCAAGGTGAGAAGTGAGAGGAGGGGAGTGGGCGGGCAGGCACACCCCAAAGCGGCGCATGAGAGACCACGCCTCCACCCACAAGGAGGTGATGGTCGCCGATGAGGCATCGGGCCCTTCCACAACGGAAGCGCAATCCGACCCCTGATGCTGACTGGATGCCTCATGCGGACTGGCTGCCTCATGCTGACTGGCTGCCTGACCAAGTGGAAATCTCAGGAAGCGATGGCTTTGCTCCTACGCACCGCCTTTGATTTGCGGGGTCTGCTGCTGTGGAGTCAACACCTGCTACAGCTTTTGCATCTGAGTGCTGCGGCTTTTGCGTCTGAGTGCGGCGGCTCTTGCGGATGAACGCTGCTGCTTTTGTGTCCGAGTGCAGTGGAAGGAATGGTGCATGCTGAGGGTAGTCTGAGTTGAGTGAACACGGGAGGAGCAGGTGGGGACTGGTTGCAAGGAATCTGTGATCATGGCCTGCTGCACCATTTATGAGGACCTAGCAGAGTTTGTCCCCCACCGTCTGCCTTTGCTGAGGGCGGGGCGGGTGCAGGGAGGGAGTTGCTGGCAGGGCACATCGTGGAAAGGAATTTCTTGGGTACCCAGTGTTGCACACTTGTCTACTTTTCCCGCAGACTCTGCTGCGTACTCTCAAGTCCGGGTCTGGCGCTGATAGTGTGAGGACATATCAAGCAAGGCGACAGCCGAGGCGGCCAATCATTTGCGAATCAATTAATCAATTTGAGTTTGTTGATCGATTTGTTGATTAGTGCCATCCACGCGTTAAGGCAATGTTGTTGACATTGATGATGGAGATTCGCACATATGGCCTTGACTCGTGGTCCATGTGTTGTGATATGCTCAAAGGTGTGTGGCCAAGGGCGCAGAGAATCCTTGGGTTAGGGGAGGGGCAGAGCAATGCTGCGAAGGATTCCACTTGGGAGGTTTGCACCGGGTCAGGAAGTTCGCCAGCCGTATCAGCTTGTTGCATTCACTTCGAAACACATACGTCCTGGGCAAAGGAATTGGTGAGATTACTGGTCAATTGTCAACACCGCAGCTGCCTGATTATGTAATTTAAATTTAAATTTCCAATGGGCGAGCCGGCTGTAAGGGTGGCTGTGCCCGCTACGGGAGGCGAAGTGCCCTGGCCCCCAAGTCCAGCCAGCCAGACCGAAGAGCACTTTTTTCTTCAGCCCTGGTGGCTGGCCTCTAGGGTTGCCTTACCTTCCCAATGTACGCCCTCCATTTGGGGAGAACTGAGCAGTTGGAGTAGGGCACACTGACAATCATGGCATTGGTCGTTGAGCCTCCGGCATCCAGATTCAAGGGCTACGGCACCTGGCCTCCCCCCCCCCTTCTTTCTGGCCCAACTGCTCGGCGTAGTCAAGATTATAACATGTATTTACATGTTCGTTGCCGTATCGGTTCAGGGGAATGAAGGCCTGGTCTGAAGAACGTTTTGTTTCTTTCATGAGTGTGGCGAGATGCCTCCATTCGATTGCTTGATTGAGTACAGCGTGGGGCTTGCGGGGGGTTTCCCACGGATTGTTACACTTGTGGGAGCCCTAACCAAGTTAAGTAACCCAATTACAGATGTGTTGGTGAGACTAGTATGGTAGCGAGAGTTTGTGCTTACCTTGATAGCTAAATATAACGTACTTCCGTTGCCAATCCCAACATTTTGGGACCGGGCAGTATGCTCTAGCCTGTTGTGATCTGTGGGGTTCGAAATTCCACGAGGATTTTGTTGAGAATAGGTACGTGAGAAGCGAGAGGAGAGTTGTGTGCGGGCAGAAACTTGGCATGAGGGTGCACATACCCATGTTGTTGTCCTGCATAATTGTAACAGTGGGACTGTCGTGGCTTGCGTTAAGCACTTACAAACTGACATGTACGTACTTCGTGCTGTACTGCCCAAAACTGGAAGTCAAAATTGAAGGAACAGGCAGTTTTTTGATTTGCTTCTCGGGAAGCCCTGGCAGTGGAGGCTTGTGATGCATTTCTGGAGACATGCGAATTTTGTGTTGGAGGGCACTGATCAGTCCGTTCCAGACAGTATTTACTGGGAATGGGAGTGCGAAAGGTTACGACACCCTTGTATAAACCAACTCATTTTCCACATCCAGCGAGCTGGACCTGTTGGGGGATGGTCTATTCCAATTACTCAGCCCTAGGGGAGATTTGCCTGATATGGCCTTTTTCCTAAAGAGCAAGTTGATTGACGCTGCCAATGCAGCACAGGTCAAAGTGTATCAGTTCGAAGGTTTGGTGCGCTTTCTCACTGTAGTTAGTAACTTGTTATTACCATGCCCTAGTGACGATGTGTATGTGGACCGACCGAGGCATTAGCAGCAACCCATTGTGACAAATTGATTTGTTGATGAGGAAATTAGGCTTAGAAGTGAAGCATATCCGAACTGCAAATCACGTATCCTACATGCTGGTACGTGGAAGCCAGGGGCCATGGACAGACGTGACGGTGAAACATTAACAGCAATGTGATAAGGAACGGGGAGGTGAGGGGAAGGAAACAGAAAACGAAGGACCGACATGAAAAAGGAGGATAACTAGCAACAATAAACAGGCGCGAGTCCATAGAAGGTTGCAGGAGGGGGAAGGGGAAAGAGAGAGAGAGAGAGAGAGAGAGAGAGAGAGAGAGAGAGAGAGAGAGAGAGAGAGAGAGAGAGAGAGAGAGAGAGAGAGAGAGAGAGAGAGAGAGAGAGAGAGGAGAGAGAGGGAGGGAGGGGGGGGAGAGAGAGAGAGAGAGAGAGAGGAGAGAGAGAGAGAGAGAGAGAGAGAGGAGAGAGAGAGAGAGAGAGAGAGAGAGAGAGCGCGAGAGAGAGAGAGAGAGAGAGCGAGAGAGAGAGAGAGAGAGAGAGAGAGAGAGAGAGAGAGAGAGAGAGAGAGAGAGATAGAGAGAGAGAGAGAGAGAGAGAGAGAGAGAAGGGGGGGGACAGATGACTTTTATTAATTACTGGGTTGGCAAGGGTCCTTCAGGGCATTATATGCTTCTCTCGCGCCATGCAATATCTCACATGAAATATGCAATATATCACGGAGCAATTGGCCCGTAGCTGGTGCTCCACACCCCCCCCCCCCCCAAAACCAAAAAAAGTCCTGGTTGCCCAGGATTCTTCCACGATTGCAACATTCCATTATGAAGCAGTGCCGAGGTCACCATCACAGTAGTGAGAGGCTTCCTCCGGGAGGTAGGCCCAGCGATTTTTCCATACTTTTTCTTAGCACAAAACCTATATTCCTGGGCGGGGTAGCTGTAGTCCTCGGCACTAGACCGACTGATCTGCACATCATGCGTCCAGAACCCAAGGTTACCAGCAAACGTGCTTGCGGTGCAAGCAATGCACCTAGAGCTGTAAGGACGATGGTACCACTATCATAATTCATCGATGGTCACAAATACAGTTCAAAAGGGGAGATGTCTGCACATCAACTCCTGACATCTGGCTTCAGTTTAAATAGCACCATACTGATGCATTGGTACATGGCAACTTTGGTTGAAAAAGCGATGTCCGAGTCACGAATACATGCAGAAGTCAAAACCACATAGGTGTGATACGGATAGCAAAACCGCTCCCGGGAAGTGTACGGGCCAACCTTCAGCAGGGCAGTCAAACCAGATTGCTACGAAGTTGCATCGACCAATAGCCTGCCATGCAAACCTGCAATATTCCCTCAGTGGGGCGTGAAGTTCTGCGGGTTCCTACTGCCACGAACGTGCACAACCTCCCCAATGCTGTTGTGCAGAACCCTTATGAGCTACCCAGACGCACGAAAGATTGTTTGGACAATATCTCAAGCACATAAGCAACACTAGGAGTTGTTGTGATCTAGCACACCCTGGGCGAGAAAACAGCCAGGTCTAACACCAGCTGCGATGTGTCAGCACAGTGCCCATGCTGGACGCCAAAACAGTATCTGGACAGGCCTTCCTGTTTTCATGCTGATGACATAACGCACACCAAAATTTTCCTTAAAAAATGTCCGTGCCTGCCAGTGCCCGCATAGCACATTATAAAGAGGCAACAAATTTGCATGTCTGCGTCAAGCCGCCCGCCCGCCTGCTGCCCGCCACGCATTGCGACCAGCAGATAGCACAGGGGGCCGGAGTGGAACGAGAATGAGGTATTTGCAAGGGTATGTGTCAGGATAGCCATTGGCAAAAGCCACACAGGCCATCACACTGTCACTCAACCGTTACAACCAGAGGATTGCCTGGAACTCAGCGCAAAGAATGGCAATAGGTCCAAACGGGGACCTAATTCACATGGACCGTCCCCAAGCGGCTGTGCCCCCAGATGACATGCTAACACTGGAGAAGCACTTGCCTTTGTTGCCCTTACTGTCCACTCATTACAGAAGGTTGCTTAAGTTGGAGTACCTTCTCTATGGATGGCAGCAGGCAGAAGCATCGTTCAACCCCCTGTGGGCACAGCACTAGGCAGCATGGTCATGCACACTTTACACACTTTCTAGCACGGTACTGAAGCTAGCAGCGACACTGCCCAAATATGTATTGTTGCAAAAGCGTCATGTCTACAGCAGCCATGTCTTTCATAAGACAGCAGCAGACTGTATGTCCAGGGTTGAGCAAGGAGTCACGGACTCTCCTTGCCTCCTTCCCTCCCGATGCTCTCGGCAGTCATTTCAGCAGGTACAAAAAAATTCCTGCTGGCGGCTGATGGCAGGACACACGCACCCGATCTGATGTGAAGCCATGCCTCCTGGCTCAACTGGCAACAAGGACGAACCACCCCGATAGTGAGAGGCCCCAAACTCTTTGCACACCTGGAACCTAACAAATGGAAAATTGTGTGCAATAGCACAGCGCCAGGCGTGTTCAGTGCAGCTTGGTCCATGGCCTAAGCAGGGCCTCAGTATGGCTTAAGCAGGGCCTAACCAGGCCGGCCCTGTGGAGGCTTGAATATGGCCCCTTGGTAATAGCGCAGCTCCTTAACGCTCTCCTTTATGTCTGCCAATGCTGTGTGTGTCCCCTTCGTCCCCCCCAAGCAAAACGCCACGTCATGAGGCCAGCAAATGCAAGCTTCTGTGGCCAAATCAATTTGCTAAATCAGAAATACTTCACATTTCATTACGCAAATCACATTTACTGAACAGTGGCCGGTCCCATGCGCAGTGGCTGTCCCTCCCCAACCTCCCTATGTCCTGCTGTACTTCTAGGACTGAGCGCCAGTCCGACCAGCCCCGCATGACTGAGATAGGAGAGTTTAAACTTGTCCAGAAAAGCTAAGAAAAGGATACAGCTGGTTTTGTCCCCACGAGGAATATACTTCACAGACATTTAAGGTACCTCAAAATACAGATACCGTAAAAAATTCATCTAATATAAACGTGTTACAAAACTTTCCCTAAATAGCAAACTGGCATACCCTCTTCTTTGGAGCTTTACGATACTGAATGGGGAACCACCGCCGCGCTATTTCCCCCACCGTACTCACATCCACCAGCCTGTAATGCAGGTGCTCTGCTAGGCGAGGCATGTATCTCTTCAGGAAGAGAAAGTCCACATGTATTGAATTGCCAGCCAGCTGTGCTTGCGCATCTGTATGCTCCTTCACGAATTCCAAGATCTGGCCCCGGGCTCATACAACTTAAAATCTAGCAGTACTGAGCCTCACACATACGACTCCAACCTTTCACCTTTGTTGATGCAGCTATACATTACGCCTCCAGCCCCAAAAACAGGGACTTCCCTTCTCTGCCCCCAGCTTCCATATACCCCCTGATGAGCTCCCCCCCCCCCCGGGGGGACAAAGGGGGGGGGTTGGGAAGCAGAAAGGGGTGGGGAGAGGGGGCAAAGAAGAAGAGGCCACAAGGAATATGGGAGACAAGTACAGGCTAGAGCATAGCACAAACCCTACCCAAGGCATGAACGGGGGCAGTAAACAACAATTAGGCATCCTATCTTGGTGAATGATGAATTTGACTGTGCTAAGCAATCCACAGCCTGTGAACAAAACAATTGCCAGTAAACAGAACCTTAGGAGTTCGTCCAAAGTACATAATGATGTTCAGAATGCTTCGGAGGCCAGCTAGGGAAGACGGGCCGGTGGACCCTACCTTGGACTCGGCTTCTTCCATGGTTACCATGCTCTCACGTGAGCGCTGAGTCAGGCCGCTGAGGCCATGCTGCTCTTTGCTCCACTCGTTCATGTTTTCCAAGACCTCATCATCATGATGGATTACCAAATTCGGCCCCTGAACACTCATCCATCCATGCGTCAACATCAAGGGCTGCAGAGCGCTAACACTCTTTAAACAACTAGGTTTCAGAACCCCAGGCACATCCACACATTGTGGAGCATGTGGGGCACAGGGCATGAAAAGTGTGCATTACACTTCCTCACCCTCACATGGGGCCTTTTCACTATCCCCAAATGCTGAACCAATGTTGATGTGCCCTTCAAGTCGACCTGTGAGAGCCATGAGTGCAGAGCTCCTGGGCCCCTACCCTCCCTACTGCTTTCTTCTTCTACCCACCAGCTCATGGAAGTTCCTGCTCACCATTCGGTGTACATAAGAGGAGGCCTGCCAGGTTCAGATTCCAACTATTCCTTAAGAGTTAGGCCTAGTCACCAGTCAAAGGTGAGTCAGCACAAGCCATAGTGCCGCATTGGCGTAGGCAATGCCAATTCGCATTAGCATCCATGGCGAGACAGTAGCTGAAAAATCCTGAGCCCCTGAGAAAGATGGAGTTTGGGGGGGGGGGGGGAGGGAAAATCTATAGGGAGGAGGGGTGGAGAAAGGGAGGGAAGGCAGGAGGGAGGAAGGGTGAGGGAGGGAGGCAGGAGGGCAGAGAGAGAGAGAGAGAGAGAGAGAGAGAGAGAGAGAGAGAGAGAGAGAGAGAGAGAGAGAGAGAGAGAGAGAGAGAGAGAGAGAGAGAGAGAGAGAGAGAGAGGGTGTGTGTGTGTGTGTGTGTGTGTGTGTGTGTGTGTGTGTGTGCGCGCGCGCGCGTGCGTGTGCGCTGGACCAGATGAAGAACAAATGTCTTCTTCCCCCCCTGCTGTGCAAGCCCAATATGACAATAAAGGTATCATTACAGGTCGCACCTCGATCTCCCTTTCCAAATCACCATCGGTGATCAGGCAGGCCACCTCTAGGATTGTGTGCTGCTCCACATCCAGTCCTGGTTCCAGACCAGCAAACTTTCAATGAATGTCGTTCTCCTATACTTTCGTTTGCCGAACCTGCCCTTGCCTTTCGTGATCATCCCCAGTGCATGTCTGCGTATGTAGGTGTATGAATGTGTGCATTTGCATCCCCCCCCCCCCCCATGCCTGTACCTCTGATGGTCCACTTGATTCCCCAAGGATCTTGTAGGATGGTTCGAAAGCCAAATGAGAATACCCAAAAAGTGGGGGTAGGGAGCTTCTACCAGACTGCAAAGCAACCTGCGTGCAAAACAGGCCCTACAGATCATACAAATCCCAGTTCCCTACAAGTGATCTAGAAGTAATGGAATTTTCGTGCTGCCCATGTCAACTTTCACTTAAGGTTGATGACACACCTGTCATCTCCAAGTCAATCCACACCAAAGGCTGCAAAATGCCGCTTGGGCCAAACCTATTCGCCTTTGGCTTCTGGATTGACTTTTCTTCAGTTTTATTTTCTGCTTGTGCCCT
>KV908339.1:1294027-1314027 GCA_002005505.1 Botryococcus braunii | reverse complement strand
AAAGGGCAGGGAGGGACCCCCGGGGGGGGGGCAGGGAGGTATGGAGGCAGGTAGAGAGGGAGGGAGGGATCGAGAGTGAGCGAGAGAGAGGGGGGGTTTGAGGGATGGTGAGGGAGGGAGGCGTGGGAGAGATAGAGCGCGCGCGAGCCTGCTCTAGCTTAACTGTCAGAATCCCTAAATTGCTTTTCCAGAAAATATGGCCCAGAAGAGTACGCAGCAAAACGCGGTACGGACCATGCACATCCTATATTTTATGGCAGAAGGGGGTGCGAAATGGAAGCGGGATGTGTGGGGTGTTGGGCAGAGTAGCATTGACGAGCGACCCTTTGTGGAGGTACTGGAGGGTGAGGGGCTGACGCCTCCCCTGCGGGACTCCATCCTATACGCTCTGGCACTGCTGACACGGGGCCAGGATCTCGCTGATACCCGTGATCCTCCCCCTGCAAGTGCCAAGGAGGGGCTGGCGGCTCTGTCCCGCTACTTTGAATCCCTTGGGCGGTGAGTATAGACACCCGTTTGGTAATGCACTACCTCAGTCTGTCACTTTCCCCTAAACTTCAATTGTTTTATCTTGCTGTGCTGTTCCACTCCCGCTCCATCAACGACCTGTAGGGTGTTTCGTATAGCCCGCCTGTGGCAGACAAAGCGCACAAGGTCAGTTTACCCACCATGAGGAAGTGTAAGTAGGGCGCAGTCTCACCGCCACTTCTGCTATGGAAACGTGCTGGCGATTGACGCTTGTGCTTGCTTAGGAGTTGGCTTTGGATTGAGAAATGGGTCGGAGAGAGAAAACTTTGGACAGGCACATTGGGCTGCTTAAGTGTTGTGACTGGGTGTCGTTGGACAAGGGTTTGGGTGGTCAATGCGCCTGTCAGTACCTGTGATGTGTGTTATTTTTTCCCTTGTGCTTTTTATTTTAATTTGGATTGAATGCTCATTGACTTTTAAAATTTGTGTGACTCACACAGGGGTTTGAGAATCCGTTTGTGAATGTCGATAATGACATCAGAGTCTGAATGGCTGATGTTTTTTTTGGTGATTGTGAATCAACAAGGTGCTTGGGTGACCGTGTGCTTACGAATGGGGTGTAATTTGACAAGGTTTGAACGGCCAAGTCCCTTGTAAGCTATTGTGGTTTGACAAAGGAACTTGCGTGGTCATTGTCTTTGTAACTGAGTGTGACATTGTCAAGGTCTGGGTGGCTCTGTGTTTGCAAATAAGTGTAATTACCCAGGGATTCGGGCGGCCAGTGTGTTGTGAAGGAGCAAGAGTTGACAAGATGAAGGTAGATATGTGGTGGTGAAGGACTGTGGTTTGTGACATGTATTATCTGTGGCCAATACGTCTGATGCTGAGCGTCACGTGACAAGTGTTTTGGGGGAAAGGTACGGGGCGGGAACGGGAGCGCTTATGGTGCCCCTGTACGGGACTGCTGAGTTGCCGCAGGCCTTCTGCCGGGTGGCTGCAGTGGCGGGGGCCACATACATTCTGAACTGCCCTTTGCACTCAGTGTCCTTGTCAGAAGGGGATGCCCATGGGTCGCCTGATCAGGCGCACTCGCTGGGGATTAAGCTCTCTAGCGGACAGGTGAACTGCTTCCCCCCTCCCCCGTTCTGGCTCGAATGTTCAATGGGTTCTGTCACTGGCCATTACTCCTCACCCCGGCCTACTTGTCGATGTCCAAGTAGCCTTGTAACTGTTAAGGGCGCTGTTTCTCATGCCTGCATCCGTGGGTAAGAGGAGAAGGGTGGGACCAATGGTGGAGGAGGTGGGGTGGCAATGCGGACGCAGGTTCACAGAACAAGGGTGAGGTAGGTGGAGGAGAGGGAGGGAGTAGGAAAGAGTGCCTGGAGAGGGGGTGAGTGTGTGTGTGTCAGTGTGTGTGTGTGTGTGTGTGTGTGTGTGTGTGTGTGTGGTGTGTGTGTGTGTGTGTGTGTGAGAGAGAGAGAGAGAGAGAGAGAGAGAGAGAGAGAGAGAGGAGAGAGAGAGAGAGAGAGAGAGAGAGAGAGAGAGAGAGGGAGAGGGGGGGAGGGAGGGGGAGAGGGAGAGAGAGAGAGAGAGAGAGAGAGAGAGAGAGAGAGAGAGAGAGAGAGAGAGAGGAGAGAGAGAGAGAGAGAGAGAGAGAAAGACAGAGAAAGACAGAGAGACAGAGAGACAGAGAGAGGGGGGTGTGTGTGTGTGTGTGTGTGTGTGTGTGTGTGTGTGTGTGTGTGTGTGTGTGTGTGTAGGAGAGAGTGAGAGAGTGGGAGGACGACAGAGAGAGAGGGGGGAAAGGGAGAGCAGGAGAGCGCTCATGCGTCACGGCAAAAGAAGAAGTCAGATGCACATTCACAAAAACAGGGATGGCGGGCTAGGGAGAAAAGCAAGAGGGGTTAGAGAGTGAGACCAGGCTGTGGGGCGGGAAGGAGGGAGAGGGGAAGAGAGACGGGGATGGGCAAAGGTGGGCAAAGCGAGAGGGATTTGGAGCACAATACTGCCAGCTCTGCCGGTCATGCTGTTATTTCTGGCTCCTGTCTGAGACTATGGTATTGGCACTGAGGTGGCGCTGGTGGGGCAGGAATTGACTTGTCAGGCACTGGTTGGAAATGTGGTTAGCTTGGCACAGGTGCTGCCAGAAAGGAGCGATCTGCACTCGTCCAGTGCGCTTTCTCGGGACCTGCTCCCTGCTGCCCACACTCCTCATCACCATTTGTTCTGCTTTATTTCCCCTCGATCTGTGCTGTCACTTCAACCTCGCGCCTGCGTTCATGGGCCTGTGTACCTGCGCATGTGTTGGGTGGGAGGGTGTGAGGGGTGGGGTGTGTGGCTCTGTGTGTGTGTGTGTGTGTGTGTCTCTGTGTGTGTGGTGTGTGTGTGTGTGTGTGTGTGTGTGTGTGTGTGTGTGTGTGTGTGTGTGTGTGTGTGTGTGTGTATGGGTGTGGGTAATTGTCAGGGGGAGGGGGGGGGGAAGGGGTTCTCTGATGCCAGCAACAGCATTGACAGTAAATGAGGCCACCGTTCAATCAGAGTGATCTGAAGTTAAGGGTGGTATTTATCCAACGTGTTGCCAGACAACATAGGAGAATAGGAGAGGGAAGGCAGGCATTTGAATGACGAGAGGAGGAGGCCATGACATGAACAGGTGGGGTTCAGGGGCCGGCTGCTTGGGACACTGAATCGTGTGAAGCTCAATCCTCTATCTATAAATCTGCGTCAAATTGTTATTCTTGTTCCCTGAGCTTGGGCTGTCATCATTTCTCCAGGGTGACTCCTGGGATATCTTTTTTCTTGTCTAAACAGGGATAGAAAAATCTGCGAACGAAAAACCTTTAGTCGATACTTTTTTGTATGTTTCCAGTAAATACTGTCCTTCTGACATGATCAGGTCAGTGCATCTGAAGGGAACAGAAGGTTGCGCAGAAGGCTGCGGGCTATTTCCCTAACCCCAGTCAGTCACGCAAATATGGGGTTTGGCTTCCTGAATGAAGCAGAAGGGTGTAGATGGGAATCTACTCGGCCCCCAACTTGCGATCAGTCATGCAGAACTCGTGGGATTCAGATCCTTTCGGGAACGTTGAGGGTGCAGGTGTGGCGAGAGCTGTGTGCATTGCGGATGCAGCTCTCCGCGAGGGAGAGTCACAGGTATTCATGGTTATCCCCCCCGGCCAGCTACCATCGTCCAACCCCAACCCTGTGTATGTATTGCAGGTGGGGGAAGCCACCAACATGGCTCCAAAAGGCCGGTATGGGCACTGTCCCTTCCACTGTGCCGTGTCCCTCATTCTCTGCTGCTGTTGGGAGCACTCAGACGAGATTTGAACCGAGGAGGGCCTGCACAGAGAATGGTGGCATACAGTGGGGAAAGAAAGGAATAAACGAAGCTCATTCATGTCTGATGTTGCTGGTGTTGTTGTGGTCAGCTACGCCCTGCTCCCTTTGGGCCGGGGCCTGGCGGGGCCATCATCCCCTTCTTTTCCTACTTCCGCCTTCATGCAGTGCTTGCTACATCTTGTTCCGTTGTGTTCTACCATTTTCTTCAGTTTCATTCTTCTTTACCACTTCTTTATACTGCTTTTTCGTCGGTGTCTCTTTTGTGTGTGTGTGTGTGTGTGTGTGTGTGTGTGTGTGTGTGTGTGTGTGTGTGTGTGTGTGTGTGTGTGTGTGTGTGCGTGCGTGTGTGCGTGTGTGTGTGTGTGTGGGTGGGTGGGTGTGGGTGTGGGTGTGGGTGTGTCCTGTCCGTATTTCTTGGTTTTGTTTTGCCTCTGGTTGATTTCTTGAAGTTTTGCTTGCACACGTCCGCACCAAGAAAGGGTTGAGGATCAAAGCCTGGCATTTGTCTTGGGACTTCTCCTTCTGATATTTCGGGACACTTAGAAGCAGTTGCTGTTCAGACCTGTCCTGGCAGAATCATGTGCCCAAGGAGTGCAGACTGGGAAGGGCCCTTGCTCAAAACTTCATATTTCCCCTCTCCACATCAACGTTGAAAGCGTTTCTAACATTCTGGTCGGATTCATCTCTGCAGTTTGGGCCCATCCACGCTCAACACTGGTGGGCTGAATCAAAGGAACAGTGCGAGGATGAGACCCATCCCCGTAGGTACAATGCTTCACAGCCTCCAAGCCCAAAGCCTTCAGGATAGAAAGTCTTGTGTGACGTTAAAGTCAGAAAATACCCAAATGCTGTGAGCGGGATGTAGATATCTGGTGTACTTCTGGACGTTAAGTAGATCAGAACTTCCAGAGGATGATCTCCAAGAGGCGGTGGAAACCCTGCTTAATGTACCGCCTGCTTGGCGACAGCCAACTTCTGTGCCAGCTGGAGAACGGCCGCACTCAACTTCTGGTGTGGCAGGTCACCGCGACGAGCCCGCTACAAGCACTTCTGGCACCGTTTCTGCCAGCGGCTTCCAAGAGGTGCAATGCCTTCTCGCTTTCGTCAGATCGTGTCACACCTTGTGATGGAGTCTGTCTTTGCAGGCCAACTTTAACGTTGGGGACACACACAGCCCCGCCCCCCCCTCTCTGTCTGTCTGTCTGTCTCTCTCTCTCTCTCTCTCTCTCTCTCTCTCTCTTTTTTTTTTTTTTTTTTTTTTTTTTTTTTTTTTTTTTTTTTTTTTTTTTTTTTTTTTTTTTTTTTTTTTTTTTTTTTTTTTTTTTGTGCTGTTCTCCTGCCTCCCCCTCTCTCCCCCATCCCCCCCCCCCACACACACACATTCACACACACGCATGATCACATCTGCGCGCACAGCCCCCCCCCCCCACACACACACACACACACACACACACACACACACACACACACACACACACACACACACACACACACACACACACACACATGCGGGCGATGGGGGTCGTTCATTTGTCCAACATTTTTGTGGTGTCCCGGACCTCGCTTGATGTTCATGTAAGCAATCGTGTACCCTTGAGTGATGACTAGCTATTGGGTTGGGGCTCTCCCCTCTACCGAGGCTATACTCCGTTTAATATACTGCCCCGCTCCTCCTCATGTGTATGAAACATGGTGCAACTCGTCGTGACAGGTTGCGGTGTGGGAGCGGACAGGCTGGGGAGGCAGGGCAGTGCCGCCCAAATGCTCTGCTGGCAGTCTATTACAGGCAAGCAACAGGGTTCAAGGGGGGAACCTTCCGTGGGGGCTCGGTTGTTTGTTGCGGCCTGCCGAGCGGGTCGGTGACCTACGAGGATGAGCTCTCACGAACTGAGGACTTGTTTAGGCAACTCTACCCAGATGCGCCACTCTTCCCCCCCCGGGTTGGCGTCCGAGATACCGATGATGACGAAGGGTCTGATGAGGAGTCTGTGACTGCTCTGGAAGCAGCCCTGCGATTGGCTGGGACACAGAGCCCCGAGCCCTCTCCCCCTGCGACACCCCTGCCGGGCCCTGCCTCAGACTGGCAAGGTACGAGCAGGCTGGAGGAACGCTTCCCTCATGGGAGGTCCTGATTTGTTGATCCCGCCTCGCAGGGTTGTCTTTGTTTTCCCCAGTATCTGTTCGTCGTCAGAATAACAAACTCTGCCTACATCTTCCATGCATTGTTTGAAGAGCTCTCCGTCCGTGCATGTACTTCGGGGTTTCCCGTTTATGGGACCGCTGAAGGCAGCCTCTGGGAAGCGTCCGTAAGGATTTCCTGAGGCCCTTCTAGCACGGCCTCTGCTTTCCCTTGCCGCGGTGTGTTTGGGGGAAGACTCGGATCTGAAGGCTCGGGGCCTTGTGTCAAGGTCATGGCTCTCCAACCTTGCCAGCTCATCTTGGATCGACTGTGCTCACTCTCCATGATATTTATCAGCTTGTCTCTTGCTCATTGGCCGTGACATGTAACTGCTTGTCTCTTGGAAGGTGGAAGGTGCGCCATCACATGAGTAGCTGTGTACTAATGGGGACTGGCTTGGTAGTACGCTTGACGTTCTAGGCACGCTGGGGATCGCGCCAGATATGACTAATTTCAAGTCTGCTAGGAGACTTGAGAGCAGCGCTCGGCTCCGATGATGTCAGATTGGATGCAGTGTGGACTGTTCAATCAGTATTACGGGTATTGCATAGGTTTCTGAGTTCAAGAAGGGCAAATTGCCCAGGCATGCAAGGATCTTACAGCATCTAGCAGAGCTGAAGAGAACTTGCTTCTGGGCACCTGCCCGAGTATGTAGCTGTGTCTAAAAGAAATTGGCGTTGGGCACCACCGACGAAAAGGGTTTTGCTGATTTAAAGACGTTGTTTGGGGGCAACTGTTCTGTTACTGTGTTGGAGAATTATACCTGTCTCTTCTATTATATTGATGTCAAAGTCGCTGAATATTGCAAGAGGTGTTCATCCTGATCATTATTCACTAGTAGCCCGGACTGGGAGAATCGGTGCCCATAATTTTGCGGTTTTGTCGACAAGTTTCAAAGCAGAGGGAGCGGCTGAACTTCAGGTTGGTATGGTCCGTCGGTGATTGATGGACCAATATAAAAATTTGCTACTTAACTTGTCAGTGCCGAAAGCAGTCAGAGCCGCACACAGTAGACAGAAAGTTGCAGTCTCGAATTCATAGCAGACAAGAGCGTTACAAAATCCAAAACGGAAACCTAATCATGCATCTTGTTGCATTTGAATTCGAGACTGCAACTTTTAGTCTACTGTGTGCGGTGACTGCTTTCGGCACTGACAAGTTAAGTAACAAATTTTTATAGTTGTTCCATCAATCACCGACGAACCATACGGACCTGAAGTTTAGCCGACCCCTCTGCTTTGAAACTTGTCTACAAAACCGCAACAGATTATGGACACCGACTCTCCCGGTCCGGGGTACTAGTGATTAATGGTCAAGATGAACGCCTCTTGCAATATTCAGCGGTTTTGACATCAATATAATATAATAGATCTTTGGCAGCCAGACCAGTCACTGCACTCTTTTCATTGCGCAACTAAACGAGAAACGTGGTAAGTTCCAGCATTGATCCTTTGCACACAGGTGGCCAGCATTGATCATTTTGCATGTGGGTTTATGCCTCCACGCCGTCCCATTGTCATCTTGCAGTGCGCTACCCGTGAGGCAGCATTCCCAGTCCTGTTTCTGGCCAAGAAGATGGTCCCGGGGGGTGGGCCCACAGACCCTGTCTCTGTGCGTGGGAGGACATCCGCGCCCATTGGGTCGAAACTGATGGCACTTGCATGCTAAGCTGCCCCCTCCAGCTTTTTATGCTGGGTGGGGCCATGGATGTTGCCCAAAACGCGCCAGCATGCTATGCTACTAGCACAGGGTGTTTTAAAAACATGGGGGGGGGGGGTGTTTACCCAGGCATTTGGGTGCCCATGGCTGAGTGAAGTGGCTCCAGGGACTTCTGATCCAGGCCCTCATCGCACAGGAAGACATGAGGGGCAGATGATGTTGTTGTTGTTGTTGTTGTTGTTGTTGTTGTGTGTGTGTGTGTGTGTGTGTGTGTGTGTGTGTGTGTGTGTGTGTGTGTGTGTGCACGTGTGTAAACCCTAAACCCTAAACCCACCTTTCCTCCTCTCCCTCCTTTCCCTAGTTTCCCTCCAACCACCATTCTTATTTCCTCCTTCCTCGCTTTATTCCCGTTTCTGTCATTCCTTCCCTCACTCTTTCCTACTAAATGGAAGGTTCTTTCTTTCCTCTTCTGTTAGCTCTTCCTTCTTTTCTTTTTTATTCCTTCTTTCCTTCCTACCCAGCTACATTCCGTCCTCCCGTCCTTCCTTCATTCTGCCTCAACTACTCGCCTTCTCCCCCCTTCCCGGGGTCTCCCCACCTTTCCTCCTTTGCTCCCTCCTGCCTCGCCTCCTTCCTCCCTTCCCCCCCTCCCGCCCTCCTCCCCCCTGCCCGCCCTCCCCCAGAAAAGTGCCCCCTCCCCCCCTTTTCCCTCGCCTGTCCCTCGAGGAGCTCCCTCTTTCCTGTATTTGCTGAAATAGATTCGATAAACCCCTATGCATAACAGAAAGGAATGTATATCTCACTTCCCCAAGGCCCATAATTCTGCGAGTAGAATCCTGCCCAAAATCATACAGATTCCATACATCTTCAATTATCAATGTGCCGTTCACGTGTACTACCATCACAGGTATGAGGTTTATATTGTATTCTAGACTAAAGAGGTTAATTCTGGGACACTTTCAAAACGTTGAAATGAATGGACAAACAAGACGAGGCTAGACAAGGCAAGGAACAGAATTCCTCATTTTTCTAGAAGTGGGACAAAAGCAAAGGAAGCAAACATATGACAAGAAAAGACAAGAAAACAAAAGCAAAAGGGGCAACAAATAAAAAAGTGCCTCCTCCGGCATCCGCCAAGGGTGGAGCAACGAATCCAACCGGAACTACCCAGAGATTTCCGCGCCAAAAAGCCTTCAAGCAAAGGGTAACACCAAATCTGTGGCCCACAATTCGATATCCCATCCCCTCTGCTTATTTTTTGACTTGTTTTGAAATACATTTCAATTTCACATACAACAGACCAAGCAAACTTAAATCCCTTGAGTTGGTAGAAAAGCTCCGGGGCGCCGGAAGCGCAAGGAGCCTCGCAGAGGCTGCCCTTGAATGGCGGTCACAAGTATGATAGCCAGCATGGTGGCTGGGTCGAGTTCGGGAGCTCCTATCCGACTTCTTGCAAGGATTCTAACCACGGTCAGTACTAGAAGGACCGGCAGTGGGGTAGACAGAACATACTGGGCCATAATAGATGACAAAGCTGGGTCTATAATTAAATGCTGAAGGAAGTTAAAACGCTAATGTGTAGCATGAGGAAAGACTTTTGCTCGACTTAAATGGCAATTTTGCATGTTCGTGGTCGTGATCGTCGTGATCATCGTAACATAATTGGGTTCAACATCAACATCTTTAACAGGCAGTAAATCTCCCCAGCCCTTGAAATAAGTTTCGTCCTAGGCGTATCGCACAGAAGCTCGCGTTCGTCAGGATCATCGCCGTATTGGGGTTCTCTACTGGAATTGCCGTGAGGGTGGGGGCACCAGTAAACCTATCTTGCTAGCAAGACAAAGGAACCCCCTGAGATAGTAATGATTACGGATCAGAGTGATTATGAATGATTTGAAGTTAACATTAATTATTTCACCTCCGTCAGGTCCCCAAGAGAGCTTGCAGTGTGGTCAATTTTAAGCCTAGATCAAGACTGTTAATTCCTGGCCCAGAGATTTGGCCAGGTTACATGTGTCCTTAAGCTGCATTCTTGGAAAATATATCGCTTGTGCATAATCCAGGCTCAAGAGAATGCGCAGGACATAGGACTCTTTCGCTTGAGAGATTAGCATTTCCTTCCACGTAGGACTCTTTCACTTGAGAGGTTAGCAAATTCCTTCCAAAGTCAGGAGAGTGTTGCACAAGTAGAACCATTGAGTTAGAATGGACGCTGGGTCTTGTGTACAACAGAGCCATGTCTGTGGAGACGGTCACCAGATGGCATACAGCATCAAGGTTCCTCATGGATTAGGCTTGGTGAACAAAATCTGTATGGGAGGGAGCGGCGTATGGAGGAAAAGTGAAGAGGGTATAGAGAAGGAAAGGAAAGATGGGAGACACATTGGGGGTTTTGGGGAAACCGAGGGAGTCTGCAGAGGAAATCAGGAACAATGGGGTGGGGGGGAGTCCTAAGGGGCTGAAGGCAGAATAGCAGGGGGCTACACATGTGTAGACCCATACACCACATACCCCCTCCCCGGTGCGCGGGCACGCGCGCCCGCGCGCGCGCGCGCGCGCGCGCACACACACACACACACACACACACACACACACACACACACACACACACACACACACACAGACACACACACGTGGGTCACCATGCCAGCCACGCATGCAGCACATGTGCAAGTGAATACCTGTGTGTGTGTGTGTGTGTGTGTGTGTGGGGGGGGGGGGGCAAGGGTGGCCGTCTAGAATTATGGGTGCAGGGGTGAGGAGGGCAGGGTTGGCGCATGACAGGGAAGCAGGAGCGGCACAGCTAGGGTGAAAATGAGTAGGTCATATGTGCGGTGGGCAGGAAAGCGCATCAGATGTGGTGAAGCAAACAGAGCCCAGTGTGCTGGTAGCGCCCCCAGATACCTTGGCATCAACATGGGTCACACCAGATGCCAAACTGCTGCCACGGCGGGAGTCGCGGCGGCGAGGGGCACCCAAAACGGCCAAATGCAAGAGCTGTCACCGTGACAGTGTCACCGTGACCTACTGCCCGCCTGGAGAGCGGCTGGATCCCGCCACTGTGCCTTTCCCCCGGAAGAACACTTTCTGGGAGGAGTGGATTGCTCTTTTAGTCATGTCTGCGTTGTTTATGTACGGCCCTAGCTTACAAGGGACCCATTTTTCTGTGGACCATGCACAGAATAAAAAAGCCACAGATTGACAGTACCACTCCCCCAAACCATGTCCACATGCGCACACGTGTACTTGTGCACATAACCCCCCCCCCGTGCCCCCCCCTTCCCGTCCACACCCCCCTTCTTTCTGCCTCCCCCTCCCTCCCCCCCCTCTCCCCTCCCCCCTCTTCTCTTCCCCTCTCCCTCTCCCCCTCCCTCTCCCCCCCTTCTCTCTCGCTCTCCCTTCCCCTTTCCTCTCCCTCCCCCCCCCCGCCCCCTCTGGGTATGGCTGGGTGTGTGGGTGGGGGTGAGTACAAATTATGCCCTGTCTCTTGAATTGCTCGACTCCCCCTCCACCACTTTGGGCTGTTTATTTTCACGTAGGAACAGGGTGCTTGGGTGGAAGAAGGGGGGAAGGGCTGGTTCTCATGATGAGGGGCTGCCTCCCGCAACTTTTAGGCTCCACACCATGGTGGAGTATCCAACCCCCGCTAAGCCTATGGAAAGGACAAAGTTTGGAAGAACCTGGGGTTTGGGAGTCGGGGTTGGGGCACAGACGAGGGTGCTGAGGGGCGAGGGGATGGGGGGGTGGGGGGGAACAGGCTGCCATTCATCTGCCTGGCGTGCTTGGCGCTGGCTCCCCTGGCCACCTTGTATGGTTGCACCCACCGCTTCCTGTACCAGCAGCACACGGCCTTGACCACCTTCTGCCTCTTCTTCAGCACCTTTGTGTGGACCTGCTTCCTTATCTGCTGCGGCCTTGGTGACGGCCAGGTGGCCCTTTCCCCTCCTTCTACTCCGACTCCATCCTTCGCCTCCTCAATGCTCATTTCCGCCTCATCCCTCCTGCTCATCCCCCCCCCCTTTCGTTCGCCTCCTCCTTTCCTCCTCCTATCTCCACCTCCATGATCATCATTCTCCTTCCGCATCCTTCTTCCTCCATCGTCCTCTCAATCCTCCTTTCTTCCTCATCCCTCCTCCTCTCCCCTCCCCCCCCCTCCTCCCCCTCCTTCACCTCCACCTTTCCTCCTCCTCCCTCCATCTCCTTCATCATCATCATCCTTCTGCATCCCTCGTCCTCCATCCTCCTCTGCCTCCTCCATCTTCCCTTCGTGCTTCTCCCTGCTCCTCCTCCCCCCGCCTCCTCCTTTCCTCCTCCTCCCTCCATCGTCCCCCCCCTCTCTCTCGCTCTCTCTCTCTCTCTCTCTCTCTCTCTCTCTCTCTCTCTCTCTCTCTCTCTCTCTCTCTCTCTCTCTCTCTCTCTCTCTCTCTCTCTCTCTCTCTCTCTCTCTCTCTCTCTCTCTCTCTCTCTCTCTCTCTCTCTCTCTCTCTCTCTCTCCCTCTCTCCCCCCCCTCCCCCCCCCCTTGTGTGTGTGTGTGTGTGTGTGTGTGTGTGTGTGTGTGTGTGTGTGTGTGTGTGTGTGTGTGTGTGTGTGTGTGGAGATGTTTTGTGTCATGTGTTGCCAGTTCTGAAGGGGGGCAGGGGAGGGCAGGTTCAAATGTGGTTCCGCCACCATTATGTGTTCGACTGCGTGCGCCGATATTATCAGCTGCGCTGCATTGCCCCTCCGCTGCCCTACATAGATCAGAAGAAGCGCTATCTGCTGGCCCAGTTCCCGCATGCTGTCTTCCCCATCGCCGTGTGGCTGAATGCTGCAACCGTCGGCCTGCCTGCCAGTGGTCAGTCCTAGCCTCTGCCCCCCCCCCCCTTCTCCGCAAAGGGGGGACTGCCCCTCAAATCGATGCGTAGCTTCTCAAATCGTGGGAAGGGGCCTGCAAGTGGGAGATTTTCCCGCACCTCGTTCGATGAGCACCCCCATAGTATTACTGGCCCATTCCCCAAGAAAAGGAAAGAAAGAAGAACTGAATAAAGCCGTAATAGATCTCTGTCCCCGCCCCCCTTCTCCACACCAACACGCACACAACACACACACACACACACACACACACACACACACACACACACACACACACACACACACACACACACACACACACACACACAGGCAGGCAGTGGCACTGGCGTGCATAAACACTGACATGCCTTGACGAGATGTGTTTGTAGGTAAATCTTTCTGCATGCTTGAGCAGGCTTCAGGAGTAGGCCCTCCCCAACCTTCAGAGAGTGTTTGCCAGCACAGCCCGGCACTGCTGGTTACTTGTTTAGTGTTCTTGTCTAGCTCTCATTCCTGGATGGGCCTGCAGCGGTCCGGAGGTCTGAGGGGGCGTGTGTGGGAGGAGGAGAAGAGAGAGACACGGAGGGTGGGAGGGCTGGCAAGCCGGAGGGCGGAGAGGTGGGCAGGTCGCGCGCATCTGCCCGCATGCGTGTGTGTGTGTGTGTGTGTGTGTGTGTGTGTGTGTGTGTGTGTGTGTGTGTGTGTGTGTGTGTGTGTGTGCACGTGCGCGCATGCACGAGAGTGAGCTTTTAATGTGAAGGACGGGGGGAGGGGGGAGGGTTGGGCGGGAGAGAGAGAGGAGGGAGTGGGAATGCAACGGAGGCACAAGCATTGGGCAGCTGATCATCTTTCAAAATGTGCAGCAAAGAAGGCTAGCCAGCTCAACTTCTGCAAAGTCCTTTCTGGAAGTGTGGAGCGGGAGAGGTGTGGCATGGCCAGGCTGGGGTTGGGACACTTACATATAGAGGGTGTGCATGCTGGGTGCTTCTGTCAGGCAAAGAAGTTCTGTAGGTCAGATATAAAATAAAGTGGGGTCTGGGTTGCAGGGTTTCCACATCCTATGCGTGCAGCCATTGCAGATGTGCTGCTGAAGCTGCCCTTATTCAAGCTCATTTTCCAATGGATGGGCTGCGTTTCAGCTGGTGTTTCCCGCCCCCCCCCCCCCAAAAAAAAAGAAAAAGAAAAAAAAAAAAAAAAAAAAACCCTCTGGTCCTCCTGTAGAAGGTTGTGCATCCATCACAGCAGATGTGAGGGTCGTCCAGCAATTGTGTAAGGTCCTTTATTTCTTCAAACACATGCTGCTCTTGTTGCATAATTGCAGTGCGTTCTGAGGCCGCCAATGCTGGCACACTATGTACACGAGCAGTATCTCGGGCATACCATTTGAAGCATGCATCCACATCTGAACGTAAGGTGTTCACAAAAAATGGCTTTCACTGTGCATTTTGCCCTCATCTTCACATTTGCCAATGAATTGCAGCAACTCCCTTCTATGTATTCTTGCGCACTGATGTGTTTTAGAGTGTATCGTGCACCCATGGCAGTTGTGTCCTCATCAAAATATTGAAGGGGCTCTACACATCTGTCCGGAAGCAGAAGTCCGCACACATGCATTTCAGACAATATTACGCCCATTCAACTCATGCACGCGTCCTTATCTATATCAGAAGCTCCGTCCATGCAAACTGGTATTAGGCCGGCATGGCAACGTAGGGCATCAGTCCAACCATATGCTCCTGTGCTTTGGCATCGGTACCTCAACTCCTCATCCAAGGATATGCTCCTATGTGTGGTGCATGCCCACTAGATCATGCATCATGCAGCAGCAGCAGCAGCAACAATAGCAGCAGGCATGCAGCATGGGGTAACTAGAGATTAAGGACAAGGGGGACCATTTGAGCATGCTTCAGATAAGACAAGCAGTGCTTGACAAGATGCAGCAGTAGGCAGCCTTGAGGCTCTTGGAGAGAGTCAGGGAGTGGGGGTCTGATTGGAGCCATGTTTCTGCTTTGTTGCAGAGAAGGAAGCGCTCTTGAAACTGCTGAAGCGAGAATCGCTGGGCATCATTCCCGAGGGGGTGGCTGGCGTCACAGAAGGGGCCTCTCCGGAGATCGAGCGCCTTTACATCAACTGCCGTAAGGGATTTGTACGTGTTGCTATCCAAGCTGGAGCAGGTCCCATCCCCACTCCACCCTCCCCACCTCCCTTTTCCTTGTTTGAGAACGTTCCCTCCACTTGTGGTATTATATTCCAACCCACCCACCCACCCAGCCGGAACCCTCCCCGCCAAAACAAACACACACACACACACACACACACACACACACACACACACACACACACACACACACACACACACACACACACACACAGACAGACAGACAGACAGACAGACAGGGACAGGCGGGGAAGCACACACGCATAACACACACACGGCATGCCTGCTTGCACATTTATGTGACGGAAGGGGAAAAGTGGATGGGAGGGATGGAGTTGGAGGCTCAGCGTTCAAAAGGGTGCATCCCGCCCACCTTGTCGCAGTCTCACCAAGGAAGAGGGCAAAAGGAAAAAGGAAGTTAAAGAAGAGAAGGAAATCCCAAGTGAAACCATGGAAATGAGGTAGCTGTGGAACTGAAGGAATTCCCCTAGGGACGCAAAAGGGGTGGGGAAGGGGAAACCGCTGAAGTGGCATTCTCATGAGGACTGCATGTCCTCACCGCCTGGGCCCTGTCCTTAAAGGCTTGGGGACCTCATTGCCACCCCCCTCCCCCACTGGGGGGCCCTCTGCAGTGCAGCAAAGAGAAGCTTGTTGAAGAACCTTGTCATTATGCATTAGTGCTCCTACAGAAAGCAACGATGCAAGTTTTGTCACCGTCGTCCTCCTCCTCCTCCACCACCTCCTCCACCTCCACCACCTCCGGCTCCTCCTCATTCTCCTCCTCCTCCTCCTCCTCCGCCTCCTCATCAACGGCATCATCCCCATCGCGTCATTGTGTCGTCATCGTCATCATCAAATTTCAGAATGCACATTTCATTCAGAAGTAAATGTGTTGGGCAAGGGACCAACTGCATTGTGCTTTCTGGTGAGTAACAAGGGCGGGGTGGGGATTTGGATAGGCATTGTACCAATATACCACTTGGGGAACAGCCAGCTGATGCACTTCTACGGTCTGAGGCGAACCAGCCGCAAGGCCAGGGCTGCCTTGGGCTGGTTTGCGGGCCGCTGGTTCCTCCCCATCCCCAAACGCTACCCCATTGTGTCGCTTGTCGGTGGCCCCATCGACGGTATAAGCCCATGTTGGCTTACCCTTTCCACCCTCAGAGTGTGTGTGGGAGCGGAGAGAGGGGGGGGGGAGTGCAAGGGGGGGGTGGGGGGGGGAGAGAGAGAGAGAGAGAGAGAGTGTGTGTCTGTGTGTGTGCGCGCGCGCCTGCACGCGCGCGTGCGTGGGTGTGTGCGTGTGTGTGTGTGTGCGTGTGTGTGTGTGTGTGGTTGGGGGGGGGGGGGCTTGTCCCTTGGTGAAAGGGGGTGAAGGGTGGGCCGAGCACAGGAAGTATGGCATGTTTGGAAAGGTGGGAGCTTGTTTTATGGCCCCTAGGCAAGATTGTTCGGGGAAGGAAAATGGATACGTTGGAATTAGCAGTGGGAAGAGCCTCAGCATCTGACCTTACAATGCTCAGGAGGTGCCCCTCCCATGCACATGTCCTTAACATGTGCAACAGATGGTAGGTGTTCACTACACGTGCAAGCACTGTTCTTGAAGTCCGTCCTAGATGGCGGTACACCGGTCAGAAGGTGCAAGAGACAAGTACAGAGGGTGTGGAGTGGGGTGTAGTGGTGCAATATGGAAGAGGAGTTGAGAGAGTGTGGAGTGGGGTGCAGTGGTGCAATGTGACAACCCCAGCCAGGAGTACGTGGATGAAATCCACGCCAAGGTGCTGAAGACACTGGTGGACAACTACAACCTCCACCGCCATCTGCTTCCGGGATGGGAGCACAGGCCACTGATCCTTGCCTGATTTGCAAATCCTCCAAATTCGAGGCTCCAAATCCAAATGGTCCAAATTGGAGGCTCCAAAAGCTACCCTTCCTCAAATTGGAGCCTCGAAATCTGCAAACCCTCCAAATGCGAGGCCCCAAATCTTGGAAAACCTCCAAATTGGAGGCTCAAAATCTGCAAGCCCGCCAAACTTGAGGCTCCAAATCTGCAATCCTCCAATTGGACGCTCCTGGCAGTACAGGCGGCCGCTTGTCCCCCAATCCTACTCCCATTGGTCCTGACGCCAACTTGGCAGTCCTCGTGCGGCACCGAGCCTTTCATCTCACGGGCTCCTGACTCCTGTCTGACACCTGCCAACGTTCCTATGATAAAAGGTGAACTGCAATGTGTCCATGATAAAGCGATCTGCAATGTTTCGAGACATTAGGAAGATGCCCAAGCCTCCATGGAAAAGTAGCTGCTCAGGGTTTATCAGGAAAGGACACAGCTTGTGTTTCGATGGGAGAGGGACACGGCTGAAGTTTCAGTTTAACGAAGCTGCCTCGGCTTCCCACTCAGAGGGAAGCTGCCTCTGTCATCTAAAAATAGAAGCTGCTTTTGTCTCTAAGGCAGAAATAGAAGTCGGTTGCCAGCTGGCAGTTGGTCGCGCCTCTCAAACATGTGGCCAGGAGCCTTTGGCTCACAGGCGGTTTCGTGCCCCTGCTCTGTGTCTCTGTCTGTCTGTCTGTGTGTGTGTGTGTGTGTGTGTGTGTGTGTGTGTGTGTGTGTGTGTGTGTGTGTGTGTGTGTGTGTGTGTGTGTGTGTGTGTGTGTGTGTTTGTTGGTTGTCCATTTAATAGCCATCTGTGCGAGGGAATATGATATCTGCACAGCCATTTCAGGCTGATGAGTTGAAATTGCGCCAGTAGCTGCTCCTGTGAGTGGTGGTGCGCGTGTTCCTAGGCAATGGCACCTGTAGTATTCATCTAGTGTAGAGTAGTCAGGCCCTGGTTTTTGCTTCATACTTGCAGCTGTGCTTCTCTTCTTCTCACATGAAGTTGCTTAATCAAGGATAGGAATTGAGGGTGAGGCCAGGCTGCGGGCCCCCAGCAGAGGCTGGTGGGGTGGCGTTTCTGCAGCACAGGAGACCTATGCCAGCGGTGGTCAAGCGCTCGTACATTTAGATTACGGGTGGGCCTTGACGCATAATGTGTCGATTGAAGTAGTTTATTTTTGTTGTGCTTCCCTCCCTCCCAAATTGTAGCATATATATTTTCCCTGCCCTTTCCTTGCTCCTGCAAGGTAGTGGCTCCTAGGAACCTGGCGTCCTTGATCAAGGACGGGATTGTGTATGTATTTCCTCCTTTTACCTTTGAAGGGGGATGAGGGACTTGGCAAGGTCGTTTAGAAAGGAGGAGCGGGGGGAAGGATTTGTGGTGGCCAGCGCTGTTCAGTAATCTCCTGTGGAAAAAGGGAAGGAGGTGAAGGGATGACGGTGTACGGGGAGTTAAGAGACAAATTTGGCTTCATAGGGGCAGGCGAGGATTGGGGGAAAGGTTCGCAAAGGGATGGCTAAGGCTTAGGAGGATTTGCAGGTGAGCGCTGGCATTGTCAAAAGCCAACGCATTTATCAACCTGCTTAAGGGCAGGGGCGGAGCTTGGTTAGTTTAGAATAGTTTTGAACGCTTCAGGAAATTCTGGAGGTCAGAGTATTTCGGTATCTGGTTTGAACGGCCAGCGGGAGACGGGAGCGGAGTCTCCTGGGGTTGCTTGACCTTCCAGATTGCAGGTCGACCACGTTTCCACTTCACCAAAGTTGCTGGCTGTGAGCACAATGCAGGGAGTGCTTTGAAGCTTTCTCCATGCTGCCCAACCTTGTCAGAACCAGGGCTTGGGTGACCGGTAAGTGCCACCCTCCTAGCAGGGATATCCCCGCTTCTTTGCTAGTTGCAATTAAACAGTGTGCAGGAGGGAATCGGTGGTAGAAACCTCGAAGAGTCTTTCGGCCCTGCCGAGTGCACGAGTGGGCGCCCGTAGACCCGAGTCCCCACTTCCTCGGATAATTTTTCAGCAGAGCAACAAGGGCACAGGACCTTGTTTTTTATTACTATTATTTATTTATTTTCTTTTGAGAAAACGTAAGCTTCAGCTCTACATGTTTTAAATTTGCAATATTCACTGTAAACTTTAGATTCTGCAGCATTGTATGCAGAAAGCAATGCCGCTAATTGGTCCCCTGCAATTGATGGCTGAACCCTTCGGCCCAAGCATATTTTGTCGTTCAGCACAATGATTGTTACATGCTATTGAGACTCCCTTGCTCCTCATCAGTCGTTCCACCAACTGTTGAGCTCAGAAGCCGTTGCCCCCCTCATCCATGAGATCAAGAGGTGGCAAGACAGATCTGCTTGCTTGGAGGAATTGACTTGAAGCAATTGGAACAAGAGATGCAGAGAATCCCTTCTCAAAACCAAACCTCACTCAGTACACTGAAAAACATCACGAACATCAGAATGCCATCACTATCCCTAACTTGTCAGCCTCAGGAATGCCGTACTTGACTGTCAGCAAAGGCCCTTTGGTTACTTCGGTGCGAAAGCACAATCTACAGGTCTTGGCCTGCATCTCTTACGCTTGGATCTGTGCATGGACTCAATCCCCCAACCCCCCTCTCCCACCCCAAACATAACATTTGCAATCACACAGCCAAGCACCATGCACAACCTCAAGGACCTCGCTGCAGTTCGCTCTTCTTTACACTGTTCGACTTCTATCAAAGTGCTGATTGTCCAAATCACTCCCCCAAAAATGTAACAAGAACACGGAACAAGGAACCCATAAGGGTCACATGCATGTGACTCGTTCATAAGGTCTTGCATTCAGAACTGACAACGGTTAGACTGTCTCTGCATCACGAGCACCAGTGGACTGCTGGTATGGCAGGCAACGTCCTCATTTACCACTTTGAGCTTCACAACGAAGCCTTGATGCGCTGGGCCAATGTGCCCAGACTTTCCAAGTTGCTCCCCGACGACTGTACCTGTTCACACATACTCCATGCATTCATTACATCAAGTCAAAATACGCTTGCACACACAGACATTTGCAAACCACATGCAAAGAACATGCTGCGTGTGATAGCCAGCCCTCCCTCCCTTCCTCCCGCCCTAGATCTCTCCCCTTGAACCCCTCTCTTCACGCAAGCACCGATGTACACAAGCGCATGCGCGCTCGCATACACGCATGCGTGCACACAGACACAGACGCACACACACACACACACACACACACACACACACACACACACACACACACACACACACACACACGCACGCACGCACGCACGCACGCACGCACGCACGCACGCACGCACGCACGCACGCACGCACGCACACACACACACACACACACACACACACACACACACACACACACACACACACACACACACACGCGCGCGCGCGCGCGCGCGGGTCACAGGCGAGACTTTAGGTGAAGTTGCAGGATTAGGTGTAGGTGATTTTGATCTCAGTAAGGTTGCACGA
>KV908339.1:1259027-1289027 GCA_002005505.1 Botryococcus braunii | reverse complement strand
GTGAAGAGGAGGCGGATGCGTTGCTGGTAGCACGATATATTTCCGGAGGGATCCCATCATTGCTGGGCACAAACCCTGCACCATATTTCTATGTAAGCACAGACAAACATGCTCTCGACATGCCGTGATCTGCATGTGTGTGTGTGTGTGAGAGAGAGAGAGAGAGAGAGAGAGAGAGAGAGAGAGAGATAGAGAGAGAGAGAGAGAGAGAGAGCGAGAGAGGAAGGGAGACAGAGAGAGAGAGAGTGAGAGAGAGAGAGAGAGCGTGCGTGCGTGCGTGCGTGCGTGCGTGCGTGCGTGCGTGCGTGCGTGCGTGCGTGTGTGTGTGTGTGTGTGTGTGTGTGTGTGTGTGTGTGTGTGTGTGTGTGTGTGTGTGTGTGTGTGTGTTGGGGGGGGGGGGGCATATGCATGCTTACGCTTCTTGATGCTTGGGAGTCACGACATTGTTATGTCGGTGATGATTATTATTTCCACAAGCTGTGGGCTTTCGAACGTCCTAGTTATTGAAATCTGTACCAGTCCAGCATCGCAGACAAACCGAAAAGGGTATGTCTCGTCTTTTTGTCGCTAATAGCTTTAGGTGCAGGAATGATCTGGCTGATATGCAGTACCCCAAGCATCTCAGCCCGACACCGCGTTCAAAGAAGTTCAAAGCGCTGCAAACGATTTCCATTACCCCGGTGATGCAATCTCACATCGAGGTCACACCTGCTGCACTGGTCGACGTCGAATGTAGAAGGAACTGATTGGCGACACGAAGATCTTTAATCCAGGGCAACGTTTGACAGTAGTCTCTGCTGCTACAATTTCCCCTGCGTTTGCCAACGATCCACTCAAGCGAAAGCACCGTCCTAGTCTGTTGCCTTGACGACAGCTGCGTCCTAGAACCGACATGCGGTTTCCATATAGCAGGAAAATTATTTTTTTGCAGATTGTGTCTGATGTAGGTACCTCAGCTTCGATGGAATTGTTGATTGTCGCAAACCGTGAGCCCGGGGCGGTGGTGTACGCGATGTCCCCTGCCATGCACATGCAAGGGTTGAGAAACAAATCATTGATGGAACAAAAGCTGCTTTTTGATGGGTTGTATGCACATCCTGTAGCCGCCAATGAAGATGGCTCAGGGGATTGGGATCGCAGGGTCCTCCGCAACGCAAGGGGCACGCTGGCACGTGCGGTGGGGTACTACACGTCTGAGGTCAGGGCCTACGAAGGCGGATACGACGGACGGAACGAAAAATTATTCCATAGACGTGTGGATACATGTCTGTGTCGATTTCCTATGTCACTTTTACCTTTAAATATGGGGCTGGGAAAAGACCAATCAGGGAAGACCCCAGCAGGAAGACCACGGGCCCTGTAGGAGCCATTCCAACAAACCAGGATAGGCTTCACTCCTTATTCTAAACCAAGCATAAGTCGCCAGGAATGGGTGACAAGTCGTATCCATGAACACAATGTCTCTGCACGCTAAGCGAAGAAAAGGCAGTATATACACTTACGAGCCGCATGTATTGTTCTTCAGAATTCTGTGCCACCTAGCTATGGCTAGCATCCGTTGGTTTACATGTTGGGTTTACATGTGGGGCACGCTAGCGCTTGTTATTGTTACTTATGCACTTTCCCAAGTAATGCTGGGTGATGCACGCAACTGAACGCTATTTAATCAGCTCCACAACTTTGAGCTCCACATGTTATAAGACACGGCGTCCATTACAAGTCAAGTATGACACATGTCACTGGCCCCTGGATTCCGCGTACCCGCTTGCAGGCTGCATGGTGTGCGGTTAGGATATGCTTCACTCTTTATTGTACAGTATGACACTGCTTTATTTCACGTCGGTTGTGTGCTGGTCAAAACCAAAAAACTATAGGGTGGAATGCCATCACACTGTTTAGTGGTGTTGTTTCTCGTTGACTTTTGAACTTGGACACATATCGCACGACGCTGATGTATTTTAGGAGTTATCTCCCTATCCTCAGTGATCACAATTGTACAACAGCGCCGGGCTCCTCAACAAAATGGCTGGGGGAAGATTAGTATGAACGGATATTTAAAAGTTTTGCCCATACTAAACTACCTTGAGGGAACCGGTATTGCGGGTGGAAGACGGGAGAATGCAAATGTCTCCGCAAGATGATAATATACTGATGTATTCTGGTGTATTTTGGACTACACTGAATGCCCTCTTCAGTGGTGTGGTCTGCCTTTGGATAAGTGAGGCATCGCGGATATACATATGAGAAGCAAGAGAGTCCTGATGTCGCCCTGAAGCGGTCTATGTACAGTCCGCGAAAGGACCGAGCCCCGCTCAACAACTCAATAGACGATTAGCAGGTGGCCAAATGTATTTCACTTTTGCCTTTGATGTAAGGGAATTGCTAAGGGATTCCTGCAGCTAAAGCTGCGAAGGTCATGGATGTCTGTAGAAATTGGATTTATGGTATGCGGTTAGAATAGGCTTCACTCTTAAATTTAAATCCCTTCTGGGGGATTGCTGTCCCACACGTTATGACTGCCTAGTGAATGGGGTACCCAAGGGATTGTTCCTAACGGTAGCATGGGGGGGCCCCTGCCGGCAGCGCTGGGGCAACGTAGCATACCTGTCCTGCCGCTAATTGGTTGCGACGGCACTGGTCGAAATGTGTATCGGCATTTCAGAAGAGGGTTAGTTGGAACACTGCTTTAGACACGTGGCTGGAACCACAAATGGCTCTTTGCAATCGCCTTAGGGCCATGGCATACACCTGCGCAGCTCCAGATCAGTTTTAAAACTCTTGAAAATGGATCTGGAAAAGGTATCCAGATCTTGTTCGAGACAGTAGAGTGTGCAGAACCACATGTTCTTGTCCCCAGTCCCCAGTGTTTTCCCCGTTGCTCTGCGGCAGCTAGGACCGGCAACGATGATGCTGTGTTGCCACTCAGCAGCAGTTTTTTCATCCCCCAAACAGGTCTCTCCCTCCTCCTCCCTCCCTCCCTCCTCCCCCCTTCCCCTCCCCTCCCCCCTCTCCTCTCCTCTCTCCTCTCTCTCTCCTCTCTCTCTCTCTCTCTCTCTCTCCCCCCCCCCCCCCCCCCCCCCCCCCCCCCCCCCCTCTCTCTCCTCTCTCTCTCTCTCTCTCTCTCTCTCCTCTCTCTCTCTCTCTCCTCCTCTCTCTCTCTCTCCTCCCTCCCCTCCCCTCTCTCCTCAAAGAGACTGGGAGGGGAGAGCGAGCGAGCTGGAGAGGAGTGGGGGGGGGGGGGGGGGGGGGGGGGGGGGGGGGGGGGGGGGGGGGGAGAGAGGGGAGAGAGAGAGGGGGGGGGGGGGGGGGGGGGGGGGGGGGAGAGAGAGAGAGGAGAGGAGGAGAGGAGAGGAGAGAGAGGAGGAGAGAGAGAGAGAGAGGAGGAGAGGAGAGAGGAGAGGAGAGAGAGAGAGAGAGAGAGAGGAGAGAGGAGAGAGAGAGAGAGAGGAGAGAGAGAGAGAGAGAGGAGAGAGAGAGGAGAGAGAGAGAGGAGAGAGAGAGGAGAGAGAGAGAGAGAGAGAGAGAGGAGAGAGAGAGAGAGAGAGAGAGAGAGAGAGAGGAGAGAGAGAGAGAGAGAGAGAGAGAGGAGAGAGAGAGAGAGAGAAGAAGGGGGACCTTTCGTATGATGAGATCACGACACGTGGCTCACGAGGCGGCCCTGTCGCCCCCGGGGACGTCCACGACAGCAGCAGCCTTCAACCGATGCGAGTCAATCGCCTGGCGCCTACCATTGGGAACTTTTCTGTTTCTTCAATCTCCAAGAGTATTAATTTTTCAAAGTAAGGCATACCTCTATGTCGCTATGATATCTGGGGATGTCATGATGTTTTAGTGAGTGTGGTTGCCAGGGGGTAGTCGGCATGCGGACTTCAGGCTCGTGTGTCAGTGGGAAACAATGCAGGATATATCCTGCAACTCAATCATCGAAAGACAATTTTTTGACCACAAAACTTCTACATAATAAAAAATGGACTGAAAGGCATGTCTGGCATACGGCAAAGTTGGTACCGGGCGTAGGTTTAAACCACAAAAGGGGGCTCGTTCACAGGGGCAAAAGGACGCTCCCTTTGGCTTCTATTGATGACAGCTTAAAATCTGAGTAAGCTTTCTTACAAGCGAACACCCCTATAGGACAGACTGGAAGTTAACGTATGCGAATGCCCGGATAGGCTGCCAGGGGTCCTGAAGGATATGGCCGCAGTCCGTTGGTCTGTAGCATTCACCTTGTATTTTTCAATGCTTTTTGTTCCATCATGTTAGCAATAGCATCCAAGGGTAGATAGACAGGCGGGCAGAACCCAGTTGTGAAGTTAGAATAGCCACTTGCAAATGGATTTCAAGCCGACAGGAGGAGGCATGGCACGGTGCAGGAGAAACCGTAACATGGATCAACCGTGACTTACGACTCAAAAATTGGGTGGTTTGAAAGTGTTGGACACTGGTGCACAGGAAACCTTTGACCTTGCCACGCGACACAGATGAGATTGTGGACCTAGCAACAAAGGCCTGCCTTAGAGCATGGGCTGATGGAATTAAGCGGCAATATGTTGAGCTACTGCTACCCCTGATTGGAGCTACAGACTTGGATGATTGGTACGCAGCTGTTAACAGGCCCATATATATATCGGAGCAAGGTTGGGCTGGTTGGGTGGAGATTTTCCGTTGGATATCCTGGAGTGCATTCAATGCTTTCCCCCTGATATCCCTCATACAAGAGGTGGTGTGTGCGGCTTTTGCATACATACAAAAGCTTGTTTCGCAGGGCGGGGTGAAGTCTTTCCGTTAGCCACCCACAGGTTGGTTTTGCATTGGGAAAGCCCTTCACATGGATCTCCACAGGTTTTGAGGCACCCCAGGACCACAGGTCAGGCTTTAACCAGCATCACCTGTTACTGAGCTTCTCACAGGGAGCTTCCCTTGCCTCTGTTGCTGGTTATCCATTCTCATGAGCCGCATGCAATGATCCTCCTTACCTTTTCATGGTCACTCAGATGCGAAGCGAGCAGAGGAGAGCACGCATGCAGGCCCCATCTTATTTGGAGGAGAGCAGTGCTTGATCCTGATTGGATCCATCCTGATTAGCCCCATCTTTAGGAGTGAAGCATAACTATTTCATATCCCCCTTTGGTTTCATGAGGGGTGGGAAAGGTGGCAGTGAGAGGGATGTGGCATGGGCAGGCCAGGCGGGATTCGGCAGCAGTTCAAAGCCGCCTCTCCCATGCTGGAGAAGATGCTGCTGAAGCTGAAGCAGGAGGACCAGCTGCAGGGCTCTCTCAAGGCGCGCATCTTGGATGAGGGCGATGCTGTTGCTGCCTGGCAGTCGCCTAAACTGGCAGCGGTCCTCTTCCCAACTGCAGACACTCTCGGCCAGGCCAGCCCTCCCCTCCCCCACCCCCCCTTATGCCTCTTAGGCAGCTGAGCACTGCAGAGGGGGTCTGCCTACACTTTTCAGATGGGCTGTGACAATGGCCAAGGAGGGATTGCACACCACTGTTGAAGATTAGCAGGTTGGAGAGTGCTTTCAGTGGATGCAGATATGCGTCAAAGTCTTTTTCTGTTTGGAGATGTCTAGAGATTGAAGGTGTAAATTGGTATTGATATACTAGAATACGGGTTGAAAAGTTTACGGATGAAGTCTGCTGTAGGAGACGTCTCAAGTGGAAGTTGTGAACTCGGGGGAGTCTGAGTAGGAGGTGGGGTGAAGAAAGTTAAGGAGGAAGCCTGCTGTAGGAGATGGCTAAAATTTGAGTTGCGAGTTGGTAGAATTTTGAGTTGGAGATGGGTTAGAAAGTGGAGGGGTTGCGCAGGTGCAAGAGTTGGTAGAGGCCCGGGCAGATGGCTTGGTGTTGATGGTGAATTCACAGTGGCAGGGGGGGCAAGCCATCAGCGACTTCGGCTTTGGACCCTGGAAGCGACGGAAAGAGGAATTTGTGGCTACCTTCAAAGAAGTCTTCGTCCTCAAGCAGTTCCGAATATTTGGGGATAATGTCAGGTACTAGCCTCACAATAGAAGACAGCCTTGTGCATCGAGTTCCCCAAGCTCTAGAACTTGTGACAGAGCCAGAAGATTTGGTCTGCAAGAAATGAGCCCAAGTGGGTGGTCTAGTCAAGGATGAAGGCTCTTGGGGCAGACAAGTCTGGCTGGTGTGCAAGCCGTGACACACTGAGCACTGGCGAGGCGGAGCCCAAGGGGGGGGGGGAGCGAGAGAGAGAGCAAATTCTCATTCCTCATTCAAAACTTGTCTGTCAGCCTGTCAGCCAAGTTGTGATTGTTACCTTGGTTCATTCCCAAAAGTCAACTTGCTTTTGGTGTCCTCTCTTCACTCAGTTCAGCTGCCATGGTTTCAGAGGTGTAATGACTCAAGTCGCCCCTCCCCCTCATTTCAGCTGCCATGGTTTCAGAGATGTTATGACAGGCGTGAAAAACGGACAAGGGGGGGGGGGAGAGCAGGTAGGGGGCAACGGAGGTAGGGTCTAAGGGAAGTGAGCAAATGAGTCAGGGGAAGTTGGATAGAAAATGCACCCAGGGATGACTTTAGGAAGAGGGGGCTAAGGGCAGGGACAGGGGAAGGAACACTCGTTCACGATGGTTTGGGGAAGAAGATGTAGGGAGCAGGGAAGTTAGGACACACCCTGAGTCTCTCTCTCTCTCTCTCTCTCTCTCTCTCTCTCTCTCTCTCTCTCTCTCTCTCTCTCTCTCTCTCTCTCTCCCCCCCCTCTCTCTCTCTCTCTCTCTCTCACACACACACACACACACACACACACACACACACACACACACACACACACACACACACACGTATGTTTGCACGGGCACAGACGCGCTTACACACGCCATGTAAGGGCACATCAGGGGCGCACACGCGCGCGCACACACACACACACACACACACACACACACACACACGTGTGCACGCACACGCGCGCATGCAGGCAAACAGAGAGAAAACAGGGTAGCAAAAGGTGGAGGGAGGAGAGAATGGGCGTGGCCAGAAACCAAGACCACAGGGAGGGGGAGGGAGCGGGCGTGTGTGCATGCTCGAGAAAGAGAGAGAGAGAGAGAGAGAGAGAGAGAGAGAGAGAGAGAGAGAGAGAGAGAGAGAGAGAGAGAGAGAGAGAGAGAGAGAGAGAGGGGGGGGGGGGTTCCTTCTGCCTGGCTGGCCAATCCTCCATGTTCGCTGAATGATAGTAGTGCTCCACATGAAGCTGGAGTAAGGAGGCACAGGCTGCTGCAAGTGTATCCCGGCAAGTGGCAGGTGTTTGTGGCCCGCCCCGATGGCGGAGCTGATTGCATTGCAATACGGGACAGCAAGCCGACGTATAAGGACTTGGAGCAGCTCTTAAAGAGCACCGCCGGCACAAGCGCCAGCAAGACTTGGCTTGAACGCGTCAAGTCTGAGTTTGAATTCAACCGCGAGAGCCTGAAGCTTGGGGAGTGATTATCACTTCAATGGGAGACACAACCTCATGCAGGCATTACTTGCAGTAAACTGTTGCAAGCTTACTTTGGTTCCTTAGCCTGACTTGATAAACAGTTTGTTACCCCAAACTGCATCCACGGGATATCTTTGGCAAGTTGAGTCTGCTGCTTGCCAATGATATGTTCGACGCCCACCACGGGCTCCCTTCAAAGAGCCCTTTCTTCGTTTCATGCAAGGGCGCCTCCAGGCCGGGCTGTGAGTTGAGGATGAGCCAGAGTCTGCGTTGAAGAACACTGAACAGAGCGCCCAGATGGAATTCTTACAAATCCAATCAAAAGCTAAATGTAATGAGCTGAGGGGAGAGTGTCACCGGGTCTTACCAAGGGGCAAGGGGCTCCTAGCCTCGGCAACCACACACCCGCATCTCATGTCCAGAGGTCTGATATGTATGTGCATTAGCCTGCAAGGAAATTGGCTACCCTCATCTTTCTCCCCCGCCGTGCAATTTGGGTTATGGACTTTTTGAGGGCCAATTGGTAGCTTGAGCAAGCGCTCGACTTGTCTTCTTATGGGGAAAGGCTGCCAAGCCACAGGTTTGTAAATGGAACCATGTACGTTGCAGTTGCGATCTGTTGCAAGCCCGGAGGCCCCTAAAGGTAAGGGGGTATATACCCTTGCAGCTTGACGCTTGCCGTGCTTACTTCCAGCATGTAGTGCCTTGAATGGCTCTCAACACTGAGGGGCTTTGCAAAAGACAGAATGCCCTCTGCTTGCGGCAACTGCACAGCTGTGTTGCAATGTGTAGAGTTTTCACCGGTCGGTCACTTCCTTACCATGTTTACAAACAATTCAGAACTGGTAAGTTCAACAATCCGGCTCTCGAAGTCACTGCCCACATGTTTGCCTTCCAACTTAACACTCACTGTGTGCTTCATTCTACCCTGTGCTATGTGCGTCATTCTAGCATGTGCTGTGTGCGTCATTCTAGCATGTCCTGTGTGATGTGCTTCATTGTACTATGTGCTGTGTGCTTCTTGTACCATGTCCGGTGTGCGTCATTCTACCATGTGCTGGCAGCACAGCAATTCTGGAGTGCCGCTGTTCCTGAGTTCTGAGACACTGGCATGCATGCATCAGCAGTTAAAATCAGGAGCCTTGTAGCTGAGCCCCACATGGATGTCGGGAAAGGCAAATGTTGTGGGAGCCCGTCAGGATCTCAGGAGGCCGTCAGACGGCCTGATTCCCGGTGAGGCTCCCCACTGCCTGACGTGGCTTCTTGACAGCAGAGGAAGGAGCAACTGCCCATCGGCGGTAGTCTTCTGCAAGCAGCTCGATGAAGGTGGGCAGGAGCGACCTCAGTAACGCCTTCATTATCAGACTCCCTGGCCCTCCCACAACCGTAACATCAGGTTTTCCCTTTTTTTTTTGGGGGGGGGGGGGGTTTCTCAAGACTCTACCCGCCCGACGTTTTTTAGTTTTCTTGGCATGACCAAGCAGATGTTGCTTTTTTCCTGGTTGGGTTTGGGAGCCTGGGCAGGGGATGGACAACATCAGCACTTCACTTTCTGTCAAGTTGAGACATTTAGCTGACCCTCTAACACTGCCTGGCAGCTGAACAGGCCCTCACTAGTCAATGCATCACGGAAATCCTTCTGCATCTCATGCCAAAAATCCAGAGCCCCTGGGCAGCCCTGTAACATGGGGGGAAAAGACATGAAGCTTCCAATCAAAAACGCAGGGCCCTACAACATAACCGTCTGGGGTTTTGAAATGGTACAGCATGGGGCCGGCATGGGAGTCCAGCCACTTATGTCCTGTCCTACAGAACCGGAATGGGCTCGATCATTATCCCGTCCCCGTCCATTCTTGGCTGCTCCGCAGGGTCCCAACTTGTCGAGTCCCATTCCCGTCCCATCCCGGTACCATTATCCTGTCCCATTCCAGACCGCGAACCGTGGACCGGGGATGGGAACAGCCCTATCGCGGAGCGGGGTTTAGGGACTAGATGGGACAGGACCCATCCCGGTCTCATCCCGTCCCATTCCTTAACCCCAGACGAACAATTGCTGCTGGCGAGTGGTGATCTCTCACAGGGAAGGCTCCTAATTCAACCTACTAACCAGACAAACCGCAAAAATTCCCACAAGCCAGGAATTGTCTTCCGAACTAAGACATAATCATGCCTTGCTATAGCAACAGGAGGCAAGTTGTAGTGTACACTGCACAGGCCGGCAGGGGTGAGGCAGCAAAGCCACAAGGGCCACCCTGACTCCCGGATGCTCCTAGACAGGCGCAGGTTTCCGCACCTGCAGCCCCCAGAACAGGTGCAGGAACAGCCGTGAAAGGTGGCGGCATGTTCAGCCTCACTGACACGTCCACCACGCAGGACAGGCCCTGCATATTGCCTGAAAGGGTTACGCGGGGTTCAGCATGTCCAGTTCCCTCCTCTGGAAGCTCGTTTGCCGCTGGGTTGGAGGCGGTCAAGGGCATTCCGGCCCCAGGCGTTTCTGGCGGAGGGGAAACGCTCCCCGGTTCCCACGTTCCCTCACCATTGGCAGGCAATGGTCCTGGGCCAACACTTCCTGTGCTGGGACTTGTTGCTACGACAGCAGCATCACCCTCCCTAGCCGAAGAAGATCCGCTCTGTGCCTCTGGTCCGTTGTAACACTCCTCAAGCATCACAATGCGCATGTGGGACCTCGACACAGCCTCTATTTGTGTCTGTTCCTCCGAGATACCTGCATGCCACCCACTCCATGCTCTGAGGCAGTGCATAAGTGCCAAAGTCTTTTTGCAATTATCCCAGCCGAGGCCTGGCCCCAGGGCAGCCACTCCGCCTCTCCCACACCCCCACCTCCAGAACGGTAAACACGAGATTCGGAAAACCAATATGAAACAAGTTTGCGCGGGCGCATGCGTGTATGTGTGCGTGTGTGTATCTGTGTAAATGAGAGAGAGAGAGAGAGAGAGAGAGAGAGAGAGAGAGAGAGAGAGAGAGAGAGAGAGAGAGAGAGAGTGAGAGTGAGAGAGTGTGAGAGAGTGAGTGAGTGAGTGTGAGTGAGTGAGTGAGTGAGTGAGTGAGTGTGTGTGTGTGTGCGTGCGTGCGTGTGTGTGTGTGTGTGTGTGTGTGTGTGTGTGTGTGGTGTTCTTGAGAAAGGCATCATTTTGGCAGTTCCTTCTGACCTACTACAGAGCAACCGACCTACATGAAGATATGCTCATTAGAAGGAGGCATAGCTCACCCTCCTCCCGGTGATCCCACGAGGCTGTGCTGTGACCCGATGTCCTGTCAGCACCAGTTGTGAAGGGAGTCTGGGGTGTGGAGAGAGGCACCATCTGGGGCGCCCTGGCTTCCTCTGTGTCTGCTGGCCTCTCTCCTTCACTTGCAATGTGGCCTCGCGGAAGGTTTGGATGACCATCGTTTGAGGGAGCATCCGCTGGGGCCAAGTTTGTGGGGGAAGTCGGTTGCACTCCACCACCTTGAAAGGGTTTGACCACCCAGGCTTTCAGTCTTCCAAGCGCCCCTGGTGATGCTGCCTGCGCCGGCCCAAAAAGAGTCCTGAAAACAGTCCTGTATTGCACAAGGATTTTGACGCCAGTGTCGTGTTCTGTGACGTCTGCCTTTGTGTACCGGCCTTACAGGAATATGAAACCAGCCAGGCTTCGAGACTGTGCGACGAAGAACAACATATTGCCCACCTCTCTTACGCGGTTTCATCAGACTTGTTCTTCAAACGTGATTGAACCCTGAGGATTCAATTTCACTTCTGCCCGGATGGTTAGTTCTCACCCCATGCTCCTGCCTCCCACTCAGGGGCGTTTTGGTGGGGGGGGGGGTGGGGGGAGAAGGGAGGGAAAATCCGGGGAAAGGGGAAAAGCCCTCAACGACTTCCACCTACAACAAATGCCTCAATACCAAAAGATCCGGCCCGGAGCCACGTCTCGCATACCAGGCCAGAAAACACTACAACTGGGAGGGGGTAACCAGAGCTACAGACGAAGGCACTGAATTGGCAAGCTACAACGCAGGCCACGATTAGCTGGAACCGAGTGAGTACCCAAAAAACTGGCCAAAAAAAAAAATAAAATAAAAAAAACAACAAAACCTCCAAAATCAACTTAGAAAACTTCTATATCCCGACGTGGATGGGTCATCTGACCGACAGCATCCCCTGACAGGCTGTGCATCAGTGACAGCCGAAGTTACGCAGCCCCTGCTGAAGTAGCTTCTGCAGGATTGACAGACAAACTCGATCTAACCCCAGAGAGCACACACCTCACCACGGCCAGTAAGGCTACTGGACATGCGGAGCTGGAAGTTGGTGTCAAGCTCAGCGTTCCCCAAAGATGCCCTGCTACTTGTGAAGGTGACTTTTCCGTCCTCGCCCCCAGCATCGACTTCTACCCACATCCGTGGCTCCAGGCGAATCCCTGCAACGGCACCCCGCACTTCACCCAGGGGCCGCGTTCAAGAGAGGCGGGTCAATTAGCTGGCAACCTGGTTGCCCACACGATAGGCAACAGACAACTCGGAGAGGTGGACTAATCACCCGTGAAGAAGTCTCCCGCACAGATATACACCATTGTATCTTTTAGGTGTATATAATCACTGGTGAAGAAGTCTCCCCCACGGACATACACCATTGTATATTCTATTTGTATAAAACATCCGGTGAATAAGTCTCCCCCATGGAAGGATGCCCAATGAGCTCGGCTGTAGGCCGTCATCTACATTGCTTACCCGTTGTCACACTAAAACCATGTGCTTTAGTCAGAGCTTTGCTCCTCTGCAGAGTCCCTGCAGAAGCGTCAGATTTCTGCAAGTACCTCTACTCCTACAACAAGTGTGAGACCAGTGTCGGGTCTACTTTGTTGCCAAAAAGGACTAGAAGACACACTTCACCAAAGTCTCAGAAACAAAAATTTGAGGGCCAGGGGAGAGAAGGGCATGTGAGTGGGTGTCCAAAAGAGACAAGGGGTGGGCGCGCGCGCGCGCGCGCACACACACACACACACACACACACACACACACACCACACACACACACACACACACACACACACCACACACACACACACACACACACACACACACACACCCAGAGAGAGAGAGAGAGAGAGGGGGGGGAGGGAGGGAGGGAGGGAGGGAGGGAGGAGAGAGAGAGAGAGAGAGAGAGAGAGAGAGAGAGAGAGAGAGAGAGAGAGAGAGAGAGAGAGAGAGAGAGAGAGAGTGGGGGGAGAGAGAGGAGAGAGAGAGTGGGGGCAGAGGGGGGGGGGAGAGAGAGAGAGAGAGAGAGAGAGAGAGAGAGAGAGAGAGAGAGAGAGAGAGAGAGAGAGAGAGAGAGAGAGAGAGAGAGAGAGAGCGAGCGCCAAAAACCCCCCCCCCCCAAAAAAAAAAAAACACACACACACACCCCTCTCCGTATGCAGAATTCAATTTAAACACTTCTCGAAATTACAAAGGAAGGTCGAAACGACCTCATACACGGCTGCAAGACCAAGGCATTACAAACTCATACAATGACTGATGCTCTGGAAAGCTACATAGACGAGCAGGAGGGGAAATCCACAGGGTAAAATCTCCCCGTCAGCAGAAAAGGGGGGGGGGGGGTATGCACTAACGACAACCCTTTTTCAAACACTTTAACCACATGGATGTGGGGAAAATGCATCGGAAAGGGAATCTTGTTATCTACACCAGCACCACCAGTACCATTTTCTCGACTACTTTGAAAGAAGTGGCACTCAGACCAAAAAGCTGAAGCGGAAGATGCCAGATCAGACATTGATTCAATGTCGTGTCTCCATAAGGTGTATGTAACCCCCCGGGGGGGGGGGGAGCGAGGAAGAGTAAAGGGACGGGGAGCGGAGAAGGGCAAGAGAGGGAGGGAGGAGGGTGAGACGACAGGCAGAAGAGGAGGGAAGCTGAACCCCTGTCACGATCCCACATCCGCATTTCCGACCTCTTTCATCATCCCTCCCTTTATACAAGGCCACACACTTTCCTTCCTCTTGCTCCAACCCTCTTCCCCCTGCATGCGGATCGTGTATGCATTGGGAGGGGGGGGGGGGTCTGCTCCCGCGCACGCCAGTTCATGCGCTCTCAACTTTCCACAGCTTCATCCCTCACGGAGACCTAATTTCAATGCCTTCCTCCTCGCAAATGCATAGATACAACTGTTCCAAGCTCATTACACTCAAAAGTTGAATGTGCATACCCGACCTCTCATAATGTTTTGGGTTTTACTACCACAGCCGATGCATGGGTTTCAGTTCAATGGAGAAAACGTTCAGAGAAAAAAGATTCCACCAACATTCATATGGCAGGAGCAGAAGCGCACCAAACGCTTCCTCCCCGAAAGGCAAGGGCAGATTGATGCAAAACAATTTATCATCAGAAGGATCCCTGCATAGCCCGCAAAAAGATCTTCTTCTTCCTTTCCTTCCCTGTAGTCCAGCACAACATAATACACACAAAGCACGTCCAGAGCCCGCTCCCGAGACTGTAATCTCACGATTAATCTCACATGCAGTCATGTGCCGAAGTGGTGTTTCGCATTATGGGTACCTGCTGATGCATTTTGGGTCAAGCAGGCTGTATTCCGAAACTGGCAAAGCCAAATATTCTCGAACAGAGCGCCCCAAAGACTTTTGGACATCCAGTGTTGTGCTACAAGATCCTTTACCTCCAAAACTGATCCAATGCTCCTGTACACAGCCCCGATATTGTTTAAAAGCCTTTTTATGCTTGAACAGTAATCTTGTACCAAAAGAGGTTGCCAGTTTCAAGAGCTCAGTTCCTCAATATAAAAGTGAGCCTTGGCCCTTCATATGTGGTTATACCTTAACTTTAACTTCGTCCCTGCGGTCCACACCATCTCTGCTAGAAGATGAAGACCTTCGCGAGAGGATTCGGTTGATTACCTTCAACAGCAACAGGTTAGTAAGCATCAAACACGCTACAGCCACAAGGCTACAGTTCTGTGCTTCCCTTAACGACCACAAATGAGACAAGCACGGGATGTGAGATGCTAAGGTGCATTGTCCACATCTCAAAAAGCCTGGGATGGACATATGGTTCACCTGGATTGTACCTTCCAATGCTTCTAGTGCAGCAAGTCCTGAGTGGTCATGAGCCGGGCATGTCCTCCCTCGCTTTGCAGGGGAAAGGACAACTTTTCGATATTGTCGGAAGGAGACCGAGGGAAACTCCGACCCCCGCAGTTGCATTTTGCCTTCATTCGATGTTCCCAACAACTGTTTGTGCAGAACGCATATCCGGATTCGTCCAAGAGCAAGTGCCCTGGTGCTCCTTGGTGAGAGGCCATCAACTGCTCTCAAGTGCACTTTCTGTGTAGTCATGACAGCTAGAATGCGTCAATCCTTCAACAAGGTCGACAAAACAGGGCATATTCCCTGCACTTGCCCCTGCAGATTCTGTACCCCTTATATAGTATCATGCAGAAGTATTGCATTAGCTTCGTAAAATTACTAACTGTTAGTTGTTGTATTCGTTGCTACTATAGAACGGCAAGGGCCTTAAAGCCTAATCCTCAGAGAAAAAGTGTCAGGGAGTCCCAGGATACGATGGTACACAGACTATTGAGGCCCCACAAGTCCGTACAGCCTCCACGATAGCAGGAGGGGGACGAGAAAAGTACCAGAATAAGTATCGCAGCAGCACAGAGCGACGTTGTCAAATCATGATAGTTTGTGTTTAGGATTGGTTTTATCAATAATAAAAGGTGTTGGTGGGCGAGCGACTCGACGCGGGTTAGATCGCGTTGATCTCCGAGCACTGTTTTGAATTTTTCTGACTCGTTAAAGTTTGCGTTGCCAAAACAAGATAACTGTATAGTATGTGTTGACCACGTGCTATGGAGCCCTGCCGTGCTTCAACTGCTGAGTTGTGTCTTCGACGTGGGGAACCGGGACGACCGGGCTGTGTCTCTGACCGTGCTGCTCCTCCTGCCCCACTCCCCTCTCAACATTCCACGATTCCGTCAGCTCAGGATGGGCAATTATGTCAGGTCAGGGAGGTGGTGTGGCTGGCAAGGGCGCAAGATTCACAGGGCCCCCAGCCTGTTGAAGGCCAAGGTGCTTTGGAACAACCTTTGGAAGTTGTAGTGGGGAATGAGCTGCAGTCTTATGATGCCAGAGATAGAAAGAGGTACAATGTGCTTGCGATAGCGCCCAAAACACAGAAGTGGTGGCCTGAAAGGCCCTTTTCCCAGCCGGTGGAAGTTGTGCTGAGAGTGGAACGTCCTGCTCCAAGGCTGGCTGCAGAGGCTCGCCTCCAGGAGCATAAGGCACTTCATTTGGATGGTCTGACACACGGGGGTAAAGCAAGTACAGCCAAAGGCCATTGCGCACTTGCACATGAACAATCGAATCAAGTTGAAGATTTGCCCATGAAGTACACAAGTGAAGAACCTTGTGGCAACAAAGGTAGAAGCTTAGGAGTGCATGAAGTTGTTCAGAGTCATGGACAAGAAGTGCCGAGTGGTGCAGTGCCTCAGCAACTAACCTCTCCAGAATCGGTAAATTCTTACTGTGAGATTTCAAATGCTCGAGGAGGGCCTACGTTCCCAATGAAAAGGCATGATACTGCTGCGCAGCCCAGCGTTTCTGCCCTTGCTCCAGCTGTTGCTGATCAGACTCCAGCGGCAAATACAGCTGATGATGCCAGTGACATTGAGTCATCCCCCTCTCCAGATGGAGTCGGGCGTTTGAGTGGAGCGCAAAATGTTGTTGAACCGCTATATGCTGGTGTCTTTTTAACAGAATCAGCCATCCTTCAATTGCGGAAAAGGTATGAAGTTTTTTTAAAATGAATGTCTGCGGAATTTCCATCTCTTCACCTCTTGGGGCCCCTGTAACCTTGTACCCCCTATGTTTGTGAAGGGGGAGATTGGAATTGAGGAGTGAGGGGTAAGTGCCCTCTCCCCCGCCCCAAAAAAATAAAAAGGGGGAAGAAAAAATGGGAACACACCCACCCTCCCCCCACCCACACACCCACCCCCCCCCCCACACACACACACACCCACATGCGCGCACACATAGATAAACACGGCTCACAATTCTCACACACCAACAGAGTCACACACACAGAGCGCTTGGGGTGTGTGTGTGTGTGTGTGTGTGTGTGTGTGTGCATGTGTGCATGGGTGTACGTGCATGAGATGTGTGTGTGTGGGGGGAGGTGTGTGTCTCTGTGTGTGAGAAAGAGGGAGGGCGGGTAGGAAGGGAGGAGAGGGGAAGGGGGGAAGATGGAGAGAGGGAGAGAGAGAGTGAGAGAGAGAGAGAGGGGGGGGTAGAGAGAGAGAAAGGAGGGGGGAGGGCGGGCGGGAGGGAGGGAGGGAGGGGGAGAGAGAGAGAGAGAGAGAGAGAGAGAGAGAGAGAGAGAGAGAGAGAGAGAGAGAGAGAGAGAGAGAGAGAGAGAGAGAGAGAGAGAGAGAGAGAGAGAGAGAGAGAAGCAGAGGGGGGCAACAGGCACGCACACACACACACACACACACACACAAACAAACACACACACACACACACACACACACACACACACACACACACACACACACACACACACACACACACACACACACACAGAGACAGAGAGGGGGGGGGCAGATGCTTGAGGGTGCTGCCAGAAACAACTGAAACCCTTGAAGACCTCGTAAACAGGTACATTTCCCTCAAAATTCCACCATCGAGCGTTTCTTGCAGCATGTACATACATACAGGGGAAATCTGTAGCAGGAAACAGATTACATGGGTCAGAGCAGGAGGGATAACAAGCTTCCAGTTGTTGCCAAACTCACAGACAGGGCTAAATATTGAGGGACTCGGGGAGTAAGACTGGGATTCTAACTACAGTCAAGCAGCCTTCCTTCGTCCTCCCCACCTCCACCTCCTTCTTCTCCTCCTCCTCCTCCTCCCCCACCACCACCTCCACCTCCTCCTCCTTCTCCTTCACCTTCGTCGTTCTCATTTTCGTCTTCTTTCTTCTCGTGGTCCTCCTTCTTCTTCTATTTGCAAGGATGGCACAGGTGAAAGCCTGACTGTGTCGTGAGCTGCAGGATAACCCCCAGCCACCCCAATACATCAGGGGACCACATGACTGTCCTCTTTTCACCGGGCTGGCAGGAGCTGGAAGACATGCTGAAACTGCCCATTGGCGTCGGTGTCCAGTTGTATGTCACTGGCCTCATCGATAATGAATCTTTTCAGGTGTGCCCACAACATTCGGCTAGCTGAGACCTGCGACAGGGCACATGGGTGGCCAGCACAGGGTCCTGAACGTGTTTGTGAGTCAGCAGTACATCGTCCTTGACCCTCACCCCCCCAGAGAATGGAAACTTGATACTTGTCCGAAGCCATTCTGATTGTTCGGCATGGTGATGGAGCTTTAGCTTGAGCAAAGCATCGTCCCTTGCTCGAGCCAGCCGGAATTACAGGCCTAGGTTAGAGGATGTTGAAGACTTATTTCGTCCAGCAATGTACAGCTATTGTGTGATCTTGCTTGATATCTACGAATGCAGTGTTAGCCGGTTGCAAATGTTAGTCTGCCATGAGGGGTTCCGTACCCGCAGGTTCTTGCATGCCCTTGTGGGCAGTCCTGCTCACACCCTAGCTCTTTCCTGAATAGGCACATCGAACGAAATACAGATGTTTGCCGCGAAATACAGATATTCGCCACAGAATACAGATAATTGTCGACTGAAGCCAACACAATGGTGGACTTCACAAGAAACAGTTGCGGCGAGCACATTGGTGGACTCGAAAAGAAACACTATTTGCCAGCACATGGGTTGACTTGAGAAGAGAATGTTTTTGCCTGTGCATTCGTCGACTTCTTTTTGCCCGGTGCCCATCGACTTCTTTTTGCCCGGTGCCCATCGACAACGGTGGGCACTACGGTGAAAATGCAGCTGATCTCTCTTGAAGGACTTCTGCCCTTAACATTATTCTCATGTGTGTAGTTCACATGCTGTGCAGCTCCAGCAAGAGCCACAGCAGCAGCTGGTTGAGAGGGAGCATGACCAGCTGTCTTCATCATTTATGATTGTGAAAGGAACAGTTAAGGGTTCGATATGTGCCTGTCTGCCTGCTTTTATTTAAGAAATAATTGGTGTAATATTCCAACGAATGGAGAGTGGTCTCTTTCTCTGCAGATAGTCGCTGCTCTTGTAGAGTGCCCTGCGTGTTGGTGTTCTGGTGCCAAGGGCTGTCAACCAGCAAATCCCAGTTGTGGCGTTGGAAAATTTGCTTTGCTCGAGGGATTGGGATTCGCAAGGCGGATGATGGTACTGCTGTTCTTTAGGCGTAAAAGGATTAGGAGTACCCAGTACCAATGCCAATGTGACATTTCCATTACCCTAGGATAGCTCAGGGTAATTGCTTGCCTTCCTGCAGGTTCTGATGGTGAAGCCCCCTCTGGTACTGGGTGAGAGGAAGCCAAATGCCCCTCATATCACTTTATCTGTGGCGAAGGGGGTTCCTGCAAAGATGGCAGGTAAAAGAGTGAAATCCTCTTCCCCTTCATGCCCTCCCCCCCCCCCCCCGCGGGGCACCATGTGGCCCCACACACCTGACCACCAGGCGATTTTGCGCAGAGCAAGCGAAGACATGCTCGTGTGCTCCAAGTGCATGCCCATGTTGCTCGAGTCCATGCCTGAGCGCTGCGTGTGGATTGTGCCCATGTTGCTGAGTCCATGCCTATGCGCTGCGCTTGAATCATGCTCATGGGTCTGAGTACATGCCTGTGCGCTGTGTGTGGATCATGCCCATGTTTCTGAGTCCATGCCTATGCGCTGCGCTTGAATCATGCTCATGTGTCTGAATACATGCCTGTGCGCTGCATGTGGATCATTCCCATGTTGCTGAGTCCATGTCTATGCGCTGCAGGTCAGGAAGTGCAGCGGGTACAAGCCCTTTTGTCGCAGGGGGAGGAGGTCCCCAAATCATACACACCCATGGGTCTGGAATTGCAAGGCACGATAGGTGTCAAGATGACGGATGGCTCCGTCCTCACCTCAGCCTCCAAGCTGCGGAAGTTGCGTGCAGCGGCCAGGCTGCAGAGCCCTTCCCCTGTGCAAGCCTCCCCGGTCAATCATCCGCATGCCTCGCCCATGAATGCGTCCCTTCCCCCTAAACAACAACACCTCCAACAGCTCCAGCCGGAACCTCGCGGCGGCGAAGCGGCCTCGCAAGCCACGCCTCGTAGTGGCGAAGCTGGCTCGCAAGCCACACCCAACAGTGCAATGCAGGGAGAGGGAGCTGCGGAGGTTGCATCTGAGGGGCCGACAACAGTCCTGGAGGACTCTTTGCGAGACGGCCCGGCGCGGCTCGATGCGAGGACCAGAGTGCGGTTTGCTCCGGACCCCGTACTTGGCCGGGAACAGGGGCAGGTGCGCCTCCCTCCCTCTCCCCCCTCCCCCTTCGGGGGCCGGCCTTTCCCTATCAGTTCCCATGCTAGTTAAGGCTCTATCAGAGGTTTTGGCCTGTGAGGAACCCTCCTTACATGGCAGGGTTTGTGTAGAGACGGGTGGTGAATGGGTGGATGGATCCCATGAGTTGGTTGGCTAATGAACATGCCTAGTCATCTTGACGGGTATTGTGGAACATTCGTGCATTCACTCGTTCCTTTGGTCATAAGCTTGCGATGATGGCCTGAGCACCAGAGATTGATGCCTACTGCCTTGCCATCCTTGGTCCCCTTCCATATTTAAAATGTCAGGTTGTTAAAAACCGGGGTTGAATGGAAATGAACACTAGTGCAATACTTCTTGAGAAAGGATTCCGGGGTTCTGATCATTCCTGGCAAACGGACGTGTGGAGCATGGTTGCGAAGACTCTGGTGGGACGCTTGTCCTTTTCCATTTGGGGCTCGGTATCGAGTGCCATTGGGGGGTTAGTAACAAGTACAATTGGGGGCTGAATAAGAAGTGCCATTGGGGGTTTAGTAAGAAGTGCCATTGGGGGCTTGCTTAGTAAGAAGTGCCATTGGGGGCATCATAAAAAGTGCCATTGGGGGCTTTGTAAGAAGGGCCATTGGGGGACTTAATAAGAAGTGCCATTTGGGGTTGAGAAAGAAGTGTCATGGAGCATCCACTTGCATAGCAAATATCCCTCTTAACAGGTGAGGTAATACACCCTGTCCCTCCGGGCAGTCCAAGGAGCCTGTGGTGTTCCGGAAGTGAAGTCGATGTTCATGCATGTGCTCCAAATGCCGGAGCATTGTTGTTTAGATTCCATTGCCTTAGGTCTTCTCTTTTTTGCAGATGTGTCGGCAATACTGCGATTGCTGTATCTGAGTTCAAATGTGATGAAGTGTGCTTTAATTTTATGTGCGTTTTGGAGATCTGTTTCTGCCCCACTTCCTCCTGGAGGTCACGCCTGTCGAACAGACGCACTTTCCCAAGGACGCAGGTGTCAAAGTATCACCAATCAAGTCCTGGGCACTCCTTCATCTCAGGAGGACAGCCCGTTGCAGTAACTGTTCTCCTCACCCCTTTCTGCCGTCATGTGGAGGATACACTACAATGTCGTGATAACAGTGATGTCATGTCATTTCGGGGCATGCAGGCTGGGAAGCGAACCCCTACCTTACAAAGCAGTACAGGGCGTGGCTGGTGGGAAGCGGGGACAACCCCTTCTGCAGGCACAGAGGTAGGGGGGCTGAGGTCCCCACCGTCCACGAGCAGGGGGAGCAGGGCTCCCCAGCTGCCAACTCGAGTCTCAGGCTTAGAGGCTTTCGCCTACCGGGGTAGCAACACCCCCTCGGATTGGCTCCCTGGCGAGGTCAAAGTTCTTCGCCGAGGCAGCCCTCAAGACCTCCCTCAAACTCCATCGTCCAGGTGCTCCTCGCAACACCCCCCCAACCCCCTTCCCTCCTCTGTGTCCCTCTTGCTCCTCCCCTCACCGTCCCTGAACTCCCTGCCCCCTCCCCAAGGCTCTCTTTCTGTCCTTTGTCCCCAAACACTCTCTCTCTCTCTCTCTCTCTCTCTCTCTCTCTCTCTCTCTCTCTCTCTCTCTCTCTCTCTCTCTCTCTCTCTCTCTCTCTCTCTCTCTCTCTCTGTCTCTCTCTGTCTCTCTCTTCCCCCCCTCCATCCCTTCTTTCCTCCTCTGCCCCCCCCTTCTCTCCCTCCCCTACATTGCCCCTTCAATGCCCTATTCGGCCCTCTGTGTGTGTATGTGTGTGTGTGTGTGTGTGTGTGTGTGTGTGTGTGTGTGTGTGTGTGTGTGTGTGTTGTGCGTGCGTGCGTGTGCCCCCTGGATGGGACTTCTACAGAATGCCTTCAAATAGCTGTGGGAATTTGAGTTGTTGGGGGATAGCCGGCTGAAGAAGGTCTGGAGCGTTGTCCATTTCCGTCTAGAACCGGGTCCTGGAGAGTCATGGTGCGCTCCCTTCGGATGCACTCGATGCAAGCCCATCTGAGAACCTCTCCTACATCGTGAGCAGGCAAAAGGAGCCCAGCAGCACGGCAAAGCAACTGAAGAAACTGGAGGAGGAGGACGAGGCATACCAGGCGCTGCAAGCGCTGGACGCCCTGGATCTGAGCCCACAGCAGGGGGGCGCGCCCTACACCAGGCAGTGGAGCCGATCCCTGGCCGACCTCCAGGCCCCCGTCCAGCTTTCTTTAGACCTGCAGTCCGAAGCAAGTCCAGGCTCGCCCGGCCCGGAGGACGAGCTCGACACTCTCCCGTCAACTTCCTTCTTCCCGTTGGACTTGGACTCGGCCACTGGGGGAGGCTCCGTGCGGGAGCTTGTTCAGGGCTCGGAAACGGGGGCGCCCTCCCAGGGCAAGGGACCGCTCCAGCTGGACCCGCAGACGTGGCAACAGCTGTTTGGAAAGCCCGCTACGGCAGGGGAGACTCGGAGGCCGCGCCCGCAGCCTACGGGCCGGCACGGGGGCCCTGATCGACCAGGACCGTCTGGAGAGCAGCGGAAGGCCTCTCAGAGGAAGCTTTTCACGGCATCGCCCAAGCCCGCTCGCGCTCCTGGGGCGCAAGCGGTGGAAGAGGACGAGCGGGTGAAGGAGCTGGCGCACACCTGGCTGAGCGCGGGGGGCTTGGAGGAGGGGAATGGGAGTGATGGGGAGCCCTCTGCCCCCGTCAACAATGAGCATGTGGACCAGCTTCTGGAGACCTTCCCTGAGCTCACTCCCGACATGGCCTCGATCATGATCAGGGTTGGTCCTGCCCACCGCGCCCTTTGGTTCACTGCAACTGCAACTTGTGTTCGGAAGCCGAGCCTTCCTCTGCTTGTGTATGTGTGTGGGTGGAGGGGGGAAAGAGGGGCTGTGTGGCGTGTGTATGTGTGAGCTTGTGTGCGTGCGTGTCTCGTGCATGTGCATGAGCGCGGGCGTCTGCATGTGTGTTGTGTGGTGGTGGAGGTTGTGTGGATGGGGGTGGGTGTGTGCGTGCATGCGTCTGTGCGTATGTGTGCGTGTGTGCGTGCGTGCGCGCGCGCGCGCGCGCGCGTGTGTGTGTGTGTGTGTGTGTGTGTGTGTGTGTGTGTGTGTGTGTGTGTGTGTGTGTGTGTGTGTGTGTGTGTGTGTGTGTGTGTGTGTGCGCGCGCGCGCGTGTGCACGTGCGCGCATGCTTGTGCTATCAGATTTCTTCCATTGTACAGTGAGGGTGTGTGCTCGGATTCATGAAAGATCCAGGTTGGACTCGTTGAGAACTGCCAGGTCAAGGGCGATTGACCGATTCCATACTCCAGAGTAAGGCCGGTGACGCAGGCGTCCGCATGTGAGAGTCGTGAGGTGGTGTGCAGCCTCTTTTCCTGCAGAGTCCTCAAGGCTTGCGCCACTGACAGTACAGGGATGCACGTGCAGATCTTCGGCTTGGTGGATGCGCTGCGGGAGGGTCGTAAAGCGCATTTGGAAGAGGTGGAGAGCAAACCCGGCCTTCTTGAAAGTCAGGTGCCAGACGTTTCCAACCCCAGGCTTGTGCATGGGAGCAAGTCCACCCCCAATCTCTACTCCCAGACCCTGGCTGGTGCGTCAACCTGGCCCTGCAATGCGTGGCCATGCCCCAAGCTTTTTCATGATTTAGCCCTGCCTCCATTCAGCAGCATCCGTCTGTTTCTTGGGAGGCGGCTTCCCTCATAAACGCAGAGCCTTTTAGTACAAGTGGACCACACCCCCTGGCCTGTCTATGAGCAGCAACGCCTGTCCGTACAAGTGCCACACACCCCCAGGCATGTCTTTCAGCAGCAGCGCCTGTTCTTACTAGTGCAACACAGTCCCTGACCTGTCTTTTGCCTGCAAGATGCATTCTTACAGTTGCAACACTCCCCCAGACCACTGTTTAAGCTGCACCGCAGCCTTTTGGAACTGCAGCACACCCCCAGGTCTCTCTTTTAGGTTTGACGACTTCTCTTGCAAGTTTACACACCCCCAGCTTCTCATTTACCTTCAACGCTGCACCTTTCAAATGCGACAGAACCTTAGGCCTCCCTTCGGCAGGAAGCCCTTCCACTACAAGTGCAACCCAAAGTTTTCCTCGACAACTGTGTAGCCTTCAAGAGGAAGTCATCTTGCCTGCCTGTCAGCCTTGCCGTTTGGGAGAAGAACTATTGACACATTCTGGGTGTGCGTATGGCGCAGAGGGCCTGTCAGGCCGCACAGAACAGGACAAGTTTTCAAAGGCTTTGCAGGATGGGGAAGCTGTGCTAAAGGCGACTAGTCTGATGGTGGAGGCTGCTGATGAATTGCGCCACCGCTATAAATACTTATTAGCCGAAAGCGAAAATTACCACCGCCTTGCCCGCGAAGCCCAGGACATTGGTGCTGTCCCTTCCTCCCTCCCTCCCCCCACTGTCTGTGCGTGCTTCTGGGTGCATCCATCTCTCTCTCTCTCTCTCTCTCTCTCTCTCTCTCTCTCTCTCTCTCTCTCTCTCTCTCTCTCTCTCTCTCTCTCTCTCTCTCTCTCTCTCTCTCTCTCTCTCTCTCTCTGGTGGGTGGGTGTGTGTGTGTGTGTGTGTGTGTGTGTGTGTGTGTGTGTGTGTGTGTGTGTGTGTGTGTGTCTGTGTGTGTGTGCGCGCGCGCGCGGGCATTCATGAGCTCATGGTCGCACCCCGGTGTGCTGCATATTGAGTTCTTGGAGTTACCCCCTAGTGTTGCTGCGCCTCTGTGCAGCTTCTCTGTTTGGTAAGCTGGTCTGGAGTGAGGGAGGCCCTTGATGGCAGGCACGCTATACGGGCTGTGTGCATTGCTCCCATGGGCTTGTCAAGCTCTGACACTTTCGAATTACAGGCTTCAGAGGCAGGGCATGCCTATTTTACACATTCAGCATCTGCTTGGAGGACAGGGGTGTTGTTCTCCCATTGCAGCGAGTCCTGCCCTGCAGGATACGTGCCTGGCTGTGACAGTTGGTTTGAAAGGGAGTACCTCATTGCCATCCACTTGGGCCACTTGTTTGGGTTTGCCATCCATCCAGGATGTCGGTCTCCGCCTTTCTTATCACGCGTCTTAGCCTTCCAGGCAGTTTGCCATCGTATGTGAACTCATGCCACATGCACATGAGTCACGTGCACCTCATATAGACACCACCCTGATGCCATCGCTAGCTCACTGCCAAAGTTTATGCTCCCTCTGTCAAGCTTCTGGTCCCCTGCCCAGGGAACTGTAGACGCGCCCCCGCTCTGTGAAGCTTCTGATGTCCTGCCCTGTGGGAAAGGGCTGGGGTGGACCACTTGATGCAGGCCGGGGATGTGACACCACGCCTGTCGCTTGCATGCGTGCCGGTGTATGGCTTGTCTTATAAGTTGCATCTTGACGGGCGAGGGCTTTCATCCTCATGGCTGCTCTGACGCTGGTTGTGGGGTGGTCCAGGTCAACCCAAATACGCTGCTCAGCTCGAGAAACTGTCTCAGCGGTACCATGGGCAGGCCATTGAGGCCCGGCAAGCTACAAACGAAATTGCTTTCGAAGCCTTCAACAAGTCAATTGTAAATAGGTGGAGGGTGAGCTCACCAATGCCCAGCGGTCTGGGTGCACCGTGCTAATCCTGCTCACCAATGCCCAGCGGTTGAGTTTTGTTGTTGTGCTTGAGAGTGACAGTTTACAAGCCTGTGTACCACCTTGTTCTGTGTGGCCTCCCCCCCCCCCCCCCGGTTCTAGAAGCCCATGTGGCGTGGAAAGTTTTCCATCTGTATTGTCCTGTGTACCAGCTGTGCACGCGCACACATGGGCCCATGGTAGGGCAGCTGGAATATGAGAACGCGAAGCAATGCAAAATGGAAGCGGCTCAAAGCAGCTCAGACCACCGAAACTTAAGCACCGCTTCTTGATGGAGAGACATGAGGGATGTACAGGTGGACCTGCATGGCATGCACAAGGACGAAGCTGTTGCCCGTGTGCAAGAGGTCATTTCCAGTGTAAAGAACGTCCCCACGCCGGGAGGTTGTGTTGTGCAGGTCAGCCCCCCTCCATGACCTCACCCAGGGCATTCCAAGCAGTAATTTAGGTCCCCTTTTTGTTTTGTTGAGGCATTTTTACTGGTGCACCATTAAGATTACTGTCACCTGTTCTAGCGTTGCCTCCTGTGTTATACACCCTCGTTTGACTTTTTTGCTCGCCACCTTGACCGCTTCAAGTGTGCGGTCAAGCTAGTTCAAAGGGCAAGGCACGGCAGCATGTTTGATCCTTATTCAGTGTATCATAGCCAACTTTCTCTGCATATAAGGATTAGATGGCCAAGCTAATGGACCTTGTGGACAGTTGGCAGTTGAGGAACATGCCAGTTTGCCTTGGTGTTCTGCTTGCCGTTTTGCAGTGGCGTTCTGCTTGCCGGTTTGCAATTGTGTTCTGCTTGCTGGTCTGCTTGCTGGTTTGCACTTGTGTTCTGCTCCCTGGTTTGCATTGGTGGTTTGCTTGCTGGTCTGCATTGGTGTGATGCTGAGGCGTCCTGGCCCTGCTAGGGTTGTTGCAAGCTGGGCTGCTGGACATCTGGGGGCCAGGTCATAACCGGGCAGGGCAAGCACAGCCTGGGTGGGAAAGCGATCATTCTGCCGGCAGTCTTGTCTCTTCTTTTGGAGGAACGCCTCCACTTCCGTGGCAGCCCCAGAAATGCAGGCGTTGTGGAGGTCCTGATCCCTGCGCCCGACACCCGGAAGGATCACTGATTGGAGACGCTGGCTTTGTCACCTTGTTGATGCCCCTGCCTCCCCACTACTTCGTAAACTATGAGTACACTAGGGATACCGTGGACTAAAGCTGTGAATGCTGCTTGTGTGTTCAGTTTTTAAAGTTGCAACACGACGCGTACGCCGTTGTTGGTGATGTAGCACAGCCAAGGGCGTGGAAGTCCAGATGCAAGTTTTTGTTGAAGTACCAAGGAGGGCGGGAGGTTGGGTTCCCAATCGGGGCAGTCTCAGGGTTTGAAGCTCCCTCTGCACCGTGGGTTGGTTCCCCATTGGGGCAGGCTCAGGGGTTGAAGGTCCGTCTGCACCCTGGGTTCGGTTCCCGACATTTGTGTTTGATCACACAAATGTGGAGAATGTGCACCTCTGATTGTGAAGTTTACCAAGTTCTGCGATTGTGTGCATCGCATGGGTCTCATGCCAATTCGACCATTTGCATAGCAGCAGGTACCCTGATGTAAGGGGATTTGTGGGTTGGTCTCTGTGTGAGGGTCACGCATGTTACAATAGTTACTTGAGCGACTTCGGCTAGATGCATGTTTGTGATAGGGATCAAGGGTGTAAGCCTGTACTTGTGCCTGGATGTGTGATTTTTGGCAAGCAGAGGAGGAAGTGATTTCTGAAATTTTGTAGAATACATCATGTTGTACTTCATTATATATTGATTTTGTTGGGAAGCCTAGCTCTACCAGCAAAAGTTAGTAGCATCTCCAAGTTTTTGAAGGAGGGCCATCCTGAAACAGGTGGACATGCTGTCTCCACATGCAATGCTGTCAAGCAGTGTTGGTCTGTGTGCTTTGCGTGGTTTATAGAGCTCTGACAAAGCATTTGGCCCCGAACATCAGGCTGAGTTTCGTAAATGGCAGCAGATGATTCTTTGCAGAAAAATTGCATACCCAGCAAAAGTTAGTAGCATCTCCAAGTTTTTGAAGGAGGGCCATCCTGAAACAGGTGGACATGCTGTCTCCACATGCAATGCTGTCAAGCGGTGTTGGTCTGTGTGCTTTGCGTGGTTTATAGAGCTCTAACAAAGCATTTGGCCCCGAACATCAGGCTGAGTTTCGTAAATGGCAGTAGATGATTCTTTGCAGAAAAATTGCATACCCAGCTCCATCCTGGATCTGGGTCCTTGGAAAGCCCAACTTACGGCACACACTGATTTGCTGTAATGATACTTTGGGGATATAGTGGTCCCTACTCTTAGCAGAGATTTAAACTGTCAGCAAGTTTGCGTTGTTTGCAGTTGATATTCAACAGGCATACCGGTTGCTGGGACAATTTTGTGAGAGTCCCTTTTACAGTTGCTCGGTTTAGATGTAACTATCCCAGCTTGGCCAGGCCCTTGACCTCATTGACAGATGTGCAGGTATATGCGAAAGTCACTCTGTGGACACGGGAATAGGGAAGAAGTCGGTGTTAGTCGAGGATTTCACTGGGAGGAAACTCCACCTATGGTGAACGTTGGGTGTGCGTTCGGCCTTGCGGCTGGGCTTAGGGGAGAGTGCTGTTACAGGACTTGAGGGTGAATTAGGGCCAGGCCACTAACAACTCTTCTTTAAGATAGTTTAAGAGCAATGAAGGCAGGATCTGCGAAGCTGCAGACGTTGCTTCCACCGATGATAGCTTTCCCGTCAAAATCTCAGATTGTACAGACTGGGTGCTCAGACTTTTATGCTACAAGAAATCCGGCCATGCACCTCACAAACCCGACTGCATACCCGAACTGAAATTAAGTGAGACGAGGCTGTACGATTCCACCTTTGTTTTGGTCATGAACCTTAGTAACCGAAGGATCTGCGTTTTTGTCTCGTACAGATTACTGAGTGTTCAAGAGGGAGCTGCAGCCCAGGTGGGCCAATTTTAATGTCCTTACCGTCGGGATAAACCATCAGCATGTCCCGGTTTGCGTCGTATTCATATTGTGGAAAACGCTGACAGCAAGACTACGGCTCATAGTCCGGAGAGGTGCACGTGCTTCAAGCCAACTTTTGTCGACGGCGGCTTCTATGGCAGCGTAGCACGCACGGGTTTCTGCGGACGCTTGTAAATGGGATTTGAGTCATCAGAAATGTGTCAGGTCTTGATGCCCGTGTATGCACCCTACTGACCTCGTTAGTCCCCGAGGTTACACTTCATAAAGCTGCTTCGCTCCCGAGTGTTGCATCCGTGGCATGACTTGAGCACCTGCTGAGCATGCGCAGCTCCTGTTCTCGTTGCCCCGCCCATGTGTCGCGGCAGGGCCTTTCGTGTTTTCGCATCTCTGCCACACAATTGCGGGTGGCCTTTCAATTTTGAATTGACGCCGCCAGGGGATTCAAAACCCCTGCCACCTCTGCCGCTGTGCCATGTTTCGCGCGGGTAATGGGTGATGAGCACCACTTTACATTTGTGCTTCTTGGATTGGATCTTGGGCATCAATTTTTCTGCCACAGGTTTGCATCGTGCACTGGCTCTTTCAGACGCTTTCTCTGGCAGGAGGATCTTCGAGCTGTGGTTCGCTTTGTCAAATGCATGGTTGTATTTCGTTTCAATCTCTCAGTCACTGTGGGATCTGCTCCATCTTATCAGTGTCTAGTGGCTGGGCAGATGTAATCTTGTTCTTTTACAAGAGTGGAGTAAAAAAGACCAGCCCAATGTTCAGGGACCCAAACCCCCAATGTGTCAAGCTATGAGTCACACCCGGCGAGCGGCCAGCTGGCGACCCACAGCCGCCGCAATGATGAAACTGACCCGACGAATGACAAAATATCCCTCCACATCTTCTTGAGCAATGATGGCTTGGTTCAAAAGCCCCTGGAGCCTCTGCAACAAGGCCAGCGCATCAGCATGCAACCCTCCCAATGTTTCAAAAGCGAAGGCTTGGAAAGCCACAGGCGGCTGCTGACGCGACAACAAGACAGCATAGCGGGTCTGCTTGTCTTGGGCAGCGCGCGCGGCGGCCCCACCCGGCACGAAGTGCAGCAAGTTGGCAACTGTGAGTGGGGAAGAGCCAACGATGTCGATATAAAGGTCACGCCCCTCCTCCCACGCATGGAGGCGGAGGTCTGCGCGACGGCGCTCCTGGCCAGGGACAGGGGTGGGAAAGGCGGGTTCCCGGGTGACCCGCTGACGAGCTGAGGTAAGGACAGCGTCCAGGCCGTTACGAACGGAGTAATGTCGGCCGACAATGGCAACATCCCCCCCTGAGGTGCAGTGGACCGCGTGGTCGCCCCAGACATCCAACTCCCTCAAGCAGCACGGGCATTGGGAGCCAGGGTGGAAAATGGGGATCAAGAGCTGGTATTGAAGGCGGCAGCGGAACGACTCTGGGGGCATGGTTTGCTGCAAATGGGGAACTGGGAGAGCCAGCAGCCAATCAGACGCTCCCGGCTGTGTAAGAGATTGGAGCACAGCACGGTCGCGATCCGAGCGAGCAGGGTCATCAAGAACC
>KV908339.1:1241527-1254027 GCA_002005505.1 Botryococcus braunii | reverse complement strand
CCAGATCAGGCAGCAACGTGTTCACATCACGAGGCGCTCTGTCCAGACCAGGCGGCAAGCTGTGCACTTCACGGGGTGCATAATCCAGATCGTGCGGCAAGGCTGGCAGTGCGGGGCGGGAGTGTGCGGGCCACACGGCCTCCCCCAGGACTGGATCCCAGCCGCCTCCACCAGACAAAGCGTTTGTGGCATCTGCTACAAAGAGAGCATTTGCGGCCCCGCCCACAAAGAGAGCGTTTGTGAACAGGCAAACAGCGGGCCGGGCTCCCACGCCGTTCCGCCCCGCCGCCCTTTCCAGGCTACAGTCAGGAGGGGACGTGCTGCAGCTGCTGCCATCTTCCTTCCTTGGACTCGCATCCATCTGTTCTGGGTTTTGGAGCAGCGGCGAGGGCCTTCCCGCCATTAAGTCTGCGTCCACGTGCTCGGGGCTTGCAACCACCAGCGCGGGCGTCCGAGGCATTGGATGTGCTTTCACGTCTTCCGGGTCTGGGAGCGCCCACGCAGGCGTTAGGGGCATTGGCCCATTCAGGTCTTCTAGGTTTGGGGGCCCCCACTCGGGCGTTAGAAGCATTGGCCCATTCATTTCTTCTGGGTTTGAAACCACCAGAGCGGGCATTAGAGGCATTGGATCTGCACTCACGGTTTCTGGGTTTTGGGGCGCCCACTCGGGCGTTACAAGCATTGGCCTGTTCATCTTTTCTGGATTTGCTGGCTGCCCAGCAGACTGCGGCAATGGACACTTAGGGAGGTGGCGGGGCCAGCCTTCTGCGATGTCAGCCTTGTCCAGAGTCCACCCTTCCTGGGGGGCTTTGCAGTCCAGGCCGTGCCTCGTGGGCTCCCCAGGGAGGCTTTTGTCTGGCCGCAGAGAGGGTTCTGTGTGGCTGCAGAGAGGGTTTTGTTCCGCCGCACAGAGGGTTTTGTCTGATTGCACCAGGGGTTCTGCGTAACCGCAGAGAGGGTTTTGTGCCGCCGCAGAGAGGGTTTTGTTTGGCCACAGAGAGGCTTCTGTGTGGCTGCAGAGAGGGTTTTGTTCGGCCGCAGAGAGGGTTTTGTCTGGCCACAGAGAGGGTTCTGCGCGGCCGCAGAGAGGGTTTGGTTCGGCCGCGGAGAGGGTTTTGTCTGGCCGGAGAGAGGGTTCTGTGTGGCCGCTTGGGTATGTTGGCCTCCCTTCCTCCGCAGCATGTTCGGGCTTGGGCACAGGCAGCGCCCCCGCGGTACCCGGGGTGCCAGCAGAGTGGGCCGTGGCCCGGCTGGCCACCGCGATGTTCCATTGCAAACTCTCCCCATCTCGCATTTCTGGCGGGCCGGGGCTCTCCCCTTCCCTCTTTTTCTGATCCCAGCTCGACTCGTCTGACAAGTAGTCCGGCAGCCCACAGGCGGCAGCTTGTAATGCTGGTGGGCAAGGGCTCTCCTCACGTAACCAATCCCGCCTCCCCTCCTCTGCCAAGCAGGGGGACAGGTCGGTGGGGGCGCCCTCCGGGGGACTTTTTACCCCTGCCAGCGGCCTCGGGCGGGTGTCGGGCGTGTCGTATGTCGCCCTGCTTGAAGGCAGCATGCACAGAGGCGGCTCCAGGATTGGGCTCCCTTGGGTCTGGCCAGCGGGCGCGCTTGCTTTTATTCTCGGGCTCGGCGCTCCCTCCGTGGGTACCGGCCACCGTGGCGACGGGCTGCCTTGCTGGGCCGCTGGACCTCTGCTGGGCCCTGAAGCCTCTTCTGGGACCTCTTCTGGGGCCTCTTGTGGGACCTCTTTTTGGGCCTCTGCTTGGATCTCTTCTGGGGGCTCTTCCGGAGCCTGCTGAGAGGTTTCTGGCTCAAGCTCGGAGGCTTCCTGCTTTGCGGCGTCCCATGAGGGGCTCCCCTGCCTGCCTTCACACTGCTCGTGCTCAGCATGCCTACTGTGAGATGCCTCGCTTGCCGAAATGCCTTTCTCTACAAGATGGCTACTGTGAAAGGCCTCCGTTGCAAAACCAGATTTGTCTTCAAGAAGGCTACTGACTGATAGCTCGCTTGCCAAATCAGATTTGTCTCCAACATGGCTACTGTCAGATGCCACAGTTGCGAAACCAGATTCATCTTCGAGATGGCTACTGTGAGATAAGTCACTTGCCAATTCGGCCTTGTCTTCAACATGGCTCTTGTGAGATGACTCACTTGCCAAATCAGCGTTGGACTCACAGGGGCTTATGTCAAATACCTTACTTGCCAAATCAGGCTCGTTCTGACCAGGGCTGCTGCCGGATGCCTCCAGCGCCAGATTCGGCCCGTCCTCACCAAGGCCACTGGCCCATGCCTCACTCCGCACATCGGCTTTCTCGTCAACATGGCTGCTGCCAATTGCCTCGCCTACCAGGGCAGGTTCGTCTTCAAAACGGCCACTTGCGAACGCCTCAGTTGGCAAACCTGCTTTGTCTTCAAGATGGCTGGTGTGAGCCGCCTCACAGATCGTGTCGGCCCTCTTGTTCTGGCAATGACTCCTGTCTGAAGCACCAGTCGGGGAGCCAGCCCCCTCCTCCGAAAGGGCACTGCCGATTGCCTCACATCCCATGCCAGAACTGTTGTTGGGGCCGTGCTTGGGGGCAGATGCCTCGCCCACTCCACTGCCTTCGTCCTCGCCAGGGCTCGTGCCGTAAGCCCCACTTGCAGTACCATCTTTGATGTTCTGGCATGAGCTGCTGTGAGGGGGCCCATCTGCAGTACTGGCGCTGTACTCGCATTGGTTGCTCTGAGGGGCCCCACTTGAAACCTCAGCATCGTGTGGAGCGGGTGAATGCTGGGAATCAACCTTGCCTGGGTTGTCCTGCATCTGGGCAGCGTGCCCAATGGAGGATTGGCAGCTTATTCTGGCAACTTCCACGTTGACTGCGTCATCAACAAGGTGAGGATGAGCTGACGGCGCGCCTGCAGCGGCTGCATGTCTGCCGGCAAAACTTGCTGGAATTGACTGACAATTTTCATGGGAATTGATCTGTGGACCGCCGCACCCGATGTCGCCCCACTTCCCCTCCTCAGGGGACTGACTCTCCTTCTCCATCGCAGCACAGTCAGGCATAAACGCTGCTCCGAGCACAAGTGGGCTGTGCTTTTGAGAGCAATCTGCACTATGAAAGGCATCCCCCTCTGGAGAGCCGGGCCTTGCTAGGTGCAAGATCCGGACTTCTGGGCTGAGCGCTGCGGCAGGCAGCCTCTCTCCCGGGCAGGCAGCTAATGCATCCGGCGTTTCCGAGGGAGAGCCTCCCACCTGGGACGCCGCAGATATCATGGCCTGCCCTGCCTGTCCGAGAGTGCGAATTGCTGTTCCAGGGGACACCAGGACATCCGGCAGCAGCCGAGCCTCCCAAGCTCCCTCAGCGCGGGGGCTCGACACCGACGCTGGCTCAAACAAGCGTGCTTGCTCTGGCCCCTCTACCCCGCAGGCATGCACGGGGGGTACTAGCCGGGCCATCACATGGGAATCCAACTCCCCAGAATCCCTTTGCTGCTGCTGGGCGAGCGGAGCGGCAGTGAAAGCCGGGGGAAGCGGGGGGGAAAGGCACCTTGTACACTCGTCTTCCGTTGGCTCCCGCACGGCCCCGTGTACTGCTATCTTTGAGGACGTTGCGTCACAAGCATTTAAGCATTGTTGGATTACCTCAGAGCAGGTGGGGGCAGGACCGTTTGGGATACTCGGGGCGCGGCGAACGGGGCTGCAGCGCTGGACCTCGACTGGTGCGGAGGTCCTGGGGCCCACTGAGGGCGCCGGGCCGTCCGCAGCAGCCTCTACCCAGGCAGGCAACTTCTGCATGGGTTCTGCAGGAGGGACCAGTACCCCCGTGGGGGGACCGTCTTGGGCAGCCCGGCTCTGCTCTCCCGGCCCCTGCTGGTTGGGGGGAAGCCTGAAGCCCTCCCCGCCGCGTTCCACGCACGCAAGCAAGGTTTGGCCGGCGCCCGCTGCCCTGCTTCCAGGGCGGGGTTCGCCATGTGGGGCGAGCCTTGGCGGAGACGGAGACCCAATCCGAGTCCGGCAGCCCGAGGCGGTACGAGCCGATCCGCGGGCGGGCGCACCGTCCGATTGAGCAGCCTCCGAATCGCTCTCCCATCCCCACAGGCCACACCTCGGAGATGACAGGCGGATTTGGGACTGGGCCTGGAGGGCGGACAAGGGGTGGGGGGCGGAGGGGGGAGGCAGCGCCCAGCTTTGATCGTGCTGGTGGCGATGGGGAGAGGTGAGGCGGGCGCGGCTAGGAGGGTTTTCACCCAGACGCTCCCAGTTGGGGGCCGCCTGGCGCCGCGCCCGCCTGGGCTGGGGCTGCTTTACGGGCCGGAGGGCGTCTTGCTGCTGCTTGAGGAGAAGGTGCGTGATGTCGCGCAGGTGACGCATGCTCTCTGCCCAGGCCTGCTCTCGGCTCTCCTCCCTCTTCTGCAGCGCCTGCAGCCCTTTGCCCCTCTTTACGCAAGGCATCAGGGTTTGAGACATTAGGGTTTGAAACTTTGAGGGTTTGAGAATCAGGGTTTAAGAAAGTTGGGCTGGCAAGTACATCTTGTCATCATGACGGTGACTGTGCAACAATTTTACTAACATCCATTCATTCGCTGATTCAGGTTTCGGTGCATTTCGAGGTCCCGAGGGCCCCCATTAGTTTTTCAAAAAGCTTTCTTCTTCCCCAACATTAATTTTCTTCCTCTTTTCAGTTTTATTTCCTTTCTTCCTCCTTTTTTTGTTTTTTATTTTGTTTTTTTTTTTTTTTTGGGGGGGGGGGGGTTAAGGGGAGGAGGAAGCTACCGCCATTAAATCCGCTTGCTGGGAGGGGAGGAGGGGAAGACGAGGGCCCGGGGGGGGGGGGGGGTGAAAAGAGGAGGGGCGCAGAAGCTCCCAGCCCCTGCCGCAAAAGTAATGTGAGGGCGAGCAAGCGGTGCTAACCTCACGCGTGAGGGCGTACATGCAGTCGTGGATGCACACGCTATTCGATCTTGTGAAGAGTGACTGAGGGTCCACATGTGGACATGAATGTGGAAGGGACTTCTTTGCGACTCCCGATGTCACCCACCCAAAATTGAGCAACAGGTCCAACCCACCCGCCCACCGGCCACTTAAGCTGACAGAAGTGATGCACAAGGTGGGCAGGTTCAAGGCGCAAGAGGTCGACAGCCTGTGTATGTTTTGGGGCTGGCCATCAGTTGCGGGCCAAGCTCCATTGCTTCGCATGGCATTTGGATGAAATCTGCGGGAATCGCAAATCGCGCCCTGAGGGAATGCCTGAGAGAAGGATGAAGACAAGCTAACGATGCTTTCGCGGTGCAGATGAGATAGAGAAAAGACCGCTTCCCAAAAATGAACAAGCCTGTTGAGGATGCCTCGACCATGCAGTGATAAAACGACACGAAAAGCTCCGGATCAGAGATTTTGATTCCGATCATTGAAGAAGCTAGCTGGTAGGTGCTAGAATACTGCCCAGGTGCAGAGTTTTAATGGAGCAGCCCAGCCTCACCGGGCTGATACGCCATGGGCTGAAGTATGGGGGCCTATGGAATTCCAGGAGTTTAGGGGGCTTTCACTGACTGTCGATACCTGCTTTTCAGTTTGACTTCAAGGATTGAGGAAGCCTTTTGACCAACAATAAGTGATGGCAAGTATTGCTGATCTTGCTCTTGATCTTGGGGCTTGAGACGTTTCCGATCAACGATGGCTGAAGGAAACAGGTTCCTTACTTTTGAATTTATTCTTGGGTGAATGAGGGGTCTCTGATCACCAATAGCTGATTGCAACTTTGCCTGAATGTGACGATGATGTCGGGTAAGTTTGAGAGTTTCTGATCAACGGTACCTGATGGCAAAACGAGATGTGGGCTGCAAGGATGCCAGAGACCTCTGACTGATCCACCCTCACGCTCTTAGGCAGCTGTGCAAAGGCAGCAGGACGATAGCCACTCCACATTCCATCTCCCTCTCCTATCACACATTCGCTCTGCTCCACCCCTTCCATCATATCCTGTTCCCCAACAAAAATTTTGTAACCTCCACTGCCTTGCTCTGTGTTCACCCTGTGATATAACAGGCAACATGCAGTTCTAGCAGAACTGTTTCTGCCAGCATAAAGCGGTCAAGATCAGGGTGCAGGGGGCCCTTGACAGTTGCTGACTTCCTCACAAAAAGATGAGCAAGCCAGAAGCGAGACAGAAAGCCGAAAATGCCGCAGACATGATGATGTTGCATCTAGCTCATCAGGTATCTTGTCAAGATCGAGAAGGCCCTGAGCTTACAGCCGTGCAGCTGTCATTTACGAGCTCCCTGCACGACTCTCAGGAGGGCAAGGTTTTAAAATCCAATTCTTGCAAGTATGACCTAAGACCTGGGCAGGGCCTCAAAAAGCTGAAAATGGCCCCGCTTGCAGCAACAAAAGTCTGGCAAGGGCTCCTGGACATAACAGTGGGGAAGGCATGGGTGAAACAAAAAACGCACGCATAATGTGGTGAGAGAGGGGGGGACTGTTTGGAGAGGGGATAATGAGACACACTGAGAGACAGTCACACACACACACACACACACACACACACACACACACACACACACACACACACACACACACACACACACACACACACACGCACGCACGCACGCACGCACGCACGCATGCACGCATGCACACACACATGCACGCACGCACGCACACGCGCGCACGTGCACATGCACTGCACACACAGGCAAAAGGGCAGGGAGCCCGGCCAGAGGCAGTTTGGGGCCGTGGAGAGAGCAAGGAAGGGAAGGCCTGAAAGGCGGGAGGCAGCCCTTTCTTGTGACGAGAAAGCATCAGGACTGGCCCCCCACCCCCAAAAAAAAAAAAGAAACAAAAAGGGAATACCCCTCAAAAATAAACTTAGAAAATCTTAAAGTACATACAGTATCTTTAATCAAATGCAGGGGAGGCACCTGTGGAGGCAAGGAGGCCAGCCAGGAGGCAACAGTAGGCAGAGCCCTCCCGGGGGGGCTGCCCTCGGGGCTGGAGGCAGTACAGCCAACCTCCAGGACCTCCAAGGGGGGCCCAACGCTCCGAGAAGGAGACTGCAACCCAAAAAGCCACGACTTGGCGGTGTGGCCCCGCCTCAGGCGCCAGCCCTCACCGCGCTGCGCCTCTCCGCCTCGCACACAGCGAAGCGGATCATCCTGGGCGTCCCTCTCTCCAGCATGGGATCCATCTGTCACGCTTGTACCGCTCCACTGGCGCGGGGCTGAGCCTGTTGCAGGCAGCCACGTGAAGGCAGGCCATGTTGCAGCCGTTCCGCTCGCCTGCGGATGGGAGCGAAAGGCTTGCTCTCCTGCTGGCACGGAAGGAAATGTGGATGTGGCCTCCAACGCAAAAGAGCCGGAACCATCTGCACTGGGCCCGAGAGCCAAGGGCTCGGGGTTCGGCCCGAGGGTGTAGGAAGGTGTAGGGGGCGGATCGGCCAAGTGGAGGGTGGGCGCGGTTGTCGAGGGAGGACGAGGTGGAGTGTCTGACGGCGTCCCTGCGCCGGGACCTCTGCGGGGACCGGGACGACTTGCTGGGAAGCCCTGGACGCTCCCTGGGGGGGCCGCAGTCGTGGCTGGCCGACTGTGCTCGAGCGGGCGCTTCCTCACACCCGCCCCAGCCGTATCCGAGGCGACTGCGTCAAATTGTTCGTCCCGCACCTGCTGGCTAGGTGCTGTGCTTGACAAGGCCACACCAAGGGCCTCTCCTCGCTGCCCCTGCGGAGTCATCAAACTGGATCCTGGTTGGTGGGCGCCGCACACGCGCGTTATTTCCGCACAGGAAGTACGGCGTCGGGGGTCCGCACCCATCTCCGGAAGGCCTGCGGTGGCGCAGCCGGCGGGACAGCCAGGGTGCAATTCCGCTGCCACTTCAAGCAGGGGTTCCGAGCGCTCCTCCGAGGGGGGGCGGGCTCGGGTGAGGGGGAGCGCGCCCGAGCGTCGGGGCTTCTTGGGTAGACCCTGGCTTGTGTTATCAGGCGGGGGAGGGCCCAGATTCTGGATTGGGTCATCGGGAGGGGAGGGGCCCAGACCCTGGCTTGTGTTATCGGGATGGAGGCGCCCCTCCAGCACGGCCCCCCGGGCGTGCGGGCCGCTGTGCGTGAGGTTGGTTCTCGGAGCGAGGGTCTCCGGATGCAGGGGCCGCTGCCGCAAGTCCCTGACCAGGCTGGAGATCAGACGGGCCAGGCCCTCAGGGGTGGAAAACGCGCAGTGCTGTGCGGGCCCTGTTTCACTGGAGCCGCCAGCCGCAGCAGTGTCTTGCGTTTCCACGGATGCCCCACCCGCCGTGTCTGCCGCATGCATCATCCCAGCGTGGGGGACGCGCGGCTCGCTTGGCCTCTCTCCCACGGGCTCCGGTTGAGAGACTGTCCGGTACGGAGGGGCGTGAGCGTGATGGGAGGGACCGCCTCGCGCTCCCGCCACCCATCCATCCTCCTCAAGCCTCTCCGTCCGGGTACCCGGCGCGAGCACTCCGCCCTGCACTTCTCTTGGTGGAAGAGCACGCGTTTTGTGGCCTGCCGAGTGGGCCCCTGGAACACTCTCAAATGCAGGCGGGCTCTCTGAAGCCCCTGCTCTTGCTACTGCCCGAGCGCTGGCACCAGTCCTATGGGAACCGCATGGCATGTTGGACCCAGAGCCGCCAGCGCTGTGTTGGGTGGGGTTGTGCCCCGGGAGGCTTTCCCCTTGGATTCTCCTCGGCGGGGGCACGGGCGGGTTTGTGTACCCCGGCGGTGGCAAACTGCCTGCAGCAGTGCTTGTACAGGAGTCAGGGGGAGCGGGCGGTCTGTCGGGACCTGGACAGTCGCCCGTTTGATGGGGAGATTGCGGGACGCCTGGAACTGATTGTGGGCTCGGACGCCGCAAGCGTGGGTCCAGAACAGGCACGTGCGGATCCTGAAGAGGCAAGCACGGGTTTTGAAGCTGCGTGCGCGGGTCCAGAAGAGAAGGCAAGTGCGGGGTCTGAAGAGGCAAGTCCGGGGCCTCAAAAGGCAAGTGCAGATCCTGAAGAGGCAAGTGCGGAACATTAAGAGGCAAGTGCGGAACCTTAAGAGGCAAGTGCGGATCTTGAAGAGGCAAGTGCGGGGTCTGAATAGGCAAGTGCGGGATCTGAAGAGGCAAGTGCGGGGCATGAAGAGGCAAGTGCGGGTTCTGGAGGGTCACATTGGGAAGGGTCATCTTGGGATGGGTGGCCTGATGGGGTGCCCTCGAAGGAAGGTGCCACTGCCTTACCTCAACGTGTACTTGATCGCCGGTGAGAGTTGCTGCATCCCTGTGTTCCCGTGGGGCCGGTAAAACAAACGTGTGATTTCTGCCGGCTACAGAAAGGGGACTGCGCGGGGCTCGATCTGGGGGCTGCCGCGTTGGCATCAGGCTGTAGGACTCGGGACAAAGGGCAGAATCAGTGATGGAAGCCGTGTCTCTGCGGGGGGCGCGGAAGGGCGTGCGACAGTCAACACCGGCAAAACGTGTGGGGCTGTTACACGCGGCTCTCGGCGGTTTGGAGAGGCCGTGTGCTCCAAATGTCAGGGCAGCTTCCGGCGCACGGTCTGCGGTGCACACAGATGCAGCCTCCAGGCCACGTTCTTGGGTCACCAGCAGTGCGGAACGGAGAGCCCTTGGTCCCCCTGGCTCTGCAGTGGGGATGCTGGAGCACTGAGTAGAGGCCTCCCTCACGCCTGAGGCACATCCTGGACCTGCCCCAGCGGTCAGTCCCCCGATCAGGCTCCCTTTGTCTCAAGCCACTGCTCCAGGGTGACCCTGCTTGTTCGATGAGGAAAATCCTGTGAGTTTTGGCTCGATGGGGGAAAATTCGATGAGATTTGGCTCGATGGGGGACAATTCGATGAGATTTCGGTCGATGGGGACCATTCGATGAGATTTGGCTGGTGGGGAGATGCCGAGGTGGAGCAGCTCCTCAGGGGGCTTTCCACAGCGCTGAGGCCAGGCAGCTTACTGATACGGGAACGATCCCTTCTGGGCGCACTCCCCTGTCGGAGAGAAACAAGACAAAGAGCAGCACATCTAGAGAATCTACCTCTGTTTGTCTCCTTCCAATTTCCTCCAAGTGGATGCAGGGCTGGGTAAGCAGCCCCCACACCGCATATCAGATGTCGTATACACGGGAGGGAGGGAGGGCTTGAGATCTGAGTGATGAGGCTGAGGAGGCTGGGAGGGGGGGGTCGAAGCTGCCTTTGGAGGCCCCGGGGGGGGGGGGGGACGTGTCGTTGGAGGGAGGGTGATTGGGGGGGACCTGCTGAGGGAGGGAGAGCTGCGCTGGGGGTGGGGGAGGGGTGGGAATTTGCATTTGGTGGGAGGGTGGGGGGGAGCGAGGGGCCTGCTGAGGAAGGGGGGAGGAGGGGGGACCTGCAGAAGCAGCTGTGTGACATGGCTGAGTTGAGGATTGTGATAGCCATGTGTGGCCAGCTGCGGCAGCTGGGTGAGTAAGGTTGGGGCCGGAGGAGGCGGCTTGCAAGTCATTGCCATCCCAATGTAGCATGCGGTAAACTTGCTGCTTGAGGCGCCTGATGCCCAGGACTGCCAGCTGCACCTCCCTCCCCGCCTCCTCCTGCAGAAAGCCCCAGGCACGCCCACCTCTCATGCAGCCTGGCCTGGTAGCAGGAGCACTGGGCAGCTGCCCCCCCCCCCCGGCCTTGCTTACAACACAGTGGCCCGCCCCCCCAGACAGTGCTGGATTGCCCAAGACAGTGCGAGGCTCCTCCACACAGACTGGAGCAGCCAAAGCGTAGGGCCACAGGAACCTAAACACAACCTCACCAACCCGTGACCGCCTCACGCGGTCTCATGTACATGCATGTGTGCGCGCACACACACGACACACACGCGCGTGCACGCGCGTGCACGCACGCACGCACGCACACACACGACACACACGCACACACACACACACACACACACGCACGCACACACGCACACAAACACGCACACGCACACGCACGCACGCACACACACACACACACACACACACACACACGAACACGCACGCGCGCGCGCGCACACACACACACACACACGAACACACACACACACACACACACACACACACACACACACACACACACACACATATGCACACACGCACGCACACGCACACGCACACACACACACACATGCACACACGCACGCACACGCACACGCACGCACGCACGCACGCGCACGCTGAAGCAGGAAAGGGAAGGCAGCAGGGTGGATGTGAGGAGCGGGCGCGGCCATCCCCTGCAGAAGGCGGAGCTTCCACTCCACAGGGAAATGGTGGCCTCCCGCCTCATCAGGCCTTAACATGGTCGGCAGGGGGAATGACATGGTAGGCGGGGGAATTAACATCGTTGGCAGAGGGGAATGACATGGTAGGCAGGGGGATTGACATGGTCGGCAGGGGGAATGAAATGGTAGGCAGGGGGATTAACATGGTCGGCAGGGGCAATGCCATGGTAGGCAGGCAGTACTTATCACTTCCAGGGGCTCATCAACTGAAAAAGCCAGATACATAGGGGGAGGAGGCTTAGAATCATGAGTGCGGAAGGTGGCTGTAGCTGGATGTCTTTAAGCTTTGGCTGACAAACACATCTAGTCATCATGACGGGGGCTGTGGGACATGCATTGGTTCAATTACAGGGGGCTGTGGGACATGCATTGGTTCAATTACAGGGGGACAGAGATGGTAAGGATGCGAGACGGGGTCTATCGGTGCAATTTGCGGCATCAGCACCTGGGAGAGAGCATGTGCGGCTCCAAAATAGGCGACGCTAGCATGCGGTGCCCCCAAGGGCTTCTCCACGTATGACGACGCCCCACTGGCTAAGGCAGCTGCTGTAGGGGAGCAGGTCTCAGCAGGGTCAGCTGTGGTACGTCCAGAGCCCAACTGGCTTTGAAAGGGTATCTGGGCCTTGGCAGCCGACGCTGAACCGGCATCAGCCGACGTCCACGTTTCGGCGGCACATCCAGCCCCGGGATCAGGCTGAGAATGTGTACCACTGTGTACTGCTGTACCGCTGTGTACCGCACCAGCCTTGGAGAGCCCGGGATGCATAGAGCCCTGAGGTGGGCGGGGAGGCTGTGTTGGAATTGAGGCAACTGCGCTCTCTTTCCTGCCTGGGGACCTTATGTGGCCGTGTGATTGGGTGAGGGCTGCTCCTGACTTTATATGCCCATGTGATTGGGCATGTGATTGGGCGTGTGATTGGGCTGCGCCTGCAAGAGGCACAGTTGGCAGGCGACGTTTGCGGGCGGTCTTGAAGGTCATCCTATCTTTCCCCTCTGCGGAGGCCTCGGGAGCCAGGGGGCTTCTGCAGGTGACCTGCGCAGGCTGAGCTGCTGAAGTCTTGCTCCCCTTCATGCCTTCTTCAGCTGCTTTGCCTGTCCCAGCCATAGAGGCCAGACTCGGAGTCAGCGACACAGCACACTCACAGGGTGCGGAGGGAAGTCCGGCCTGCATGGCAAAGGCTGCCACCCGCACGCCCTGCCTGTTACTAGTATGGCAGCTCTTGTGGAGTCTCTCGTTC
>KV908339.1:1201527-1231527 GCA_002005505.1 Botryococcus braunii | reverse complement strand
ATCGGATTGGGACCAGGGCTTGGTCACCAGGCCCAGAAATATAATTTCTACAATTACGGCCATTCGGATGTCGATACATGATTATTCGGGCATCAGGGGCCTCAGACTGATACATTTCACTTTCCGTTTGAGCGAAAGGGGGGAAGCAGAAGAAGAGGATGTCAATCGACTTCTTCTGCTTCCCGCGATTTACTTGATGAGCCTGGTCCCAATTGATGACGCTTGGATGCAGCGGATTGCGTTTGTGGAATTCGCTGGCGTCCCTTGCTGCGGACCATCTGTTTCTTTGAGTGGCAACTGGTGAGTCCACTGGTGACTGCTTTCGCAGCGTGTGAAGGACTACCCCGTTGCCCATATGGGCTGGCTCCGTCATCAAGGCAGTAGGTGATCTTGGGTACCCCTTCACAGTGGATGCCCATTCTATGCACCCAATGGTCCTCCAGCCCAAACAAGATTCCGTCTCCCTCTCTCCTCTCCCCCTCCCTTCCCCGCCCCCCCCCCCCCCCCCCCCCCCCTCTCCCCCTCTCCCTCCCTCCCCCCCCCCCCCCCCCCCCCCCTCCTCTCTCTCTCTCTCTCTCTCTCTCTCTCTCTCTCTCTCTCTCTCTCCTCTCTCTCTCTCTCTCTCTCTCTCTCTCTCTCTCTCTCTCTCTCTCTCTCTCTCTCTCTCTCTCTCTCTCTCTCTCTCTCTTCTCTCTCCTCTCTCTCTCTCTCTCTCCTCTTCTCTCTCTCTCTCTCTCTCTCTCTCTCTCTCTCTCTCTCTCTCTCTCTCTCTCTCCTCTCTCTCTCTCTCTCTCTCTCTCTCTCTCTCTCTCCTCTCTCTCTCTCTCTCTCTCTCTCTCTCTCTCCTCTCTCTCTCTCTCTCTCTCTCTCTCTCTCTCTCTCTCTCCTCTCTCTCTCTCTCTCTCTCTCTCTCTCTCTCTCTCTCTCCCCCCCCCCCCCCCCCCCCTCTCTCCTCTCTCTCCCTCTTCTCTCTCCCTCTCTCTCCCCTCTCTCTCTCTCTCTCTCCCCTCTCCCCTCTCTCTCTCTCTCTCTCTCTCTCTCCCCCCCCCCTCTCTCCTCTCCTCTCTCTCTCTCTCTCTCTCTCTCTCTCTCTCTCTCTCTCTCTCTCTCTCTCTCTCTCTCTCTCTCTCTCTCTCCTCTCTCTCTCTCTCTCTCTCTCTCTCCTCTCTCTTTCATTCGTTCACCCTCCTTCCCTCCCTCCCTGCTTCCCCCCCCCCCCCCAAAATAAATATATCTAGCTTTCCTTTTCTGTCCCTCCCTCCCCCTGGGGGCGGCCCGGGGGGGGGGGGGGGGCGGCAGGACGTGATCATGAGACTGATGTGTGTCGACACAAGGGGACATCCATGGCCCCTGGCATCCGCATACCAGCATGTAGGCCACCTGGTTCGCGTTTTAGGATATGAGTCATTTTTCCCTAAAAAGAGTTTGTTGGCTGGGGGCCTGAGACTGATATATTCACTTTTCTCTTATTATAAAAAAAAAAATAATAATAAAAAAATAAATAAATAAAAATTAAAAAAAAAAATAGTTTGTTGGCTCCCAGGCAGTGCGTCTATGGCATGACTCCAGTCTCATACCTCAACTTTCCGCATCAGATTGTGCCCAGCGAGGTCCTTATCATCGATGATTTTATAACCCTGCTCTTAAGAACACCCAGCGGGTATTCCAAAAAGGTTTGGAATGTGTTTGCACAGGCTCCGTCACAAATGGGTTGCTTGCAACCTCAGTCATGTGACATGTGTCTCACGGTGGCAGTTGGTGATGAGCACCACCTCAAATACGTGTGTGTCCTTAGTTCTTTCTAGTGCGGCGTGGTTTCTGCCACTTTTTTCCCTCCGGGCACCCGCCCTTTGCAACTGTTTCACTGGCAAGAGGACGTTCGGGCTATTGTTGGCTTTCGCATTTCCTGTCAGCTATCTCTTGATTACTGTGGGAGCTGATTTATCTCATCAGCCTCTGTATATGGGTTGGGTATGGGGTGTAATTTTCTTCTTCTGCTTTTTCGATGGCCTATCATGGTAAACCAAGTTGCTCAGGTACTTTCATGCTGCAAAGTCCTTTCAGGTTGCTCCATGCTAAAAGCTTTGATGGAGACACCAAATGTCTTCTTGGCAGAACACTGGTCATTGTTTCTCCCGAGCTGTTGTCTCACCACCCTTGTCGTTGTGCTCGTTATATTTATTGCTATTGTAGTAGGATCAATTGAAGTTTATTGACGTATTCACATTACGGTTTCCCAAGGGCTTACAGGCTTCATGAACAAGACGATAGGCTGCTCAATATCTTCAAACTACGCTCAATATCTTCAAACAACTTCAAACTACGGATCAGCTGGGTAACCTGTTAGTTATGTACGGTTCACAAACAAACATTTTTCACAAAAACCTTGCGTTTGTAACAACTTGCACAGCATAGGAAGGTCAATAGGTCAATCATGATCCTCGGCATTGTAAGCTTGCGTAAACTCAACAATTGTATTGCATGCATGTGCCTGAAATGCTACAAGGAACACCTTATCTGTTAATTGATATTATTGTGAAAAATGTGCTGTGCTCTGACTCTCTTATACCCTTAAACAGTTTGATCTGTTGCATGTAATTTGTGGAGCAAGTGTGTTCTCCTTTTATCCACCCACACAACACATGCACGCAATTTCACAATACAAGCCAAAACCCATTTTGATTTTGACAGGGGTTCCAACTGATATAGTTCCAGTCCCGACCCTACCCCTCTGATGTGAAACATGCATTTATCGATCTTTCACTCCTTATCCGGAATGATACTTTTGAAGGGCACAACCATCATTGATTAGATAAATAAATAATAATTACATAGCTTTTTGAGACATTCAAGTCTCGTACTGCATTGTTAAATACTTCTGGTAAGGTAATGGGCCAAATAACTATTGCCGTGTGGATCCTTTATGTATTTCTAACAGAGGCCTCCATCACGGTTGGTAATTATTTAAGCTGACCTATGAAACCCATGGCCAGTCTTTTATTCCTCTCAAGCTCGCTTTACTACTGTCACTCAAGATAGTTGATGGCAAGCCGACTAGCCATCAACTTATTAGAAATGGTGGGCTGCATTGCTAAGGATAACTAACTATGCAGCCCGTCATACAAGTAAACAAGGCCTGTTCATTGCCCCCCATTTGCCAACTTGGGGCAACAGCTGGCACTTCAGGTGTTCATGTGCATACCCCCTTCCACTCTCCTCTCAAACGGGACGCTGCCACACAACCCAAATCAAAGGCATCCCGTGTGCCTGTCCTGCAAATGCTGTACCCGGTCTTACACCCGCGTTGTGCTTGCCAACGCCTGGGTTGTTGTAGGACTGTGGTCAGTGCCTCGGCTCCACAGCGGAGATCTCCACCAGAACTGCACCAGAAAATATGGCATAGTTACTCCGATGGATTTTTTCGAGTCGTAATAGGTGACAAGCACGCATACACTTATTGACAAGCACACATTGAATCAGACAGGCACAGAAGGGGGGGGGGGTCGACAGTAGAGTAGTGGAAAGAGAGGTCGCAAGAGTGCGTTTTAACATCTGCATATGAATGACATGTGGCTTACCCTTCCAGAGCCACCACTGGCATTTACTCCAGGCGCTGCCTGAGTGGCATCTTGATTTTGTCGCTTGATCAGCATGGCAAGTACTGCTACAAGTACTGCTGCAACAACAACGGCAGCAATAACAATGCCGATGATGGCACCCTTAGACAGGCCACGCTTGTGGCTTTGGCCTTCCAAACTCAACTTGCTGGCACCTGCAGAAGCCAGACAAGAAAGGAAGTTAGCCTTCCATGCAGGTTCCTGCTCTTTCTTCTCCCAATTGAAGCCTACAATAAGTTACCTGCTGTCCTTAGATTTCCTGGCAACTGCGTTGTCTCAAGTTCACTAAGAAGTCTTTGAGGGCTGGTTGCTGCATTGAATTCCGCCATAGAAAGTTCTCCATTCACAAGTTTCTCCAATGCGTCAACCACCTGTAAAGGAATTGCCACAATTTAACACTAATCCCAAAAAAAATGTCTTACAGATTTTGTCAATAAACTTCATTACCTTTGTCTGCACAAGGTATGATGTCTTCTCCATCTCAGCTGCATCAACTGCCTTGTCCGTCTGTGCATTAGCAGCGGCAATCGCATTGCTTGCAGCTGTAATGAAGGCATCGTTTACAGCAGGCGATACACTGTCACGTACAGTGGGATCCGAAGACTGGACTACGGACTGATGTGCGAAGTTCAGGACCTTGGAAACCGTCGCAGGATCAGAGAGTTCTACAGACAGTCCACCTGCTTGCAATAGACGCCTCTGGTGCATGTCGGAACCACTTTGTGCCAGTGGCAACATCATGGATGACAGTGCCTGCAGAAGGGTTTTTTTTTGTAAGTACGGGCATAAAATCGGTTCTTTAGGAAGCTTGGTGCACTAATGGCAGGAATGGCGTAGAGCATCTTACGACCCATACCTGGTGAGCGATGGCCTGGTTCATTGTTACAGCGTATGAGGCATATGTGGAGGAGTCATTTGATAACAGGTTAGCCCCAACTGACACCGCATTATTAATTTTAATGCTTTGCCTCAAAACGTGTGCTGCTGGACCCGATGGGTTGGCCATGGTGGCTGCCAATGCATCCAGAGTATTGATGTCAAGGCTAGGATCAATGCCAAAGGCCGACTGTAGCTGTGCTTGGCGTAGCCCTGCAGCACACAGAAGGTAATGAATGAGCACATTAAGAAATTCATCTAGCCATCAACGTCCAGCACCACTCGACCACTCTGACACCAAGGGACCGTAAATCGTACCAAGAGGGAGCCCGAACACCAGGACTGTCGATAATGGAGATGCTGCAAGAACAGTGGATGAAGGCGATGTTGGTAGCAGGACTGCTAGAGGGTTGTACTCAGGCAGCAGCATGCCCATGTCATAACAGAAGCCGGGGTTTGTATTTTGGCCATCCAGCTTGGGATAATCGTTTCCTGTGTAGATTAACAAACAATAGAATGTCAAAAAAAGTACTACAGCATTGGTCACCGTCTTAAACAATATAAAATAGGCACATGCATACAATGAGTGGCATCCAAACAGAAGAAAACTTGCAGATTCAGTTGTGTCATTCAGAGAATAGTCCATAAATGTCCCGTACCTTTAGCAGCAGGAACGACATAAGCAACACCAGTATTAACAGCCTCAAGTGCAGGTAGTGTGAAGAAACCGTTAAGAACAACTGTGCTGAGGTCGCTTGTCTTGTCAAACGTTCCATCTGCATGGGGAATAGACCCAACAATCACCTGCAATCACAAAAAACGCTGTCATACTTTATCCCAAGAGACAATAGAAGTCAGCAACATAAGCAAGTGATGAATACCTGGCAGCTAGACAAATAGCCATCATATGCAGCGGCAGTGATCATTGGCAGTTCTTTTGGAGCTTCATGAACAATCTCTGTATGTTCTGGAGCACTTCCTTCAGGAGCAGGAGCTTGTTCAACTGCCTGTGCTGGGTTTTGTGCAGGGGCTTGTGCTACAGCGGCAGCTGCTGCTGCATCATAAGCTCGGGCCGCAACCTGCAGTCAAGGATGCACAGTGAGCAACTTAAGAAGGAGCCATGGATAACGCCAGATGTTGACTGGGCAATTAAACTTGCCGAATTACAGCTTCTCATACCTGCTCAGATTGCCAGTCATGACCTCCAAAGTCTGCATTGTTTCGAGTTGGAATGGGACCAGGTTGCGGGGGATTCATAGGATGCTGAGCCTGAGCGAAGTTGTTCCCAGGGCCGGGGATGCCAGGTCCAGGCTGACCAGGGCCACCAGGATTTCCTGTTCCAGCACCAAAAAAATGGTTAAAGAATTCAGGTGAAGAAGTAGGTGTTTTTGCAAATGAGGGTGAAGGGTGAGGACATACGTGGTGGTTGTGGCATGTTTGGTAGCCTTGGCAAATTGTTGTTTTGTGCGAAATTGTAAAATGGATTTGACCCCGGACCCGGTCGACCAGTATCCGGTAATTGGAAGTAAGGCTTTTGCTGTGCAAAGTTGACATTAATGGGCGCTGCATCCCTGTTAAAGGGATTGACTATCTGGAAGCCAATGGGACGTCCATTGCTTGTCTGCAGCAAATTCAGTAATCAGGCCATGTCTGATAACGATCACTATAACAGTAAGTGGAATATTCATAAGTAACAGCCACTTGTCCAGATTGTACTTACCTGCAAGTACGAAAGGAAGTGCCGAGACAATGATTCAATATCTTTTGAGGCGAGAGATACAAATCTGTTCAAGGGCGGCGCATCTCGGACACCAATGCAGTCAAAGAAAGGAATGCCCGTGTTGCCTTGAATAAATTTATCTACATGGGTCCCAAGGCTCTGTAGCAATGAAGTAGGAGGTCTTATTGTTACCCCTCCAGTCTCAGCATTGTAAGTGACAAGAGGTGGTCTCCGGACCTGCAATCCATGTCAGCCACAAATCAATTCAACAGCAAAGGATCCATATGGAAAGGCAAAGCGAAAGTCTTGTAGAAGAAGCTCAAACTTTTCTGAAGGGGGTTTGAAGAACTCACCGGGGGCAAGGATCCATATGCTCCTCCAGGAGAGAAAGCACTGAAGTCCATGGAGTCATCATATAGCCCATATGCGCCGCCATATCCAGAACCGTATCCACCATACATGTCACCATATCCACCATAGCTCTCTGCAGAAGCTGGAAACTTGTCCTCCCCGGTAAATGGGTTTGTGGTCTGTGCTTTGCCAGTCGGCATGCCATAGAAAGGATCAATGACTTTGCCCTCAGCGGGGTTAATGGTGTCTGGTGAGTCGGAGGGGTCAGGAAGATGGCCAGCACTGATGGTTGTCTGCAAAAAACACCGTTCTTAACTCAAATCATTTAATCTTAACAGTACATGTGCCTACCATTTGGTCAGGTTTATGCACACAGTTCTTATAATCTTACCTTGGCTGTGGGTTCCGCTGCATCATTCTGCAGCAGCCGGCGGCCACTTTTGCCTGACAAGTCATTGGCACTAGAAGGGAACGCGCTGGATGGATTTGGCATCTCTGGCAGTCCTGAAGCAGTTTTGCTAGAGCCTGGCATGGATGTCTGCACTAAGGACAGAGCAGCAGGGTTTGAAACATCAGTAGGTTCGAAGGGTGTGCATGCCCAGTTCTTGCCATCAGCAACCATGGTTCGGATTTCAGGTGTATTATCACCACTTTCCTGAACAGCGGACTTGCCAGTTGCATTGGCAACGCTCTGAAGGCCATTCAGAACAAACTTGTTGCCGCTGCTTGGCAGTGACTTGGATGAAACATCTGCACCAACATCACTTGGAAGCGCATGCCTGACAAAGTCTTGCATCTGCTTTTCAATCTTAGACGAATCCGCCTTCATGTTTTTCTCAGCTGCAACAAGGGCTGTTGGCTTCTTCACATAGAAATTTGGCTCTGGAAGTGCCTCTAGGTCAAGATTGTCCAAGGGACCCTGCAAACTTTCCTTGGTCAACATTTGCCTTGTAGAACTGCAGTCGCAAACGTTTACAGCAGCTTTGACAGCAGCACGTCTATTAACATACAATTTTTAACTACAGGTCGAATGTAACATAAAAAAGTTCACGTAACATAAAAGTTTTGTTATAAACTTACCTTTTTAAGCATCTTGTTGAACTCCTTAGGGGCACCATTCAGGACTGGAACAGCGAACAGGCAGAAATTTCTGTCATCGAGGTTGAAACCAAAGGGGTTTTGGCCTGGCCAAGCTCCAAGAATATTATCCTTGGAGAGTGCCAGGGCACGGTCAATGATCGCTGAAAAGTCAACGTGTTGATATGCATCGTTGGCAATCTTGAAGACCTTCTGCTGGATAAGGGGGGCTTTCTCCTGCGTGTTGCATCATACCAGTAAGCACAGTTTTAAACATATACTTACAGAATAGATGAAAAGAATGCCAAAGCCTTCAGGGACTATTTTAGTTCATGTCTCATTCACCTGCAATTTGTCTTCAATTTTGCTGACGATGTATTCCGGTGTGGGTCCGTTCTTGGGATTGGGGAACCGCATCTGCTGGTTGACGCTTTGTACTCCCTGACCCATTCTTTGGAGAAAGCTTTTACCCAGAGCACCAGCTTGTTGGAGATCATGTGAGGCAAGCTGTTCGACCTGAGCGACTTCTGGTGCGAGATTCACCCGCGGAAGCGGGGCTTCTGCTGCAGAAGCGTCGACAAGGTCTAAAGCGTCTGCTGGGCTTGGAGCGTCTGCTGGGGCTAGAGCTTCTTCTTGCAGAAACCTTCTTTTTTGTAGTCCAATATGTGCGCCAGGCTGAAAACAAGATAAATTGTTTGGTTGTGACCACTCGACAGGTTTTGCTCAAGCGGAAGGCGTCGCCCAACGCAGTAAAATCATAGCAAAGGGTACTTACATTCATGAGGTCCCTCATAGCCGCTTCTGCGACTTCCATGGCAGTAGGCAATTGGAGGCCCTGCGCTCCAGACACAGAAAGGGAATTAGACGTTGTACATGGACTGCACGCTTCCGGAATTAGTGACAGTGTCTGCTATTGAAACCCATGTTCTGTCTCAAATTCATATTCTCTACCCAAATTAGATTGCTCTAAGCGCAAACGAAATAGAAAAGGGGTTCTGAAACTATTGTCGTTGCCCGATACCTTCACTGCCACCACGTCAACACCCACTATCAACACAGACCTTGACCGGGAAGCCGTCTACAAGACAGTAAAAGCCATTCTGAAGATTGAATTGAACATTTCATGTGTACTGTAGCTCAAACACTTCCTAGGCGGAAGCTGCCCCGCCAATGTGCAGGTGTCAGTTTCGGGACCTTACCTCCGGCCACCCATCTGTTAAACTCTCTGCGTGTATGTGAATGCTGCAGCTTGCAAGACAAACGGAGGCAATAGTCGCAAGCCAAAGCGGTTTGGCCCAGCGGCCCAACATTGCGAAACTTCCAAGCGGACACCTTTTCCTTACAAAGGCATTCTCGGTTCCAGACGTTGTATTCTAGTAATTGTCACAGCCAGCAACTCTTCTATGGCGTTTCTTCTCTTACTTAGGCTGATATTGCCGTTCGCCAAATAAAGACCGGGACGTCCTTCGTTCGTGGAAATTGAACTAGCGTCACGTGTCGCGTTACACCCGGACTCGTCGTGCTGTCGCCCTATTTTTAAAGTACCCACGGGAAATAATGCATCGGATGTATGGCCCGAATCTAATAGCCACGTCATACAGGCCATACCGTACGGGCCCTACGGTTTTGCACGTACCTGTACGTTGAAGTTCACAACTACCAATACTTTGGAAGGCTTTTTACTTGTGTGCTGGTGATGAAGTACACGTGGTGGGCATAGCCTCCTCTTCTCGCTTCATATTTAGTGCAATGCCCGTGCCCCTCAAGGGGCGTGCGAGTTCTGGTTCTTTTCCCTCGTGATGTGCTCAGGGGTGTCGCTCTCCAGGGAGAAGGGCCAAGGAATATGTGCTCTGAAATGTCATATTCAGATCTTTAGTGGATACAGGATTCATGACAGAGTTTGCAACAGCAATAACATCTTTATCGAAGTACATTTATCTTCATTTGTAACAAATGTACCATAACCAAACCCCCCCTCCTCTCTCTCTCTCTCTCTCTCTCTCTCTCTCTCTCTCTCTCTCTCTCTCTCTCTCTCTCTCTCTCTCTCTCTCTCTCTCTCTCTCTCTCTCTCTCTCTCTCTCTCCCCCCCCCCTCCCTCTCTCTCTCTCTCTCTCTATCTATCTATCCATATAGTGTGTTTTGGAGGGGGGGGGAGGGGGCACAAATGCCATCTGCCACATGGTGGATGCATCGGTTGCATGGCGATACCACAGCTGTACTGGTGCGTGGCATGCACAATCATATAAACACGATTTCGCAACAGCACACGACTGTTTTCTCCCATAGGTCTCACAGGACTGCAGGATTGCTACGGGCAATCATGTCGAAGTAATGTCAGAAGATCATGGTGAAAAGGAATGTCTCTTTTCCCCATTTGCCTTTTGAGATACTGTGGTAGCCAGCAACTATTTTGCAGTCAACCACGAAAAAATAAGTCTCATGCATGCGCAGGACGAGTTCCTCTCATATACGTCTGAATATGGTTGCAATAATGAGAAGATTCAGCCATATGGTTGCAATAATCGCCAGAGCAAATCTACTTTCTTTCGTAAATCTCAGCAAACGGTCAGTATTGTCTATCAGGCAGAGCTAACCGCTCACCATGGACATTCTGTTCAGTTCCCCACCCCTCCCCCCCTTCTCTTTGCACACATCTCCCACCTCCCGCTCTTCCTCCCTCCCCCTCCCCCCGGTTCCCCTTTTCTGCCGCTCCCCACCCCACTCTTCCCTTCCCTTCCCTCTCCCTCTCCCTTCCTTCCGCTTTTCCTTCCCTCACACTCTCGCACCTCTCCCCACACGCATGCACGCAGCATATATGAACGATGATCCTACTCACAGAATTCGGAACTCAATTTCTGCAGATGTTGCCACAATTGGGTAATTGGATAGTTGAGAGTATTTTTTTGAGATTACAGGCCATGAGCGTCCTTTCAAAATGCTTCGAGTGTTCAGAAAACCTGCATTGTGTTAAGTAAAAATAAGTTAAAGACCCCTCCGGTCATTCCTTCTGTACTGCCAAATCCAACAAATTGTGTTACAATATCAAGCATGGCAGATTGAGTGAAGTAGACGCTCCTGCAAAATTTTTGAGCGTGCAGTTTAACAGCTGTCTTTGCTGTGCTCGTCCAAATTCTCGCAGTCTTAGCATTCCGGGATTCAGTGCAGGCTGCTCTTACAACCACCCATGCCACGAAAACTCAATCAGTCGCAGAGCACGACACCCCCCTGAAGGCTCACCAAACACTCTTTAAGCAGGCTGTGACGCATGTGAATACTCGGGACAGGGCCGTTTTGCACTTGCACTGCGGTTCTTCTCGCCTGATCCACATGGCAAGCCCTTTCATTGGATATCAATCAGTCCCACAAAAGTGCCTCTGGGTTCAAGGGGTCCCAGACCTATGCTTTCGTTTTCTTGACATCTGGGCTCGTGAACTACTTGCGTGTTGTGCCATACGCCCTGCAAGGACAAGAAGTATGTCCTCATCCCCTCGTTTGGTAGCCTCCGATTGTACATTAGGCTCTGTGTGATGCTTTATATCAGGCACAAACGCTGGCTGCGAAGGTATCAGCGGAGCCGCAACGGTAAAGAAGCAGCCTTGTCTTCGGCGTTGCTGTCCGTGCTGCACTACGGCATGTGGGTTTGACGTGATCGCATCCTGCAGAAGCCCAGGAGCATCCATCAACCACAAATCTGGGTTGGCAAGGAAATGAGCAACAGAGAATGTGTGGCACTCCCAGTCACTTTCAAGCCCCGAGTTTGAGCACATCACTTGCGCCCGCAAACAACCACCAGTAGCCAGCCCTACAATGCACATCACGCACCTTATTCCAGCATAGCCAGGAATGCATTAAATGCATTAATGCACTTAATGCATTAATGCACACGTGCACAAACAATACACATGCGCGCGCGTGCACGCGCACACGCACACGCACACGCACACAGACCCAGACCCAGACACAGACACAAACACACACACACACACACACACACACACACACACACACACACACACACACACACACACACACACACACACACATACAGACAGAGACGGGCTAGAGAGAGGGAGAGAGCGCGCGCGCAAGAGGGAGGGAGGGAGGGCCGAGAGAAGGGGGGGGAGGGGGGGGAGAGGAGAGAGAGAGAGAGAGAGAGAGAGAGAGAGAGAGAGAGAGAGAGAGAGAGAGAGAGAGAGAGAGAGAGAGAGAGAGAGAGAGATATATACAGACAGGGAGAGGGAGAGAGAGAGAGAGAGAGAGACCCGGAGAGAGAGAGAGAGAGACAGACAAGGGGGGGGAGAGAGAGAGAGAGAGAGAGAGAGAGAGAGAGAGAGAGAGAGAGAGAGAGAGAGAGAGAGAGAGAGAGAGAGAGAGAGAGCGCCATGTCTCCTCTGTTTTGTACCCCCTCCCCCTTGCATCATCCCTCCCTCTCCCTCTCACTCTCCCTCTCATCCCTCGCTTGCTGTCTCCATTGCTCCCACCATGCCTTTCACACCCACTCCTCTCCCCCTCCTATCTCCTCGAGAGAATCCCAAGTGTGACAGGACTTCCCTGCACAAGCTCTGCAATGACCAATGAGAAGTGGGGCCACTTAAACGGCTAAGCAAATGTGGGTACAAGCAAATGTGGCTGAGCAAATGTAAGAGCCAAGCAAATGTGGGTACAATTACAAATCACAGCCGCTGTGCAAAACAGATAGGCCCAGCTACAGCAGTTGGCGCACATATGCTTATTGCTCCTTCATGCCCAACAGGCAGGCAATGTTGACCAAGACTGGGCAACGCAGATAGGGCCAGCAAAAGCAGTACGCAAACATAAGCTCAAGGATCATTCATGCCAAACAGGCAGGCAATGTTGACCGAGACTGGGCAAAACAGATAGTGCCAGCAAAAACAGTTAGCGTACATAAGCTTGTTGCTCCTTCATGCCAAACAGGCAGGCAATGTTCACCAAGGTGTGTGGGTCCCGCATTTCAAAGCCGTCTCGGGCACCACTACTTAAGACGATTCCCCTCCCACGCGTTTCTCGGCAAAGACCTGCACTTGTTTGCGCTACATCCATTCACCCCTCTCTCCCAATGCTTTGCTTCCCTACGATAGTGTATGGTGGGCGAGGGAAGAAACCTCCAACAGGTCGCAAATAGTAAACTCATGACGATAGACATGAATTAGAACGACTGACTTGTCAATCTCACTGGACAAAAGTGGAAAGTGCTGAACGCAGGGCCTCCAGGTGATGGCACAGAAGCTTATATTAATGCCGTACTTCTGACACCACAGGCGGGGCGACAGCATAAAAGCAATGGGCAGAATGCAGTTGCAATGGCCTATTATGAACAGCGCCTTTGAAGCCAAAAAGCATTGCTCAGTGCTGGGTTTTGCATCTTAAGATATCCTCTAAAGATGCTTACAAACCCTGGGAACCTCTTCAAGTCCCTGAGAGCAACAAGATGAAGGGGATGACAGTGATACGGCACACAGCAGCAGCAGACAGGACTACAGAATTTGCCCTGTGAAAGAGCACTGTTATCGTATGGAAAGGGGAATACTTGCAGCGTTTTGGAAAAAGGTCCGCCTGTTGGCATCCGACAGCAATGCACCAGAATAGCATATCTCAAAAAATATTCCCCTCTTCAGTGCTGCCTTTACAAGTGCATTTCGCAGAATAAACAGGCGGGACTCTGTCAGATCCAGTGTTATCAAATCCACCTCCAGGGATTGACATGCCTGCCCAGCGCCCCCAGCGGTTCACAACCTGCACATCCCTAACTGAAGGTAATCCAACTGTGTCACCAGTCTCCCCACACCCCGTCACACTCTTCTTTACAAAAGTGGCAAAAGACCAACCCAACGTTCAACGACCCAAACCCAACGATTTCAAGCTATGAGCTATTGTTTTTATCGGATACTTTTAATCTGATCAGTGGTGCTGAACCACTTTAATTACTACTTTTAACGCCTTAATTAATTTTCTGTTAAAAAGTATTTTTAATTCAAATTCTTCATGGTTTTTTCTACAATTGCAGCAACACCTTGTCGGCAAACTTCCACGTCAACCAACAAGGCACCGCCCACTCATTCGATGTTTGGCAACCGTAACATATCCAACTAAGAACCGTACATCAAAAGCTATGCCCATTCCAAAATGCGAGAACACTGCGCTTCACACACCAAATCAAAACAGCAGCAACAGCAGCAGCAAGCAAAGCAACAACCGCGGCAGCAACCAACGCAACAAAAACAACAACAACAGCAGCAGCAATCAAAGCAACAACAGTGGTAGCAAGCAAAGCAACAACAGCAGCAACGGCGGCTGCAGCAGCGCAGGGAACAGTCCAACTGGGCTTGGCACCCCCACCTGCTGGAAGACTCGCTCACTTGCAGGCTGGACAGCAACAATGTCATACGTCATGGGGACGGAGCCCCCTGCCTCTAAAGAGTCTGCAGCAGCACCAGCCTCGCCGCATTTAAAGGTCAGCCTGCTGAATTGATGCGGGGTACTCTGCCCTCCACCGGACCCCGATGCCTTCGGAATAGGCACGGCTTGCGTTGCAGCCCCCTCTGACTTTGCAGGTGGCAGTGGATCGATCGAGGCCATCGCGCACCTCCCCCAACAAACGTCTGCTCTTAGCCATTGGGGGAATCTCCACATGAGAACTTCTCATTGAGGAGGCATTGTTTGAGCCGCCGGTGCAGCATTAGATGAAAGGTCTGATGCAGGACAAATGCCATAATGGCATGGGCAGGTAGTGGTAGCCAGCGTGTTGAGGGGGTGTTCCTCCGACTGGGAACTCGAGCAGGCCAGTGTTCAAGGGACTGTTTTCCAGTTGGGAAAGCAGGTAGCCAGCACCCAAGGGATTTTTCCTTCCTCAACCAAGGGGGTGCGTCAACTGCGTTCCCAGACTTCGACCAGAGACCCAGTCTCTGGTTGATAGAGATCGATCTACCACACTCTGTGACTGTGCAAGGAGTGGTGGTCCTGACAATTTCTGAGATAAAGACTTGGACTTGAACCCTCCCCTCCACATGTGCTGGACTGGTGCTGCAGTGCAGGCTGTACTTTGAAAGTCAGAGATGCGTCCTGGCGATGGGGCTAACATGTGCGTGGAGCTAGCCTTGTAAAGACAATTGAGGCTGCACATCACCCTCAACTTTCTTAGGGCAACCTCCATACCAGGTTATCGGCAAAGGTGTGTGTCCTTACCTGTCCTTTGGTGTCAGACGATCAGCTGCAACGTGCGCTATAGCCACGCTGCTGTACCCAAGCCGTGTGCTCATGCGTAGGCGATCACGTGCTGCAAGCTTTTCCTTCCCCACTTCAGGTAAATTGAGATCGTAAAACATGGACATGCCTCCTGAAACGCTTGTGCGACGTCCAAATCTGCAGCCTCCATCAGACTCCCCCTGAGCTGGCATGCACCCCTTTGGAGCAAAAACAGGACACCATGGACAAGGGGGCAAATCGTTTTTCGGGTAAATTATGCTTAATAGAGCATATGTGTAGTAAAAAAGCAGTTGAATGCCAGCCACATATCTTGAAACCAGCTGCAAGACATGCGATCGTCCCTACATGCGAAACTTCATAATCTGCCACATGATTAAAGCGGCGACCAATGTTGTCATCATAGCCAACATTCGCAAATACAAGGAAGATGGCATGACGTTGATGTGACACGTTGCCCCAGCTTACACGGGGCTGCAAAACACTGCAGCTCATTCCCATCATGTCCCAGCGATAGGGGCAGCAGTACGTAAGCAAACACTGGACCGTGTGATCAAACTGCATTTAAAGTACTTGATGTTGACCTTTGAACAACTGCTAACAGCCGACGGAAAGGTAGGCCCAATTCCTGAAGAAGATGAGCAGTTGAGGATCATGACCGACAGTGTCCCAAAACATCCTGAATGGACATGACGGACCTCAGTGAAAACTTAGTCTTTGTAGAGAGCGACGGAAGAGGACGGAACGGAGCAAATCTGGGCTGCCGCCGGCAGATGCCGACACACAGGAGCTCACTCTCGCCAATAGGCTTTTATATCCTCTCTCCTAAGCTGCGAATGTGGGAAAAACAAAAGTTGAAGGTTTTAAAAAAATGTTGTCTTGCCTGGTCCAAACCTTGTTGCCTCGGTTCAGTCACTATGCAGCAGACCCAAATGCTTTACAAACCACCATGATACCTCAGGGAGATGGAATACAGATAATTAAGGCTTATAACATAGGTTAAAATCTCTGAGGAGACGTGTTTGACACTCGATCACAGAGTCGTCCGTCCGTGCAACGCAAAATGTTTAGCAAAAACTGCTTTCCCAAATCCCACTACGGAATGTTCAGCACACGGACTTATTAGACAGCTTTGCATGTACGGACCAGTCGCTGAAGCCCAAGGGAACTGCAGCATACACAAGACATGAGACCTTGGCAAGATGGAGGGTCCCTGCAGTGATGGTCCCCATGGGGACTCGGTCATAGATTTTAGAATCAGCCCCAGGGCCCGAAATCGGCAACAGCAAGATACGGTTTATGTCGTGAATTCTTTAATTGTTTTGATTCATGTGGACGCTTTAAAGTTTGTGGTGAAGCCTGAACAGCTTGCAGAGTTCATATGAACGTCAGACCCAATTGGGACTCCTATTGGGGGAAAGGTGGGATATGGTTCATGCAGGTCGCGGCAGCACTGGCTACTAAACGGGACCATTATTTACACATTCGACCCTGCGACCAATACTGCGTGCGCTGTACTCTGATTCTTGTTCCAGTTCTTTCTATTTAAAAACTTATTTGGATAGGCTTCACTCTTTATTCCAAACATATTTGACTGCCTTGCGTTGCCCTGCATTCGAGGTGCACAAGGCTTCAGTAGGCTGCTGTGGGCAGTTGTTGCAGTCCTTGTATGCATGGTGTTAAGAGCTGTTTCCAGGTTCTGCACCGATATGGGCTGTTGTTCATACACGGAACGGTTCAGGGAATCCCGTGTAAATTCCAACAGAGCTTGGGCAGGGCCGTATGGGGAGGGATACCATCAGCCCGTGCTCGCGTGTCTGCCTGACGGGAGTGTCTTATCGAAGATGTGGAGTTGGGGTTGTTCGCTCACTTTGGCAGCAAAGCTTGACCATGCTGCAGCAGTTCGGGGGGCTTTGAAGGCTGCGTGCGGTTGTTGACGCGCCAGCAAGACAGCATAGCGGGTCTGCGTGTTTTGGGCAGCGCGCGCGGCAGCCCCACCCGGCCAATTGGTGGCGGTGAGTGGTGACGAGCCAACGATGTCGATGTCAATGTCTACTACTCTCTCCCATGCCGAAGGAAACTTTATTGACCATGTCGATGAAAAGCATCATCGGGTACAAGTCTGTTGAGTTGTGAACATACATTATAGAATGCCTTGTGCTTTAGGTGATCTTCAAATGTACATTATTAGGATACGGGTCCACTATCCACATAAGGTACCTCAAGACACGTTCGGATGAGGTCTATTTCGAACATAAGGTACAATCTGATTTAGATTACGCGTTAGCGTGAAAGGACTATTAAAGCTGCGATCACCGCATAGTCGAGCAACTGGTTTGGAAAGATACTGGGCACATAAGGATGCCAGTCTTGTTCATGCAGTTGCATGTGTCTAAAAGAGCAGACAGTCGTCAAGGACTGTAGCTGGAGAGGCACGAACTTACGACCTGTCTGCTTGCTTACAGGATACGCCACTGCCCATAACCTTTTACAGGTTATGGGCCCACGCCCTTCCAGCTGAGCCAAGGGCAGACAGGAGTGCATGGCATCATCGGATGCATCTGTACTGGGTTTTCCACGGACTCGCCTGACGGCAAGAAGAAGTAAAAAAGGAACAACTGGATATTCACTCAGAAGGCCTACGGACAGAGTCTTCAATATCTTGGGAAGTTTTTTTTTTTTTTTCCGTGAAGTGACCTGAGATTATCACCCGTCGTCGTTGTCGTGAGACCGTCAGTAGGTCCGGGTGGTCAAGCAATTGAATTGCTGAAGAATATTTTGCATATCTTGCATATTAAGGGTACATGCTAGACCTCGAAAGGGTGGAATACTTGAAAGTGCTGTGGTGCACGCCGGAAGGGTATACTTAAACCAGCTGTGTCAGGCTGAACGCTGTGAGAGCAAGTGAAGTGTATGACCAGACCTTAAACTCGTTCCCAAATCAAGGTTTCTGAAAGTAATCCCAGCAGTACAGAGACTATGGCAACACCAGCAGGAGGCAGCACGGCCTCCTCAGGAGCTGGACAGTCAGGACAGACCACTGGAGGCACTGCAGCCAGCTCGTATGCATACACGATGAACTCCTCCAATCCCAAGATGTCTACACAGCTGAAGGCTGATCGCACTAATTTCAGTGCCTGGCGTGAAGAGCTGGAGTCTTGCGCAATGCAAAAAGGAGCAATGGGAGCGTTGGAGACAGCTATGCCTAAGACCGCAGAGAACGCAGCAGTAAAACATTTCATTTTGCAGTCTGTCCCGTCCATGTGGCACGACGAAGTCAAACAGCGGGGGAGCGCTTTTGACTTCATTCAGTGGATGGCAGACCGCTGCACTGGAGGGAAGGACAGGGAAATCAACGAGAAGTGGATCAAGGGGCTCAAACAAGGCATGGTAAAGGGAGAGACAGTGCAAGAATGGTGCCACCGAGTCATCAGTATTGCCGCCTCCCTGGTGGCCAATAACCATCAGCTGAGCGACCGCCAGATCTGCAGGTATATGTATAAGGGACTACCTGCAGTCTTGCAGAACGACGCTTGGGCAATTACCTCCGCCAAGTCAGACCCCTACAACATGCTGGAGATGATCCTCACTGCCATTGAGAACTTGGAGTACCAGGATATCCCGCTGGCAGAGTCAGTGCAAGTCACAGCATCAGCTGCAGCAGTTATGGCAGCAGCAGCAGCAGCCGTGCCAGCTCAGGGTGGAATCCCTGGGCCTCCCCAAGGCGCTGGAGCTGCACCGGGCGCTGGAGCAGCACCAGGAGTGGGAGCTGGAGCACCTGCTGATGGTCAGGCCCCCTATGGCCCTTCTGCTCACAACGCTGGAGGCAGGGGGCGAGGGTCTGGACGTGGCAGGAGGCCAAAGGAGGAACTGGCGTGTCGCTTCTGCAACGGGACGGGACATTTCTGGAGGGATTGCCTGGAACTGAAGAGGCTGCAAGCTCTACGTGGCACAATGCAAGCTGCAAGTGCGGGCCCAGCTGCGTGGTGGGGCACTGGAGCTCCTCAGCAACAAGCCAGCTGGTGGGATGCTGGCCAGTCCAGAGGAGGCCCTCCCGTGTCAACCTCACATCCTCCTGGATCTGTGTCCACTATCTTCCCCTTCTTCCCAGGCTGGCATCTCCCACCACCACCTCCTCCAGGTGCTGGTGAGCCTATGTTCGTTTCGTTAAATGTGCTTACCCCTACATCTCATGGGGCTTGCAGTACCTCGTGGCTGATAGATAGTGGTGCATCGGTGCACCTTGTAAATGATCTGTCTTTACTACACAACCCAGTCATGCATGCTCAACCCCTCCCTCTTCATTTGGCCACTTCTGATGCCAAAGGAGGGATAGTTGCAACTGGGTCTGTGTGTCTGGTCAATGCCAGACAAGAGGTGTTTTGGCTACATAATGTGCAGTGTGTGCCCAATGCACACACTAATCTGATTTCTGTCACAGGAGCCATTCAGGATGGAGCATCATTCCTCACTGACAGTGCAGGTGGGTACACGACCATGAAAGGCCCAGCAGGCTGGTCTGGTAAGATAGCCAGAGAGCGAGGGCTGTTTTTTTTAGAATGGGTGTGTCCCGTCAAGAGCCAGCATGATGCGCAGCCACAGTCCAGTCCTCATGTGGCCTCGTATCATGCCAGGAAAGGGCACGTGTGTACAGATCGACTACTGTGGCATGCGAGGTTGGGGCATCCTGGGGTTAAGAGTATGACAAGGTTGGACAACGAAGACCTGGTCACTGGGATCAATGTGTCCCTTGCTCCATGCTCAGAGTGTTCTCCCCAGTGTGAGTCATGTATACAAGGGAAACATTCTCGCCCCCCCTTTCCAGCTTCCTCTAGGCCTGCAGAGAGTGTGTTAGATAGAGTGCATGTGGACACTGTGGGTCCCATTTCACCAGCTGCAATCACGGGAGAGCGTTTTTGGGTTACTGTTGTTGATGAAAAATCCCATCTGATAGCCTCATTGGCAGTGAAGTCGAAAGAAGCCATTCCCAAGGCCCTCATTGAGCTCTTGAAGTACTGGCAGACATTTCATGAGAAAGTGGTGAAGTGTGTGAGATCTGATAGAGGGACAGAATTTCTGAATCAGCAGTTCAAAGAATTTTGTGCTCAGCAGGGCACTAAAATGGAGACCTCAGCTCCATCCACGCCTCAGCAAAATGGACTTGCTGAGCGCATGAATCGGACTCTGAAGGAGCGCACAAGGACCCTGTTGGTGCACGCTGCAGCAGACCCTTCCTTGTGGAAGGAGGCATTGGAGTCTGCCACCCTGCTGTACAACGTGGGCCCCACCACAGGCAGGCCTCTGACCCCTACTGAGATGTTCTATGGGGTAAAGCCTGATGTTGCTTCCTTGCGCACATGGGGCTGTGTGGCACATGTTCACATTCCCCCAGGTCAGCGGTCTGTATTTGGACCAAAGACCATTCCAGGCATGTTCACTGGGTATTGCCCACAGTCCAAGGCCTATAGAGTGTACGTAGGCAATGGTGTATGGAAAGAGAGCAGGGATGTTACATTCCTTGAGCATTTGAGAGGAGGGGAGAGAGTGGGTATGTCTAAGGTGCAACCTGGATCCTCTCAATGGCTCTCAGGAGCGTCCTTGCAGGGCAGGGGAGGCAATTCCAATGTCCCCAGCTCACCAACAGCCATTCCCGTGAATTTTTGGGAAGCAGAGGATGACCCAGTGGTGGAGTGCAAGCCCACTGGATCTCCTGCTACCACTGCCAGCTCTCCAGAGGATCACAGCAGGCTGAGGAGCTCAGTCGGACCTGTGGCTGGAGCCCCCAGCAGCCAAGATGGTTCCCCTGCCACTTCAGAGACCTCACAGCAGTCATGGTCAGTGCTGGGCCATCTTCAAAATTTAGCTCGGGGGGGTGCTGAAGCGCACTCGCAGCTGGACAAACTGCAGAAGATGCAGGAGGGGGTCAGGTTCCAGGGGAAGTCTCAACATAGACTTCCCCCAGGAACCACCCTCACAAGGGATCAGCGTTATGAACAGCGCCGGGCTAGGAGGGACTCAGTAGGGGTCCCCATGCATGACCCTGGCTCAGGCCAGGTACTTGTGAGTGAGCCACCCTCGGTAGGTCTCCCTGATTTGCAGAGGCAGGTTGAGACAGGGGAGGCTATGCTTGGAGAAGATGTTAGCGAGAAGAGTAGTGGGCTAGAAGTGCCAGCAGCAGGGGAAGCACGTAGCCAAGTTGAGCTGGGAACCAGTCATGCTTATGGGGTGCAGCCTGACACAGTAGGCGCAGCTCAGGAAAGTCAGAGTAGTGTACCTAGGTGTGAGTCCAGGAGAGAGAGAGAGCTGCTGCTTCCACCTGCATTGAGAAAGGTGAGAGATTGTAATGGTGGAGCGCATGAGTCTGGCAGTTCAAGAGAGAGAGTTGGGGAGGGCTCTGGCAGTTCTGGCTGTACTGCAGGATCTCAACATAAGGTACAAAATGTACCTTATTCTGGGAACCAGGATCAGAGGAATATAAAAGACAACAGTCCCAGGAGTGCTGACAGTACTGCAGAGTCTCAGCATAAGGTACAAAATGTACCTTATGTCAAGCTGGGAAAGGTTCACGTGCCATCTAACCTGAGGGAAGCCCAATGCTCCCCTCAGTGGGATTTTTGGCAACAAGCAATGAGGGAAGAGATGGATTCCCTTGATACCCATGAGGTTCTAGAGTATGTGGACAGACCACATGGACAAAAAGTTATTCCTGTCCATTGGATATTCTCCACTAAAATTGATGCACATGGGAATGTTACTCGCTTTAAAGCGAGGTTAGTTGCCCAAGGGTGTAGACAGATCCCTGGGATAGATGTTGGGGAGGTATTTGCACCCACCAGCAGCTATGGGGCAAGGAGGGCTGTGCTGGCAGTGGCTGCCACACAGAATCTTGAGATCCACCAAGTGGATATCAAGACGGCTTTTCTCAATGGAGAGTTGGAGGAAGAGGTCTATGTGACCCAACCACCAGGATTTGAGAATGGCAACACGAGGGTTGTGTGCAAGCTCAGGAAGGCACTATACGGTCTAAAACAAGCCCCACGGGCTTGGCACAAGACCTTGACCGACAAGTTGAGCGTGATGGGGTATAGTGTGTGCAAGAGTGATGCGGGTGTATACATCAGGAGGGCCCCTGATGGCAACCTGTCCTTTATTCTTGTTTATGTTGATGATCTTCTCATAGTTGCCAGATTGGTTGCAGAGATTGAGTGGGGGAAAGAGTTGTTGAAGAAGGACTTCACCATCCATGATTTGGGAGAGGTGAATGATTTCCTGGGGTGTCAGGTCCTACGCAATAGAGTTCAGAGCACTATTTCCATGAGTTGCACTCCCAAGATTGATGCTCTTGTGGAAAAGTTTGGGGTTGCTGATGATGGGCGTGTGGTTGATACCCCCATGTCCAAGGACTTCGTGGCTAGCAGCAGACCCGAGTCCTCAGATGGTTTGTCACATGGGGCAGGTACCCCACTGCCACCTGGTCATCGGTACTGTGAGTTGATTGGATCGTTGCTATATATTGCCAATACGACCCGGCCTGACATTTCTCAGGCGGTTGGAGTGTTGTCAAGGTATAGAATGACACCCACTACCTCACACTGGAATGAGGCCATTCGAGTGCTGAAGTACTTGAGAGATACGAGAGAATTAGCTCTTACTCTGGGTGGAAAGGGGCCTGAGCTAGAAGGCTATGTTGATGCCGACTATGCTGGCGACCTGGACCACAGGTATTCCACCACTGGCTATGTTCTATCAGTCTATGGTAGTGCCGTGGTTTGGGGAAGCAAGAAGCAGAGCTCAGTTGCTACCTCAACTGTGCAAGCCGAGTTTATGGCAGCCGGCCATATTGTGAAGGAAGCCAACTGGCTTAGGGGCTTCTTGGAAGAGATTGGAGCTGCACCTTGGAGAGTCAAATTTTTCTGTGACAACCAAGGATGCATTTCCAATTTACGGAACCCCCTTTATTCCAAATTCACAAAGCATGTTGCAGTAAGCTTCCACTATGCTAGGGAAGCTATGGCACTTGGGCAGGTAGATATCCTCTATGTAGAATCTGCTCGAAATGTGGCTGACATTATGACCAAGCCACTTGCTAAGCCCGTGTTTGTTGGTCATCGTGATTCACTAGGTTTGAGAAGATACACATAAAGCATGCAGGCAAGGGGAAGTGTTGAGTTGTGAACATACATTATAGAATGCCTTGTGCTTTAGGTGATCTTCAAATGTACATTATTAGGATACGGGTCCACTATCCACATAAGGTACCTCAAGACACGTTCGGATGAGGTCTATTTCGAACGTAAGGTACAATCTGATTTAGATTACGCGTTAGCGTGAAAGGACTATTAAAGCTGCGATCACCGCATAGTCGAGCAACTGGTTTGGAAAGATACTGGGCACATAAGGATGCCAGTCTTGTTCATGCAGTTGCATGTGTCTAAAAGAGCAGACAGTCGTCAAGGACTGTAGCTGGAGAGGCACGAACTTACGACCTGTCTGCTTGCTTACAGGATACGCCACTGCCCATAACCTTTTACAAAGTCAGCCCCTAATCGCAGGGCATCGCCAAGGAGTTGCCCACTGTACCATCATTGTGACATGTGGCACATGATGCGTGGCATGAAAACAGTGGGTCATGAGCACCGCTTCATACGTGTGCGTCCTTTGTTGGATCCTGCGCGTCTTCGATTTAGGTGCCATCGATCCACTTATCCTCCGGGCAGATTTTTGCAGGCAGACGGTACTGATATGTGTTGAGTTATAAACATTATTATTGAATGCCTTTTGCTTTAGGTGATCTTCACATGTACACTATTAGGATGTGGGTCCATTGAGAACATAAGGTACCTTGGGACACGGTAGAATGTGGACGCTTTCGAACATGAGTTCCAATATGATCTAGATCATGCGTTAGTGTGAAAGGACTATTAAAGTAGCGATCATCGCACAGGCGAGTAATTGGAATGGAAAGATGCTGGGCACATAAGGATGCTGGTCTTGTTCATTCGGTGCATGTGTCTATTAGCAGACAGTCGTCAAGGACTGTAGCTGGAGGGACACTTACGACCTGTCTGCTTGCTTACAGGTGCGGTGACTCTTGGTGTTTAGTGGTATTGTGTTCATGTCTGGTCGCTGCAGTGCAAGTGAACCATCTTAGTGTACAATCCAGCCTCCCAAACAGCTAAGGGACAGAGGCTGGATTGAGTATAAGAAGGTACTTGCTCGTAGCCGTCAAGAGTCTTATTTATGGAGAGTTAGCTTATTGACAGACCTTCATGTAACGAACTGGAATGGAAAGATGCTGGGCACATAAGGATGCTAGTCTTGTTCATTCAGTGCATGTGTCTAATAGCAGAAAGTCGTCAAGGACTGTAGCTGGAGGGACACTTACGACCTGTCTGCTTGCTTACAGGTGATGCCGAATGCCCATAACCTAACAATATGCTCCGATCACTCCTCACTCTGCTCTCGGGAACCTCATGGCGAGGTTTTTACAGGAGACAATCTGAAAAGGCCTAGGCCTTCACGCGTCTTGGCCTGACCTTCCTCTTGCTATCTGTAGCGATTAGATAAAACATTTCCAGGACATGGCATTTAGGGGTTATACATCGATCGCTCCTAGCGTTTATGCCTGACAAGTAAGTACTGCTTAGCTGTACTTAGGGTTTGTACATTGTCTTGGCTGTACTAATTATCAAACTGAAATCCAAAAATGCGTAAAGGCAAATTCGCTCTGCTTCATCCACGTCGGTCACTTCTTGAGCCTCCTGCTGTTCTAGATCCACTTCTACCTGCTAAATGCAGGCCCCGCAAAAATTGGCAGCCGGCCCTGAACGAAGCGGTTCTCATGAGAACCCATTCCTCACCCTGCCCGCCGAACACGATGCAAAATGCTGTATCAAGCTGCATTGAATTCGTGCGCCTGCACCGTCTGCGCTAACAGTATAACATTGTCTGTGGGTAATGTAATGCTGTACTGCCCCCATGGGCGGAGCGCCAGCGTATGTGGCGCATCACGGTGCCCTTGTACCGCTCTGACTCTGTATAGGTACCACTGGGATAAACACCCACACCTTTTCCTCTGTATAGGAAGCTACTTATGCTGGCTAATCTGCAGCTTCAAAAAGATGAGACGGGGCACATGCACAAACCAGCTAAGGCACCCTTCTGCATCCACTATTTTCCCAATTGTGCCGGTCGATGCACACGCTTAGCTTGGCTAGTGACTGAACAGAACCCAAGAATGACTGACGAGAAGCGCTTCGATCCTGGCTCCTCTCTGCCCTACCTATGGAGAAAATCCTGCTCTCAAAGTCATATTCTAAAATAATAAGCCTCTTTCGCAGGGCCAGCACATGGAGCGCAAGGCAGTCCCAGCTAACGTTCAGCTTCCCCCTAGAGAGATCTGAGGGATGCCAAAGGCCAGCACGTGCAGCACCAGGGAGTTGAGGCACGTGCCAGCACATGCATTACCTCCAGGTGCCGATGCACCTATACGACCCACACCGTTGACCGGGATTTCAATTGTGAGTCCGGCAGCAATCACCCCCCCGGGGGGGGGGGGGCGCTCAGACCTCCCCAGCCTTAAATCTCTAGTCTGAACTGTCTCACTGTTCTACCGTACACTGCCACTCACCAGTGACTTCGTGCCCCACTTGTTAATAAGACAAAAGTATACTATAATATATATTATATTAATCCGTAAACCAGGTGTCATACATGCTGACTTTCTACCTTCGTTCCCTCACCAGTCATAGACTGCATCAGCTGGACTAGCTTGAAGGGGGATCCCATGCAAGAGCCGTTCATTCCCATGAAACAGTCCACAACACCGGCACGTTGAAAATCTGAAATGTGCAGAGCACAGACTTCCGTTCTTTGGCAACTTCTACATTTCTACCGCCCACTTGAGTGGATCCTCACGTACATGTCTTTACACATGTGAATCCCAACGTGATTAAGGCCACAAAAATGTACAGCTGGTCATCGTCACTGGCCCTGGCCTGCATTAGTAGCCCAACAACCGCTGGGCTCTTGATTCCGTAGGGCGAGCACTCCAGCTCGCAGAACTGCCAGCTCCTGGCCTTCTTGGGCATCGTCCACCCCCCCGCCCCCCAAAAGGGACACAGCAAGCTATGCAACCACAACAGTGTTGACGACTTGTGTAAGGGAGGCCTGGCGGGCCCAAGGGCTTGCGTGGGGGAATTAGAGGAAGGGGCTGTGTTCCCTTCGGTTTAATATGATGTATCCCTCTTAAACGGGTTCATATTATGTATTCCTTACCGTTTAAGAGGCCTCTTAAACGGTAAGAAATTCCAGAATGTGGGGTTCACACAAAATCCAACGGGCCCCCACAGAAAAGCCCATTGCACAACAATTGTTTGAGCCTGAACGATTGCATTAGAGACGCTTCTCCAAACGCAGCCCCAACGAAGGCGTCAAAGCCAATACCCACGGGACTTTCGGCCAAGACCGAGCATTTGGGGTTTCCATCGTTCAGCAATTGTGTCTAAGACAAATCATACCGGCTGAGAGTCTTAACTGGTTAAGACTTTGTACCTGTGAAGACTCTTCACCAGGAACTTTAGAGGCCAAAGTAAGCGACACAGTGTTGTGCCCCTCTCAGGACCGTGCCCACGGCTCCTGTGCCCCATTTTGCAAGCTGAGCTCTAGGACTTTGCGCAAGTGTGCCTGCCTTAATTGAATTGTCTTCCGCATCACCATTCCTCAACTCGCCCTTCGCGACCGAGAACGGACTTCTTTGAGTACAACCAACCACCTCCTAAATGTTGTACGGCTTCAAGTGCTTCGCGACTTGCATTCCTTCACGTCTCGTTGCTCCATCCTCAACTGTCACCCTCCTCACACAGTCTTCTGCAGTAGCTAAACTCCTTTGTTGCAGGGCAATGGCCCACCCGCTAGTGAGGCATTATGCCCTCATCGTTGGCGGCTCCGGGAAACTTCAGCTCACGTGTCAGCAGCCAAACTCCCCCCACCCCCCCCTCCGCCCCCCAAAACATTGCCCACTTCCAACCAGTCACACTGGGTGCGAGCCCTCATATTAACAATACCAAGCCTCTGTCGATCCTCGATGGAGCCTCCGACCTCGAGCCGAGGCCCAAAGGTCTGTACAGAAGCCGATTCTTCTGGGGAGTTCCTCCTCTCATGCCGAAGTCAGAACAAGCTCTATCAGGCAATACAAGGAGGGCAGCTGTTAGTGGTTATGGCTCTCGCTGTCACTGGTTATCGATCGGAGTGACGCCCCACTCCTCCTTGAGGCGCGCGGAGCGGCGGCACATTTCGCCAATCAGCACGTGGGAGGCGGTCTGCGTGCGCCCGCCCTCCTTCCCCGGCAGCGCCATGTAGAGGAAGAGCGCGCGTACCGCCCTCAGCCCCACCTGCAGCTGCCGAATCCGCTGGTGGTTCATCGTTCGCAGATAGCCCACCATGTCCTGCACACCCGCCCTCCCCCCAGGGCATAAGAAAAAGGTACATCTCTACAAAAGATTCATCATCGCTTCAATAGATTGATACCGTGAAGGAACTGTAAACCCCGTCGGACCCTTGAAGGTACTAAGAGCCCCTCTCGGACCCACATGAAAAAGGGTGGCTGGTGTGCTTTCACCGACACACATGGAGACTAAAGTGTGCAGAACCATGTCTTGCTTCCAGCATTACAAATCACCCACCCGCAGTTCCATTCCCGCCCAGAAACCAGGCCAAGACTCTCCCAGCTCCACCTTTTACAAAAATCCGCTTACTTCCCTGCCCTTGGCAACGCCTACCCATTTTGCTCCGTCATCCCCTGCCCCCGTATCTCGATGCATGTGTGGCATGCTCGGGCAACCATTCCCGGAACCCCGCCCCTTCTCCCTCTCCTGCCCACCCTCGCCTCCCCACCCCCGTCTCCCTCCTGCCACCCGCCCCTGCCCCCCCTTCTCCCCTCCCACCCCCCCCCCAGGCCCCACCACCTTTTGCCCCTCCCGCCCGCTCCCGGCCCCCCTTCTCCCCCTCCCGCCCGCCCCTGCCCCGCCCGTCTCTCCCGCTCCCACCCGCCCCCGGTCCCCCCTTCTCCCCTCTCGCCCCCCCCCCCAGGCCTCGCCCCCCTCTCCCCCTCCCGCCTGCCCCCGGCCCCCCGCCACCTTCTCCGCCCTCCCCTTCTCTTACCATCGAGGTGCGCAGCAGGGCAAGAGCGAGGGCAGCCGTGGCCTCACCATGACGGAGGGGACGTTGATGGTGTAGCTGAAGATGTCCTTCATGTCCGGGACCCAAAACTCCGAAAAGGTGGGGGCGGGACAGCGCAGGGCCAGGTCCAACTCCCAGCGGATGGTCTGGTTGACATTCCAGGAGGCCTCGCCCGTGACGTTGAAGAACAGCGCAAACTTGCTGTAGTCCAGCGCATTCGTCAGCGGCATTGTGTGGTAGGGCGGCCCCACAAACACCGGGATGCAGCCCGTCATCACCGCTTCCGGTAATCGCCGGCTTGTCTATCAGCCCAACCACCCCCAACTCAGCCCTTATCAAACCAAAGACCCCAAACTGAGCTCTAAGGAAAAGAAAGACCCCCAACTGAGCTCTCTAAGGAAAAGAAATACCCCCAACTGAGCTCTCTTGGGAAAAGAAAACCTCCCACTGAGCTGCCTATACCTTGTACCGCATTATGCCTTGTACCGCTTCGTCAAGGCCCGCACAGCAAAAGCACGGACGGCGTTAGTGAAGGCTCACACAGTACAAGCAAGAGGGGATGAGTGGACGGCTCCCACAGCCAAGCAAGAAGGGATAAGGAGGGCTAACACAGCAGGAAGGATAAGTGCAGCTCACACAGCAAAGCACGAAGAGTCACTTGAGGGCCCCTCACACTCTTGCCTGGCGCAGGGCGAGCGTGCCTGGAAAATCGCAGCGAAGCAAACATATGAACGCAGAGCACAAGCAGGGCATTACTTTTGTTCTGGCGGAAAAAGTCGTTTCTTTCCTTTAAACTAGTAATTCCTTTCTCTACAATTGTAATTACTTTCTTTTCTTTTTAAGAAAGGGAAAGGACAGGAAAGGAAAGGAAAGGAAAAAGATGAGGAGGTGGGAGAGGGGAAGGGACCTGGGAGTCGCCAGGCAGCATGAGGCAGAAGATGGACTTGAAGTAGCGATGCACCTGCTGGTCGTGCGTTATGGGTTTCGCTTGCAGCTGCCCCCAAACCCGACACGCTTCCAGTCAGAATTCCCTCCTCACTGCCCACCCTCACTCACCTCAGCCACTTGACTACCTGTGCATGTGTATATGTGTGTGTGTGTGTGTGTGTGTGTGTGTGTGTGTGTGTGTGTGTGTGTGTGTGTGAGAGAGAGAGAGGGGGGGGGAGAGGGAGAGAGAGAGAGAGAGAGAGAGAGAGAGAGAGAGAGGGAGAGAGAGAGAGAGAGAGAGAGAGAGAGAGAGAGAGAGAGAGAGAGAGAGAGAGAGAGAGACGGCCAGACCGATGCAATATCCAACAGTTTTGATTGTCAACAAAATGAAAACACGTGATTGCTCGACTTTTGCAAGACCGAAACTGGGGCTCTTTATACGAGAAAAATCTAGGCAAGGGCAGCTCCAAAACTCCACTAAAGGGAGTACAGCTTTGTATCAAGCTCTGGTCTACCAGGTGAATGAGACAGATCGGAAAGCTTGGGGAAGCACCTCTCCGAGCTCCTCTTTGGCGCCCGTGCATTCCACCTGCACATCAGGACCAGCATCTCTAACCTGCAAGGCTATATCCCGCCGCATCAATTTCCCGTGGTTGACTTTGTCCGTGGCCCAGGCGCTGCGCACGGGTGTGCACTTGCCCCGGAAGAATATCAGGGTGTCCCGGGTTCGAATCCTCTTCTTCTCCTCCATCGTTTTCGCCATTTGCAGCAATTCTCTTTCCATCTGCACACACCAGTTGGATCCTGTCAGCAAGCGTGGCTCACTGGCCCAATCGACGACGACACAAAAAAGACCAAACTCGTTCCAGCTGGCCTCTTCCCCAACCAAGCAGATACACTTGTCGAGCACCAGTGTCAGCAATGGTCACTTCTGCAAGTTGCAAACAGCAACTCACAATGATGCAGAGAAAGAGAATCTCCTTTGCCACTTCAGAATGAACCTTTTCACCCCGGTATTCTTACTGATTCATC
>KV908339.1:1194027-1196527 GCA_002005505.1 Botryococcus braunii | reverse complement strand
CCGCGATCTCCGCCAGGTCCAGGATGTAGATTTTGCAGGGGAGGCGCGCGGCGGGGCGGCTCTGCCTGCTGCGCGACTGCCGCCCTTTGCGCTCCTTCCGGCTCTGAAGGACCAGGGTGCTCCGCTCCTCCGTCATTTCCATCTCCACTTCCGTGTCGCCTTCCTCACTCAACGCCAGGGCAGTTGCCTCTGATAGCACATGCCCCGCCTTGCCCTGCACCTCCCCCGCCTCTCCTCTCATCCCGCTCACATCGAATTCACGCAGTGTTTTTGGTTCATACTTTCTCTCGGAGCCCTGCTGAGACGTGCAACACAACACCAGCGTGCGCCTGCATCGCACGCTCAGTCCCCCGCCCCCCCCCCCCCCACACACACACACACACACACACACATGCACCCCCACACACTTCTCCGCCAGCAAACACACGCCTCCTCACCACACGCACACACAGAGATACACGCGCCCCTCATCCGCGATGACCGGTGAGGTGCCAGCAGCCCCAACCAGTGCGGTACCACGGCCTCCCCGCTGTGGTCCCCGACACCCTCCCCCCTCCCAACCCCAGCGGCAGCTCAGCTATCCAATGCAGTCCCCAACACCCGCCGCCCGCCCCCCCCCCCCACACAGACCACACACACACACACATACACACACACACACACACACACACACACACACACACACACACACACACACACACACCAGCAATCACACGGTCCCAGTCCTCCACATCCCGACTGGAGAGGCGTCAAATTGCAAAACCGGGCTGAGCATCCTTTCGTAAGCTAGGCTAGATGAGGCAGCAGCAGCACACCTTGAGCTTGCCGCGCACGCGACTCCGCTCCCACCTGGCATTGGTGTCCTCTTCCAGGTGGCGCTTCCAGGGGCTCAGGGACCCGTCCAAGGGGTCCCGCAGGGACTCCCGAAGCTGCCTGGAAGCTGGCCCACTTTGGGCACCTTCCAGATCGTGGAGCCCGAAGTCGGGAAAAGTGGAGGTTTCCCGCCAGCCCTCGTCTGAACAGGCAGTGGGACCAGCATGCCCTTGGGGACAGCTCTTATGGGGCGCGGCCCCCAGCTGCGCCCCGCCTCCTGCGCAAGTCCCTGCATGCTCCCATCCACAGCATTCAGCTTTATTTGTGCGGGAACGGACAGTGCGTATCCGGTCCGCCGACCACGAACATCACCATCATCGTCATCATCGTCGATCGTCATCCATCATCATCACCATCGTGATCATCATCGTCTTCAGGGTGCTGGTAGGGAAATCATCACCATTTAAATTGCGTCGGTCAGGGGGCTGCTGTGGGAAAACAAGTTACTGTACAGTAGAGAAACCCTTCTCCCCCAAGCAGGAGGTTCCCAATCTTACTTGCGCAGGGAAGCTGTCTCCAGCCAGACAGTGGGACGCTGCATCATTATTTTTTGGGGGCACGGCACTTGTCAGCAGGATGAGTTGGCCAACCTTGGAGTGACAAGGAGGAAGGGGTAAAGAATGGAGCGAAGTGGAGGAGTGCGCACCCAGACAGATTGCACTGCTGAGCAGCCAGAGGCAAAGCCCCCAGCCGGCCTCTTTCATGATCACATCCCCTGTGCACTGCCCCTACAACAGCAAGAGAAAGCTCCTTGCTCTGCCACCACTTTGAGCCAAGAAGCCTCCGGTACAGCCCGAATCACAGGACAACCCTGCAACAGTTCCTTCTTCAAATTGGCACCAGTGTTTTGTGGGACAAGGGGAGGAGCAGCAGGGGCTGCTTCACTAAGTGGGGCCCCCCTAGGGAGCACCCCCGCTGGACGGAAGCCGTCGCTGAAGCTCCTGCCCGCCCGCCTGTCTTCGCTGCATGCAGGCGATAAGTCCCCTCCCCCCCTTTCTTTCCCTCTCTTTCCTCCCTCTTTCTCCTTCTGTATGTTGTGAGTGTGTGTGTGTGTGTGTGTGTGGGGGGGGGGGTGGTGTGTGTGTGTTGGGGGGGGGGGGGTGGTGTGTGTGTGTGTGTGAATGTGTGTGTGTGTGTGTCGGGGGGGGGGGGGTTGGGTGTGGGTGTTTCTGGGGGCACGCATGCATAACCGCTTATGTGTGAGGTTTGGGGGATGTGTTAGTGTGTGTGTGTGTGTGTGTGTGTTCTTTGGTGGATGTGTGTGTGTGTGTGTGTGTGTGTGTGTGTGTGTGTGTGTGTGTGTGTGTGTGTGTTTGGGAGGGGGGGGGCACGAGTGCGTTTGCTAACCTTGAGTTGGTGAAGTGGCTGTAGCCCATACACTGCTGTTTACAAGACATTGATCTTCAAGTCCTATCCTAAGGTTTACAATCCAATGCAGTTGGGTCACACAAATTGATGCCAGTGATTGGGCCCAGATTAGAAGCTGTTCAATTCAAAGGTCGTAAGTCATCACGCAGTGCATGTTTGTGTGTGCAAGGAAACAACAAGCACTGTTGCATGGTAACCCACATACCTGATACAGGAGGACCACTGACACTCTGATCACACAAGGAGTTGGCTTGGTATT
>KV908339.1:1161527-1189027 GCA_002005505.1 Botryococcus braunii | reverse complement strand
TAAAACGTACATGCACATGTACGTTCTACATGTATCTACATGTATGTAATGAACAGAGAAAAGTAGAGGGCTCCTCGAGTTGCTGCTTGTTTTAAAGCTTTTGAGGTACTGGTGGCAACATCAATGGGTGTCTCCTTTGGAACTTCCGAGACAGGAACAACTTTGATTTTCATTCATGGCTAGACAACCTGTCTTTACGTCAAAACGCACACTGCCTCGAATGCGTAGGTCAAGCAAGTGCTTCACGATGATTGATACGTCATCATTCAGCTACATTTGTCCACCAATTTCAAGGTGGTGTAGATAATAAGGGGTACGAAGGCAGGGCGAAGCTACTTAGCTTCTCAATAATTATTCCCTTTTTAAGTCACAAGAGAAGCATGATCATGAAGTATTCCCTGAGCCATGCAGTCCAGGCTGAAAAGGAGCGTGCGGACACTGTCTGCCGGACAAAAATGCATCCACAGTCGTGATGCTTGTGCTGGTCTGATTGCACGGCACGTGTACGTCCTGGATGTGTTGTACGTTTGATATTACTAAATAGGATGTATCGGCGTTACGGCCTTATACATCATATATGAATATTGCTGTTTGCTGCAGAATGCTTCGCAGGGCACACATGCGTGTTTTCTGGAAACAGATCCGATCAGATTCATGCTGTCATGTGAATGCAGTACATGCATACATGTACATATACATACCTTTACACGTATACATGTATACATAAATACGCGTATGTACATGTAGTGGATCTTGTACAGCTGTTTCACAGCTGATACACAGTTGTGCAGCAACACATACATGTATTCACAGTCCATTTTTAGACGGTCGCTAGTGAAGGTTCGAGGCTATTGAAGGATCAGCAGTTCTGAATTCAAGGATGGACAGTGAAGGATCGAGGCTAGCAAAGGATCGACACTTGTGAATTCCCAGGCGTAAGGTAGAAAATTGCACAAGTCCAATACATGAAACACCTGCGCAAAAACTTGAACTGCATGTACAGCTCAAACATCAGGCTTCTCTACATATGGAAATTTATATTAGCTCCATATACAATTATGTTAGTCTGATGCAGGAAAGTACATCACAATGCGCCTGCATGTACTTTACATAATTATGTACGTACATGTATACGCACTGACACAAACTTGTAAGTACACATCAACAACGTCTACATTGTTTACCACATGTGTACCCGGCAGATGACAGATATGTATACGTCCCTATATACGGACGTAGACCATCAGATCAAAAAGCTAGCTTCAGGGCTGCGCCGTAGTTTGGCTTCATCTTACGTATACTTTTACAGAAATTTCTTCAAATACCTCCCAACCGTCATCTATATGCTTAGTGGCATTGCTATCCTCCGGAGTAGAGTTCTGATTAATGCAAACTAGATAATCTGGGACCCTATCCAATGGGAAGTGGCCTGCACATGTGCCCTTAGGGGCATCCCCACTTTTCCGTCCCAACAACAGCACACAAATGTGTACAAATACGCATGCATGCGTGCATGCCGCCCCCCCCCCGCCCCCCCCCTCTCTCTCCGCGCGCGCGCCTGTCTGTGTGTGTGTGTGTGCGTGTGTGTGTGTGTGTGTGTGTGTGTGTGTGTGTGTGTGTGTGTGTGTGTGTGTGTGTGCGCGCGCGCGCGTCCGTGTGTGTATTGGGGGGGGGGGCGGAAGTGAACGAATTCGGATTGAAAGTAGCAGTCATCCAATGGAACGGCGAGAACATGCTGCGCTCAAACACGCCGGATTTAGGTCTTAGCGCACGGCAACAGTGCCATCGACCTCTATGACCGGGGACACCACAAACAATTATGTAGCCACAGAGCAAATTTGCCCTGGGTTAAGTCCCGAACATCTTGAATTGAGGGAAATTTACAAACACAACAAAGAAGAGCATACAGTCAACTTCAAACGTTGGCACCCTCACGCTAAAGCTCTGTCAACGTGAACACAGGGGGTTGCAATGCCACGATTGCAACGTGCACGTGCTGCATCTTCTAGGAGCAGCTGCTGAAGGACTTCGAGCAACAGTACATGGAATACGTACGTGGCATGATGTATTGCCACCCAACTTCCCTCCATCTCTTCGGAGCCGCGACTCGATTGTGCGGGACTGGCCTGTCCTTACCTTACTCCAGGTAAAGTGGCCATGAGCTGTCGGAGGATTAACCCTTCCTTTATCCAAGATTGTCGTCATTCCTGCAATTTAATATTTGCTTCCCCTCCCTCACGGCAATGTGCTGTTGGAGGCTTGTCTTCTGGAGGCTCGTCTTCTCCTTCGTGCCCCAGGAACACTTGCGGGTACACTCACCAAAATATTCATCCCGGGCGTCAGCCGGGGCGGATTGCTTTAAAAGACACACATGCATACATTTGCTACAAGCATATATGGCCATAACTATAATGCAAGCAAAAGCCTTGCATAAGCGAAGACGCAGCCCTACACACTTCATCAAAACAAAGCGCCAGGTGATCCGGCGCCCCATCCACCAGCGACCTCCGCCTGCAAGCGTGAGGTACAGCTGTACAACATATTATTGCCCAGAGGCTTGGGCGGTACCCCTTCAGGCACGTGCCTCGTGCGGAGGACCCCACGCACGGGCAGATGGGTCTTCATGTCTTCCGCAGTACTTCCAGGTGGGGCATTCTTCATACCCGCAGTAACACTCCCAGCTCTGCGCAGTAGTTAGCCTGTTCTAACAAAAGCGTGCATAGCCGAGCCGCAGTTGCAGCAATCAATACAGAACTCCTCCACCTTCTTCTTCTTTTTCTTCATCAACATCGTCGTACTCTTCTTCTTTCTCCTCCTCTTCTTGGTGCTGTTGATGATGTTGTTGATTGTCATCCCCGACGGTCCCAACATGATTTGGGAGTTCCAGAGAATGGGTCAGAGCTCCATGACCTGGTCCAGTGTCCGGGGGGCAAAGAAACAGTGGCAACGGCGCGCCCAGTTGGAACTCCGCACCGCCGGCACTTTACCTGTCCAGGCCACATCAACCAGCACCAATAAGACCAACCAGCAGGCCGCCTGGAGACCGCAAGGGGGGGAGCTTCCGGCCCCCCCCCCCCCCCCCGCGTGGGGGTGCGGCATCATCACCCTGACTGGCTGATACAGATCAAAGGTAATAGATGTAATGCAGGGAGCAGCAGGGAGTCCCCTGCACAGAAACAACACTAGGGGCCTCGGGCCCCTGGAAGAGGCGGCGGAGGAGGAGGAGGAGGGGCAGGAGGGGGAGGGAGAGCCAGGGGGGGGGGAAGGGGGCGGAGGAGGAGGAGGGGCAGGAGGGGGAGGGAGAGCCAGGGGGGGGAGGGGGCGGAGGAGGAGGGGGGAGAACGAGATACATTCTTCCGGTTACCCAAGAAGCCCCAACGCCTTGCGCACCCCCCAGCGCCTTGGCCCTGAGCACCGAGGCAAGGCGAGCGAGAGAAAGGCGCTGGGGGATGCACCGGAGGGCTTGCAAAATAGAGGGGGCCCGGGGGGGGGGGTCCCTCGGGAGACAGCTACAAAGCGAACAAGCTTTGCATACCAGGTTACCGGTGGTATCCCATACAAAGGGGGCACCCACCGGCCTGGCTGTGGACGTAGGTGGGGGCGATGACAGAATAGCAGACGGGCGGGCCCTCGCGGTTGTCAGGCCGTTCCACCCGCAGCTCGAACCTGAGGGAGCCGACTTCCCGCGCCGTGTAGCCCGCAGCCAACATGGGGTTGTCCTCCTTCCGAGAGAGGCGGAAGCCCCAGTGGCGCTCCCCGCCCTCCCTCCCGCTGTGCACGGGGCTCCCGCGGCTGTCAAACACGCTCCGCGGGGGCGCCACGGGGGAGTGCGGCGTCCGGGGGCCGCTCGAGCCCGACTCAGCACTCTGAAGTGCCGGCGGTACCGTGCGGGGGGCCCCATGTGGGACGTAGTGGTGTGCCCCCGGGCGCTCCTCCACCAGGCACCAGTTGCGCGCCGCCAGTAGTTTGTCCGTCCCCGGGTTTGTTTCCTGCACGCCCTCAGACCCCATTCCGCATTCATTCCGCACATCATGATGCAGAGCAAACCATGATGACAGTCCGATCATGATGCAGAGCAAACCATGACGATCTAAGCATGATGCAGAGCAAGTTTATTATGAGATCACATCTATGTCGATCCAATCATGATGCAGACCAAATCATGATGCAGGGCAAGTCATGATGATGATGAGTGACAAAGCAAAGCAGCAACAAAGTCACCCAGAGACAAAGGCAAGACAGAATTGGCAGACGGTCGGCTCAACAACCCCGCCCCCGACGGTCAAGAGTAGCCCAGCCCCAGACAAACAAAAGGTACTGCAGCCCCCCCAAAAGGGATTGCAGCCCCAAAAAGTTTGGGCCAAAACTGAAGGGTGGAGCCGGCCCCCAACACTCACAACGTAGGGCAGCTCCCAACACTCACAAAGTAGTGCAACCCCCAACACTCAAAAAGTAGTGCAGCCCCCGGAAATTCAAAAAGATAGTGCGGCCTCCCACACTCAAGAGGCACACAGCCCACTACACAAGAGGTATTGTAGCCCCAGACGTTGAAGGGTAGTGCTGGCACACCTGAAACAGCCGCAGCATCTTCTCCTTGGTCTTGATGGTGAGGGTGGAGGCTCGGTGGGTGCGGTGCATCAGGCTGATCAGGGCGGCGGGCGGCGGCGCATTCCAGATGGCAGAGGAAACCACCTGCAGCATCATGCGGTGGTCGTTCTGCAGATGCTTCATCTGCACAGCCCCCCCCCCCCCCGGGGCAGACGCTCGCTCAGCATTGCTCGGACCTCCCTGGATGCGCCTAGGCCCCCCACTGCCACATTGGCGTGATTCTGTTAGCCTCTACTGCTGCTGCTCCTACTAAGTGGTCAGACAGTCACTTGCAAGGCTGTGCAGCAGCATATACCGTAGGCCTGAACCGGATTGGAGAACCGGACACCGCGATGGAATCTACCCTCATTTTCCGATATTGACTTCAGGAAAGCATGCCTGTATTCTACCATAGCCTTGAAAGGGGCGGCTCGTTGCATGAGGGGCTTGAACACCGGAGCCATCACATACACACCTTCGCAGCAGTGTAAAAATAGGCAACGAAAATGGGGGAACTGTCCTGGCACCAAAAACACCCGAAAGGGGGTGGTCAATGACCCGCAATGCCCATAGAAGATACCCCCCCACAGTAAGCCCGAGGGACCCCGAAAAGGCGCACGAGCATGATGCGGGCCCTTACGGGCACCCACGCCTGCAAGAGAATGATTATGGAATCGAAAGGGTAGGGGCGGGGGGTACACGAAACGAGACGAGGTTGTGGTGGGGGGGGGGGGAGGTAGTGGGAAAGAGTGGGCAGATGCAGACAGCGCAGGGTCAAGAAGGCGGAGCCGATTCTTCCTTATGAGAAAGTTGTATGAACCCAAGTCCAGACAGCTTTCACTAGAAACCCGCTTGGAGAAAAGGGAGTGTGTGTGGGAGTAGGAGAGTACACCCTCAAACGGCCAGGGTGTCTGGGCGCTCAGGGGGGACGCAGGGGCACAACACACTTAATAAGGCAAGCCATGAGACGTGATACGCCTTCCATTCCCAATTAAAATTCACTGCCACGGACCGGCAAGGTGCATTTCTATACGCTCTGCATTTAGGAAGAGAGCTTGCCAGTATACTCCCACACTTAACAAGTATACTCCCACATTTAGCAAGTACACTCCCACACTTAAACAAGTATACTCCCACATTTAACAAGTACATTCCCACATGTAACAAGTATACTCCCACATTTACAGAAAAGCTCTCCTCCTACGTACGGGAGTACCGCCTAAAACGGCTAGGTCCCCTGCCCCCTCAGGAGGGACTCTGGGGCCACAACAGCACATACTCAGTCAAGCCAGGATCTGCGACTTGCATTCCCTCACAAACTTGAAGCCACTCCCACAATCCGGCGAAGATCTCCTACACATTCTTGCACTTGTACAATTTCTTTCACTTCTCCGGCTTTTGTTTCTGCATTCCTAGACATCGCTTGCTCTACGTGGGGAGCTTGCTCCACCAAATTCTAAATGTTAGTACCATTGATAGTTCTCGGCACGCTGACATCAAATGTTAGCATCATTGAGACTTCCTCGGCACGATGTCATCAACTGTTCGTATCATTGATACTTCTCGGCACCAAAACATCAAATGTTGGTATTATTGATACTTCCTCGGCACGGTGACATCATTTGTTAGTATCAGTGATGCTTCTCGGCCGGGTGAGGGAGGCGTGGCGCATACCTTGGGCTTGCTGTAGAGGCGGCCGGCGGCGCACACGTGCACGTCTCCGGAGAGGAAGGAGACGCGCACCTCCTGCTGGGAGGAGAAGTGCTGCAGGCGCCTAATCAGCTTGCTGCGCTCGTGCTTGTGGCTGCCCGCGTCCCAGTGGTCGACTATATCGTCCAGCAGCTGTGCGTGCCCAAACCTACGCCGCCAACCCCCGCCCTCCCAGATTGCGCCTTTTTTTGGAGCCGAGGTGAAGAAGAAGAAGAATTACATCAAGCCAGCCCAAAGGGCTGATGAGATGGAAAACCAAACACGGAAGCAGCAATATATCGAGAGAAACCAAACACAAACCCAAGGTGAAGGCTTTGACGGATTTATGTGTGCCACACTGCGCAGCTGGAACCCATGCATCCAGACTCTTTGGATGCTCCGTCCTATAGCGCATCAAACAGCATGACGAAATGAGCGACATTGCGAAACGAGGTTTGAAACTTGCGGGCTTTGGATTGTGCGGGCAAGGACGTCCTCGCACAAGGTTGGCTGTGCTGCATTTCTCTTCTATGCAAGGTGTCCAAGAGGCCATGCTCCATCTCTGTTCTAATGTGCCAGAGGTCCTAGAGCGCGTGTGCACTGTGCCCTCGTAATGATGGGGACCTCTTCGCACAAGGATGCAGACGTCCTGAGAGAGCGGTGTGCGCAGTAGAACGCACGAAATGGCTACCCATGGGTCTTTCAGAGCGAACAAGGCGCTCATTTCAAGTAAGATTCGAGTATAATTACCCTGCCCCCGACACAACGCCTGTAACCTGGCCCTGTAGGGGGCAGGCTAACAACACTCGAAATGCCACCCAAAATGAGCGGCCTGTTTCGCAATGCAAAAACCGTGGCTAACCGTTACGAGCGCTCTTCTGCACACACTGCGCTCTCAGGCGTCTGCACCCTTGTGAGAGGAGGCCCCCATCGTTACGAGGGCTCAGTGCAGACGCGCTCTTGAACTCCTGAGACCTTAGAAGAGAGATGGAGCATGGCCTCATCAACATCGTGCGGAGAAGAGAAATGTAGCATAGCCGACCTTGTGCGAGGAGGTCCACGCCCGCATCACCCAAAGCCAGTGAGAATCAAACCTCGATTGTAATGGGACGGAGGGACGATGGAGGGAGGGAGTGAGTCAGCAGAATGTTGCTCATTTCGTAATGCTGTTTGGTGCACTGTAGGACAGAGCAATCAAAGAGTATGGATCCATATGCGCAGTGTGCGGAACACGAATACGTCTAAGGCCCCCACGAGAAGTACAAAGCTGTACATGTACAAAACTCTTCGCTCAGCCTGCCACGCCTCATTTTTCCATTTTTCTGCTGCAAAATGAGGCTCAGCTTGCCAACAAGCAACCTTGCGGCCTGCTTCTGGACGCCCTGGGCTGCACCGCACAGGAGTGGATTTGGCGGGGGCTACACGGCATAGGAGGGGATCTGGTGTGTGGGCAGCCCATAAATCAGTGTGCCCCTCATTACCGCAGCCCGCCTGCTCCGACGCTAGTCCACAGTGAGTCATCACTGCCAGCACGCCCTCAGCGGGACGGCACAGCGGGAAATGACGGATCCCGAGTATATTTGGGTGGGTGGGTGGGTGGGGGGGGGGGGGGGGGAGAAGAAAGAGGGACCCAGCTTTTAACTCTCTCTCTCTCTCTCTCTCTGTGTGTGTGTGTGTGTGTGTGTGTGTGTGTGTGTGTGTGTGAGTGTGTTTGTTTGTTTTGCTTTCTTTCCCCTCCGAACGGGAAAATGGCACAGACATGGGGCCGTACGAGTCAAAGAGGCCCTTTGCAAGACCGGTCTTCTGCATGGCGCCCTTCAGCAGCGGCAGCTGGTCCAGCGACCTCATCACAAACTCCGACAGGGGCAGCGATGGAAAGATGACTGGTACCGTGGTGACCAGGACCGCATGTTTGACGCAGGCTGGGAGCCCGTGTAATCTGCGCGCAGGCCAATCGAGACCCCAGGTATCAGCCATAACTCCCAGAGGGTCGCTCCTCCCCTTTTCTCCCATTCCTTGAGCTGGACATGGGTTCAAACCCCCACGATGACGGCAGTCAATTTTCATCGTCATTTTTCGGAGTTTTCCCTCTCCCTCTCTCCAGACAGGCAGGCACACATCCCAATTGCCCATTTCCCCACAGGCAGCCAACGGGAGGCCACCCTCGTGGCTTAAAACTGCTTTATCACTGTATTAAAATTGCAGCGACGTTTCTGAAGGGTACCCCAGTAGTCTCAAAGTACTCGGGTACCATCCAGCAAAAGACTCCCCAGTGTCTTAAGTCCTAGCGGACATTTTGCAACCTCCAAACCAAATCTTTCCGCTTTGTTTTTGCCCCGCCGCCCTCCCTCCCCCCTTCCCCTTCACCCAGAGCGCCTCCTAATTTGTGTCTTCTCCACCCCTCCCTTTGGGGGGGGGGGGGGTGGGGGGATGTGGTCCCTGAGGGGGCGTGCCTTTGGAACATCTCGTGGTAAGAGGCTGGGGAGCAGATGCGCTGGACGGTACGCTCGGAGCGTGTGTCCAGCAAGACGAGAGCCACTGTACTGCCCAGCAGCCGTATCTGCGAAAAGGTGACAGGTGCGCCCCATGTGCCGTTGTCCCACGCGGCCCTGTCATGGCTGGTGTGCAGCTGCCACAGCAAGTACTGCCTCCTCGCACACATGTACACACCTGCACACCCCCTCCCCCTCCCCACGCTTTAGGGCCTGGCAAGGGAAAAAAGACGATGGGGGCGAGAGCCCTTAATTCCCACCCCAGCAACTCCGAGAAATTATTTCATTTCTCTTTTCAGAGAAGTGAGGATTAATTCATTTCTCTTTTCAGAGAAGTGAGGGATAATTAAACATAACCACCTGCACTCCCTTCGCCATACATCCATCAAGTTCAAACATAACCCCCTGCACCATCCTTCGCCATACATCCATTCAGTTCAAACATAAGCACCTGCACCACAGCAAGTTCAGACGAAACCACCTGAACCTCACTTGCAATCTGCATCTAAGTCAAAATCTGGAAATTCGACCCCTCACTGTACCGCACTCCGCCATACATCTGAGTCAGTCAAATCCCACTGCATAACGCCTAGCAGCACATCGGAGTCAGAGTTTGTACTGCTTTTCAACCATGCAGTACACCTCGCAGCACATCGGCCTCAGGGTTTGTACTGCATCTCAAGGAGCTTGACCACACGGAGCGTCACATCTCAAACAGGGCGTGAGCAGCATCGCTAGTATGGTTGTGCACCACTCTCATAATTGTTGCGGGACTGGACTGTATCACTAGCCCAATGTATTCCTTCATGCTCCCACATCGGCATTGCACTTGGGAGTGCGAATTCCATGTGTGTGTGTGTGTGTGTGTGTGTGTGTGTGTGTGTGTGTGTGTGTGTGTGTACGGATGAATGTATGTGTGTGTGTGTGTGTGTAAGAGAGAGAGAGAGAGAGAGAGAGAGAGAGAGAGAGAGAGAGAGAGAGAGAGAGAGAGAGAGAGAGAGAGAGAGAGAGAGAGAGAGAGAGAGAGAGAGAGAGAGGGGGAGAGAGAGAGAGAGAGCGAGAGAGAGAGGGGGGGGGAGGGAGGGAGGGAGGGAGGGAGAGAACTAAAGAATGGCAGGGCTACAGAGAGGCACAGGAGGGCACCTTGGAAGACGGGGCAGTTCTGCAGGTCGTCCGGGTAAGATCCCCAACCTGATTCCGTGCCCCCAACAAAACCCCCACCCTGTCATGAAGGTGCTGTCTCGCTCACTCACCAATTGAGCGCACCACCTTGTTGCTAGCCGTCATCACCCTTCCACAATAGCGAGAACGGAAGGCCTCTTCCCCCTTTCCCCCTTTCAAGCAAGCGTCAGCATGGCCACGAGTGTCGCTACTTGCCCGTTCCTGTGCTTGCTCAAACCTGCCTGCTTTGGACATCCTTGCCTGCGCGCCCGGGTAGGCGCTGCCAACTCGCGCGCGTGCGTGCGCGCGCATGTGTGTGTGTGTGTGTGTGTGTGTGTGTGTGTGTGTGTGTGTGCGTGTGTGTGTGGTTGTGTGTGTGTGTGTGTGTGTGTGTGTGTGTGTGTTTGGTTGCGTGTGCTGGAGGGAGATATGGCCAGAATCTCACACCAACACGTCCCGTGACATTCAAGCACTGGGCCTGTTTGTGTTTGTGTAAGATGGAGTAAGCAGTGAGGGATATACATATCTGGAAGCGAGTTGTTATGACATAGCCTCGCTACCCTGTGCAGGATGTGTTCACAGTAAAAGTATACCAAAACGCTTCAGAGTATCAGCCTGTGTTGCCTACACTGGCTTGGAAAACGTCACATGTGACACGGGGACATTTCATCCCATTCGCGAACCAATGCCAAATTTGCGGTACCAACAGCGGTTTTCCAACCAACTCGCACTCGTTCTAAAGTTATGACTTGTATGTTTACACAAGTGGACAGCGGGCACAAGCATCAATGGGCCAGCAAAGATGAAGCCTCTCCCCCCCCCCCCCCAAAAAAAAAGCCAACAGCCTTGCCATCACCCCCACATTCGACAATTAACTTCACAAAATTGCGCCTGCCCACCCGCCCGCCTGCCCACCCGCCCTCCCTCCCTCCCTCTGCTCCCCCTCTCCCTCCCGCCCCCCCCCCCTTCTCTCTCCCTTCCCCCTCTCCCTCCCTGCCCCCCCCTCTCTGCTAACAGCGCTGATGACACAAACATGAACCACAAAAGAGCGGATGTACGTCCCGAACGGACCTCACTTGAGATCGATGCACTTCACAAACCATGCAAAAATGAAGAGCGCAGCACCTCGCGCACATGCAAAGCCGGGAGTGAGGCTGAACACACTGGTGGGGGCATCCCGAGTGTCTTGGGGGGGGGGGATAGCCTCCGTGCCATACGGTGGGATGAAGTGGCGGAGAAAGCTGTGCGGTGGACCTTTCCACACTTACGGGGAGCAGTGGGAAGAAGCCTTTCCACCAAAAGAGAGGGGCAGGGGGAGCACGGGCAAGGGGGCGCACTCACCATCAAAGATGTCGTGATCATCCCAAACCATGACCTGCGTTCCCCCACAGCCCCTTCCCTCCTCAAGCACTTTACAAGCACAACCCCTTCCCCCTGAAAGCACTCAAAGCACAACCCCTTCCCCGTGAAAGCACTTAAGCAGGCTCTCCGGTTTTTACAACTCCCAAGAGCCCTCTCATCATCTACTTGCTTTGGCAGCACCCCGGAGAACTTTGTAAAATAAACAGTTGTCATGGAAAAGAGCATAACCCCTTCCCCCGGAAAGCACTTAAAGCACAAAACCCCTTCCCCCTTCAAATTCACTAAAACACACAACCCCCTTCCCCCTTAGAGCAGTGAGGGGCTGAGGATGGCGGCCCGGAAAATGCCATTCGCGTCTCCCTTGTAGCCCCCCCCCCCCCAAAAAAAAACAAAGATAAATTAATGCTTCTTCAAGAGCTCCTTCCTTCAACCCGTGACTCTATCAAACAGCCCCTTGGCAAAGCTGGCTTGGGCAGTGCATAACGTGCCGGTAGGATCAGGCCGACACACAATTAGCGCACCGCAGTCGTGATGCCGCCCCTCCAGCCCAGGGTGCACGCACCCGCGCACTTGCACATTCCCATCCACACACTTACACAGGCTCTCGCGCTCACTCTCCCTCTCCCTCTCCCTCTCCCGCTTCCCCTGCCCCCCTCTCTCTCACGCGTGCACATACACAGTCTCTCACGCTACTGGGCCAGTAGCGTGTGTAGTACTGGCATACACACACACACACACACACACACACACACACACACACACACATACACACACAGGCTCACAAGCTTTCGGCACACGCACACACACACACACACACACACACACACACACATACATATACACATGCGAGCGCGCCCACACACACACACACATGCGCGCGCGCGCACACACACACATACACACACAATAATTTTGCTCAGAAGGCGTAGTGAAAGGCCAATTTTCTGTCAAGGAAGGCGGAAGAGAACCTGAGGTATGGAGGAGAGGGCCTGGCGGAAGCCAGCAGACATCCAGTGGGTGCGGTAGTGGTTGAACAGCCAGTGAGTCACAGCCCTCTCCATCTCAGCCGTGAACTCTTGCGCCAGCCGCTCCTGTGCATCCAATCCCATCCGATTTAATATGGCCTGCCCGGTGAATTCGCAGGCCCTTACCCATCTAAAGAAGCGGTCGGAAGCAGTAGCCGCTCCTGTGCACCCAATCCCATCCCATTTAGCATGACCTGCCTGGTGAATTTGCAGGGCCTTACGCGTCTAGAGAAGCGGTCCGAACCAGCAGCCGTTCCTGTGCACCCCATGCAATTCGCTATGGCCTGCCCGGTGAGTTGGCAGGCCCCGAGGCACCTAGAGAAGCGGTCCGAACCAATGCTGGAGGCACTATCCATAGGCCCGGGCCCCCTTCCACTCACCTTTGAGCCCCTGCTGCTCACGCCCCGTAGCTGCCCACAGCCCCCAGGGGACTTCCCCCCGCTCTCCCCCCCCCCCCCCCAAAAAAAAAGGAAATACACATATAGAGAGCACGCACTCACGCCTGTGTGTATGGGGTGGTCGGGGGGGGGGGTGTGTGTGCTTGTTTCAGAACCTCAGCACTTGTGGTGGATGGGTGTGGGCGTGAGTGCATGCGTGCGTGCGGGTGTGTGAGTGAGAGGGTGTAATGTGGGTGAGTGCGTGCGTGCGTGTGTGCGTGCATGCGTGCGTGCGTGCGTGTGTACGTGCATGCGTGCGTGGGTGCGTGCGTGTGTGTGTGTGTGTGTGTGTGTGTGTGTGTGTGTGCGTGCGTGTGTGTGTGTGTGTGTGTGTGTGTGTGTGTGTGTGTGTGTGTGTGTGTGTGTGTGTGAGGGGGGAGGACAGAAGAAACGGGGTGCTGGGGCAGAGAGAGAGGTGAGGAGGAGGGTCGCAGGCATCCTCTGACAACAAGTGCTGCCACGAGGCAAGATGAGCAAAGAGCACAGGCCCCTCTGCTGGGACGGGCAGACGGCTTGGACCTCATCGCAGTGGGGGAGGAGGTGGCGTGCACGCAAAAGAAGCAGAACCGTACCTCGCGAGGCTGCGAGGCCAGCCAGGCTTTGAGTTCGGGGACCTGCCAGACGCCGTCGTTGTACAGCTGGTCCCCTCCCCCCACCAGGCAGTGCAGGGGCTGCTGTTCATGCTGCCGCAACACGTCCTGCCAGAGGTGAGGCACCCCCCATTTGGCCCTATCCACACTTGCAGACAGGCCGTTGCAGCTGTGGAAGCCCCACCGCCAGGCTTGCCCTTGCCCCGCCACGTAAAAGCCGCTCCACTCCCTGCCAGCTAACCCACGGATTTAAAAAAAGTTTATACGTTTGAAAATATACATTAACAAAGTGATGCATCTGAAAAGATAGACTAGCAAGTTGATGCATTCAAAAAGATAGTTAAACAACTTGATACATTCGGAAAGATACATTGACAATTTGATACATTCGAAAAGATACATTAACAAAATTACACATCCAAAAGGATACATTAACAAAGTGATACATTCGCAAGGATACATTAAGAGGAACTCCCCATCCCCTCTCCCCATCCCACCCCCGCAAAGCCGTCCCCATGCCGGCACGCCTGCAGTGCTTCTTTGAGCACTTCGCATCGGAAACTGAAGCGGCGCAGACAGGGTAACAGAGGGCCTTCTGATTTCCAATCATCAAGAGAGAAAGAAGAAGCAGACTCCTACTCAATTTCCTCAGCTTCTAATTGCCCAAGGCAGACACTCCGTCCCTCCCCACTCTCCCCCGACACCCCCCCCCCAAAAATCGTCTTCTCTCCAGCGTATGTGCATGCAAGTGTGCGCATGCATGCGTTCCTGCCTGCGTGCGGGCGGACGATAGTGTGTGTGTGTGTGTTTTGCGCGTGCGCGTGCAGTGCGTATGCATGGCTGCCCACGAGCGGGCGCGCGCGCGTCTGTGTGTGTGTGTGTGTGTGTGTGTGTCTGTGTGTGTGTGTGTGTGTGCGTGCCTGGGTGTGTGTGCGTGCGTGCGTGTGTGCATGCGTGCGTGTGTGTGTGTGTGTGTGTGTGTGTGTGTGTGTGTGTGTCTGTGTGTGTGTGTGTGTGTGTGCGCGCGCGCGCGCGAGAGGTCATTCCCAGGTGAACAGATGCTTTTGGCACCAACGCAAGCAATTGATTCCTGACCCGCATATATGTTTCAGAAGATGCAGGGGGACGAATAAAGGCCACACAGAAACATGGGGTTCATGACCGGCTTGAGAAGGTTCCTGCACAGGGCCAAGGGGAAAGGACAACAAACATGAGCAAAGCATTTGTTTGGACGGAGCGTACTCAGCCGTCGCAGGAGACGATGAGCTGGGTTTAGTCAAGATGCTGTACTTCACGAGGCGCTCCTGAGACAGCATGGGTAGGGAGAGGTCAAAACGCCAGGACTTCCATCCTTCCAGGGTATCGATCAGGCGAGCCTTCAGCTGCCGCTCCCCATCTGCCCCCACCCCCCATACCACAGATTCCCTGCTGTAAAAATAAAAGTGTTCCAATTTCATAGTATAAAAAAGGACGGGAAATAGTGAATGATTAATTTTTTTCCAACCAAGAAATGAATTGTCATTGTAACGTACTCCTCAGCGCCGTGTGGCAAGGTGATCACGCCCGTCAGCAGGCCACACAGTACATGGGCTGAAGCAGTACACTTTTCTGGTACCTACAACCTGCAGCTGCATTAAGAAGTGGAAGCAACAGGAGTAAGGGGAATGGTGGAAGCAGGAACTACAACAACAGCAACAGCAACAGCAACAACAACAACAACGACAACGACAACAACAACAACAGCAGCAACAACAACAGCAACAGCAACAGGAACAGCAACAGCAACAGCAACAGCAACAGCAACAACAGCAACAGCAACAGCAACAACAGCAGCAGCAGCGGAGTAAGGGATGAGGCTGCTCACCGTCCTGGAGGAGGAGGTGAGGTTGGGGACTGCTTGGGGGAAGCACAAGCAGGACGGAGCCCCGCCAGGTACCGTCAACGGGATTGCAGCCCAGGTACTGGAGGAAGGGTCCTGCCGGCTCCAGCTTCTCATTCAACTGCGGGAGGCGCCCACAGCCATCTGCATGCGTAGGCTCCCCCGGAACCTTGGCCACCCCAGCTCCCGCGGCCGCACCAGCAAGTCCGGCGTCGGTCCCGTCCCGCCCGGGAAGGTCCGCTGCATCTGCCACGCCTGCACCAAACCCTTGTGGGGGACCCGACGCCGGGGCCCGTGTGGGGGGCCCTTGAGGGGCCGCGGCCCGTGGGTCGCGGCGCTCCGGCAAATCTGGCGTCGGGGGGGCCGGTCCTGGCAAGCCTTTCTTGGGCTTGGGCCCTACCGATGGAAGGTCGTGCGGGGGGACCAGGGGCGTGGGGATCGATCCCGAGGAGAAGCCTCGAGCCGACATTGCTTCAAATGGCGACAAGGGCGCCTCTCGAGGGGTTCTCACCCATGCCAGCTCCCGCGGAGTGTAGCCCCCACTGGAAATGCGTGGGCCCGAAGGGTCCTGGGCAGCATCTGAATGTCCCCCCATCGGGGTAGCGGGGGACTGCCCGTCATTGCCTTCCACGGTCGTGGGGATGGCACTGCCTACCAAAGGTGTGGGATAAGGCTCCTGTGCGTTCGTCGCTGCGCCGCCCCTTTTAGGGCTGCTCCCAGCCGGGCGTGACTCCTGAGGAGACGCTGTCATTGCATTGTTACCCTGCCTGGGAGCAGATGACCTTTCTTTCGCAGGTGTTGCAGGGGTTAGCGTGGGGATCCCCGGTGGAAGTGATGAAGGAGATGCCACCGGACCTAGTGGCTCCTGCATCACCGGCATTGCTGGAAACCAGCCTCAGGGCAGCTAGGTGAGCCCCTTTCCAGCGTGCTGTTTGCAGCCCTGCATACAGCCCCTGTCTGGTCACAGATCTGCATTGGGTGCTTACGTTTGAGCTGACCTACAGAGGCGGGCGCTGGACAGCAAGTACATAGGGAAATAGGCTTCATGTGGTCAAATGGTTGAGTCCTTGAGGTATCTGGAACAGTAGGATTTGTTTTCATGACACTGTTGAGGAAGGAAAACAAACTGACAAGGATACCAGATGGGATTGACAACATGGGATAATCGTGGTCAAAAGAGGTAATACTGCCATCTATTACTCAGCACAAGTTGGTGGTCATGTCTGCAGCGAGGTACTTTGCATAATTCTGAGAGAGACTCATCTCGATGTGGGCCATGGCCATGAGATCCTTCCCTCAGAAACGATGCACTGTACTCCATCTGAAAACAAGGAAACACTCAAGATTTGCAAACCGTTTTGCCAAACGGCCTGGACACAGACGTTGAGGGTACGGCTTCCCATTCCCCCTACCCGCCGCTGCTTCGTACAAGGACATGATGTAGATTGTTACCCCACCGGTCGAATCCTTCACTAAGACCGATACATAAGCATAGGGTCCCAACGGTGCAACTCTACATCCGGCATCAAAGACTTGATAATGGCTCTGGGATGTCCTTATGCGGCAGGCCAAACCCCCATGCCGATCACTTTCACAATTCCCACCACAAATTTCGTAGCCTGACTGTCAAGCAATAGAACATGCTCTCCCCAGAACACTCTTTCTGGACTCCTAGCGGAGCTGAAGAATACCTTTTCGGATCGGTTCTCTCGTGGAGTAGATATGCTGACACCAACGCTTCAGCTCCCTAAAGTGGTGACAAGGAAATTTAAATTGAGAATGCTGATTGATTCCACTCCAAATTCCAGCCCAGAAAACCCAGTGCCTTCAGTGTTCGGGACACTGATGGCGGAGTTTTCCGTGCAGCGCCTCGAAATCCTTCAGCCAGGGCGACTGAAAGGACTTGGAATAAACACTAAATAGTGATTTTATACGTTTCAAGATGAAGAGTCGAGAAATGATGTACGTGAAACTGTCGTCACATTGTTCCGAGGCGCATCCGGCAGATTGCAGGGCCGTAAGTCCCGGGCGGGGCTTCCAAGACCTGGGTAGCGGACCCCCTAATCGGCTGCTCCTGATTGGCCCGTGTCAGGGCTTCCAATGGAAGCCTTCCATGGCCTCGACAACTCAGCTGCAAGCTTATCGTGGCCACACCAAATCACTGGGTGACCCAAGGGGAGCTTTATGTCACGTAGCGAATGTTTCGCGAAAAGCACAAATCGGATTAAAGGAAAAGTGAGAGAATGTAATATATCAGTGTCAGGCCCCCGATGCCCGAATAGTCACGTTTCGACATCGGAATGGCCGTAAGTGCAAAAGATGCAGAATAATAAAAACAATAAGTACGAAAGTAGGTGCAGGAATATAAAGTTGCAGCAAAAAGTAAGAATATATATATATATATATATATATATATATATATATTCTTACTTTTTGCTGCAACTTTATATTCCTGCACCTATTGGCTCGTTCGTCAGTTACAGTTTTGGAGCCCAAATTACGACGTCAGAGCAGAAGGGGCGGAGCTGACAACCAAATAGCATCATACAGACGTCTGGATAAGGAAGTAAGCTGTCACGGATTAAGGCGCACCTTTCTTGCACAAATCGTCCATCTTGATCTGCAGCATGGCGAAACCCCTTAGAGCCGCATGCGTGTAATCTGAGCCATACAGATTATTTCAAGATGTGCATTTTCAAAGTTGAGGAGCTTAATTAATGGAGAAGTTTGCAGAGACCCTGTGATGCTTAACTTTTGTATGAGGCATCGTTATGGAGACCATTTCTTCAAACTTGTGCGACAATTGTAAGGGAGCGCCATACACTAGAGTTCCCGAGAAAAGCATGCATGTGGGACAGTAACTGTTGGATGCAATATAATGCTTGATCAATTCATGAATACCAGGCATTTCCTGTATCAGTCTTACGTATACATTTCCCTTGCTTAACCAAGGTCAAGCATGGGTTCCAATATGCAAATCGATGCCACAAATATCTGTGCTCATGTCTTGCTTATTTGAAGCTTACCCTGTTGATCAAGAATTCTTATTTCAACTTTCAGGTAACCCTGGGGGTGCCCATTTGCCTACAAGCTTGCTGTATGATGGCACAGACACAGAAACAGCAAACAGATTTCTAACTGCTATTCAGACTGTAATTTCAGCTTCGGCAGTCATTACACACCGGCACGTAATATCCATTTAGATACAATGCTGCATCCGGTGACACTGCACATTCTCAAACGGTGCTACAGAAGGCAAGTAGCTCAGTTTGTTGCATGGGTTGTATATTGTAAAGCTCAGACAATCTATTATGTTTCATTTGTTGGAATCAGTGATCCTTCACAGGGGTTTCAGCAGTTTAACGAACAACATACGTATATTTTGTATACCAAGAATGCATGGTTTGCTCAAATGCTCAAACATGAATGCAATCCATATGCTCAAAACGTGCTGTAAGCATGCATCTGCATGCTTTCCTTTCAGCTTGCCTTCAAGTGCACACCTGGCGAAGGACGTCTTGCCACTGGAGTGGGCCTACGCCCCGACTCGCTCTTAGATTGTTGTGAATCTCTAATGCACGATCCCAGTCAGGAATTTCAGTTGGATATGTCAACCTTGTTCCAAAAGGCAGGGTGGTCTCGTTAACCACATTTCCCACTCCAGTTGGAGAAGAAAGGTTGGATGTTATGGCAATCAGCGGAAGAGTATTTGACTGAGGCAAAGAGATCCGTTCATGACAAAGAAGATAGCGACTGATTACAATGCGTGAAGTTTTCGTCTTAGATGCGACGCAGAGCGGCCAAATATAGAATGTACGTGTTCATCTAAGTACATATGAAAACAAGAGAGAACTGTACGGGATCTCCCCATGCACGCATATGAAGTACAAGGTAATGGTTGTCTTTACATTCCCTCCCCCTTGGAATGAAGATGACGGGCAAGGGCCCTTCTTCATGAAACGCAGATCATGAAGATAGATCAAAAAGGCAAAGGAAATCCTTCTGATCTTGCGCAATTAACCCACACACATCGGGTCAATTACAAGTTGCGGAGAAACTAGACATTGGAAGATACTCCAGGCAGGGGAAAGAGGAACAACTCCCTCCAGTAGCACAGAAGATGGCCTTTAAGGGCCTTCCCTTCCAATAGAAAGTCGCATCTAGGGAAGAACTGTCCACAACTGTAAGTTGATTCCAAGGGGCATGGCTCCCAATCCATATTACTCCCCCCATCATTCAACCAAGTACATTAGAACAGTAAGCCAGAAAAATAAGGTACAGTGTACCTTATGTTGTACTGTATGCTGTACTGCTTTTTGAAAGAGGGTCCACAGAGCCTAATTGCAAGGCACAAACACCATGAGGAGTACCCTCCCAGCCCCAAACCCTCCCAGCCCACAACCCACCCTCCCAAGTCTAAGCGCAGCCGCATTACAGAGATCCATGCGGGGAAGATCCAAGCTGCCAAGAGGAAATAACTGCTCCAGCCAGGTCATGGCAGTACTGGCGCAGCCGCGATAAGGTCTGTCAGGTGCCTGACATTCCGAAGCGCCTCCCAGGAATTATCATGATCTGACCAGCCTTTCCATTCCACAAGAAAGCGCCAAGAGCGTCCAAATTTCTTCTTGCCCAGGATGGTCTCCACTTCATAGTAATCTTCTTGTCTGCCTGTAAACAAAGGACGAGGGTTTGTAGATTCTGCAGTGGGGCAGTGGACGATACGTATGGCTTCAATTCAGACACATGAAAAACAGGGTGAATCCTGAAATCAGCAGGCAAATCCAGCTTAAACGCATTCACACCTACAGCTTCTAGGATCAGAAGGGGCCCATATACTTAGCTGATAGCTTAAAGCACAACCCAGGGGGGAGCTGGGTTTGGCGCACAGCCAACAACACTGAATCTCCAACCTGGAAAGGATGATCCCTCCTCTTCCTATCAGCATAGTATTTCTGGCGCTGTTGGGAAGATGAAATATGATATTCGGGCACCGACGAGCGCTTAGGAACAGCAGTGGTTCAGGAAAAAGGCGTAAGAGGGTTTCTGCCATGGTTCAGGAAAAAGGGACTATGCTGAGTAGTGGCCTGTACTGAATTGTTGTAAGCGAATTCCACAATGGCCAAATACTTGCACCAATCATCTTGCCTGGGACCCAGAAACCCTCTCAGCATGTCTTCAACGGTCCTATTAGCCCTCTCGGTCTGACCGTCGGTCTGAGGGTGGTAAGCAGTAGACATATTCAGTACGAGGGAAGGCAACATGAGCAAAGTGGTCTGCAAACGTATCATAAAACTGTAGAAGACCCATGAACGAACGAAGTTCAGACACACAGGTAGGGGTGGGCCAATTCATGATAGCCTCAACCTTCTTCGGGTCCACCCTCACTCCATCACTGGAAATGACATGTCCCAAATACTCCACCTCGGGTGCGCAGAACAAACACTTGGAGCGTTTACAGTGAAACTGATGATGTCGTAGTGCCTGAAGTACAAGTCTCAAGTGTTGCAAATGTTCCTCAAAAGACTTACTATATATGAGGATGTCATCTAAATAAACCAGCACGAACCTGTCTAAGTAAGGCGCCAGAACAGTGTTCATCACGTATTGAAACGTTGCGGGGGCGTTTGTAAGACCAAAGGGCATCACAGTAAATTCATAGTGACCATACTTTGTCTTAAAAGCAGTCTTCTCTATGCTATTCTCATGCATAGGGATCTGGTGGTACCCAGAGGCTAAGTCATGTTTAGTAAAGAGCTTACTACCACACAACTGCTCGAACATTTCATCGATACGTGGCAACGGGTGTTGGTTTCTTATAGGCAATTTGATTAGAGCGCGATAGTCAATACACAACCGCCAACCACCGTCCTTTTTGGGGACAAAAAGGATGGGAGCACCGTAAGGACTAGAGCTGGGCCTGATGTACCCTCGTTCCAGCAATTCCTGCAGCTGTGCCCTAAGCTCAGCAAGCTGAGCTCCCGATAGCGGGTAAATGCGGGAGGCAGGAGGTCGAGCACCAGCTTCCAGGTGGATTTCGTGGTCTCCAACTCGAGGTGGTGGAAGACTATCAGGCTTGCCTGACAGGACATCCGAGAACTCCTGCAACAAGTCCTCCAACCCCGGCTGGGCATGCATTGGTTCAGAATCCCGTTGACAGAATTGAACTTGAGCACGTACAATTCTGTCAAATCAGAACCAAATCTATCCAACTCTAGGGCAGAAATCACATATTTAGGCACATCAGAACGCTGACTACCCACCAAAACATGTGTGCTTTCACCATCAACAAGACAAACAGTGTTCAAGCGCCAATTTACACATGTATTAAATGTTGTCAACCAGGGCTTTCCTAACACAACATCATAGGTATGCAGCTCTGTAGGCAAACAATCCACTCGGAACTGAAACGACCCCACAGACAAGTCAACTGCACACACTTGATCAGTTACCTTGGCTCTACCATCAGCGAGGTTCACTGTCAACAACGAGTTGAGAAGCATAGTGGGTAAAACAAGAGCATGCATAAACTCTTCATTCATAAAATTAGCTGTAGCACCACTATCCAATAGCACCCTACATGCAACACCCTGCACCAATCCCTCAAACTGGATACACGTATGTGACAAGTCAGGAGTCGCTACAGTAAAATCTGCGCTCATCTGTGCAATATGATATCATCGATGAAGGGGCTGGTAGGTGAGTTTATTAGGTACAGCTACAAGCCTAGTAATGACAGACACCTCAACCATGTCCCGCCCGAAAACACTCTTAACAGTGGGAGGCGCCTGAATCGCAGTAGATTCTCCCCATAACTGCAGCAGAGATGTCCAAGGGATAACGATGATCACATGGCGTTGCCCTTGCAGTTTTGGACCTACAGCCTCCCCACCTGTAGACCTGGGGCACAGCAGTGTTACCCTATCCCCGGGCAGGGCCCGTGTAATCATGCGTTCCCAAGCCATGGGAGAAGCTTCAGAACTCAAGGAAACAACGAACTCATGGGATCTACAAACATGCGTCTCTCCACCCTCACATTGCTCAAGCAGGGGTGATCAGCCCAAAAGGGGTTTCAGACACAGGCAAGCGTTGCGAACTCGTCACATGAGTCACAACACTCTCAAAAAAGGTGCTTAGGTAGGTAAGAAACTCGTCAAACGCGGGAAGAACCCGGATCCCTGTTTGAATCTCCATGGTACCAACACCTGTCACACCCCACAGCCACACCTATTAGGCAGCCTTTTTGGTTTTTACTTTTCTCATTTCAAGGTGTAAGACCCAGCATGCATCGACATCATGTCCGGGTTTGCCGCAATGGGGGCAGGTAGGCTTATTAGCCTCCTTAGCAGGGGGAGAAGGTGTGGGTTTGGTCTGGGATCCTCCGGAGGGGAACACCTTCTGCCCGCCACCCTGAGGAGGGACACTTGCATGCAGATCAGATACTGCGACTGCAAGTGTGAACACCTCTTCCAGCATCTGCGGACGCTGCACCGTAATCTCCCTGCGCAGGTCATCCCGACACCCACGCACACAAACATTAGCACCGCAACTGACATGCAGTCAGGTGCTTTGGCCCTACATGCATTGAAATGCGCAACATACTCCCTCATGGACTGTTTTTCTTCTCGCATGACAAGAAAAGGCTCAAAAGGTCAAAGTAAGTGTCCGTGAGCTCCACTGGTCGGACTGCCTCCTGTAAAGCCTGCATGTATGCTTGGAATGTTGCCAATGGCACCGCTTGACCTTTCGATGCCAATTGAGTCCGTGAGACGAGCCAATCAAGAGCCTTGCCCCTTAGGAACATACTGACCATATCAACGGCTACGTCGCCTGACAGATCTACATGATTTGCACGTAAGTACGTACGCACTTGCAGAAAATGGGCATCCAACATGTCAGGATCTCCATAATACAACATGGGTTCAGGAAACTTGGTCTTCACAGCCGAGATGGGAACTTCCCTCAAGGTAGCTACCTATAGGGTCCGGAACCACAGGAGACGGTGCTGGGAAGACCATTCCACGCGAGCGCATCTCTGCGCAGCATGCTAGAAGAGATGCATCACTTAGACGGCTTGCATCTTGCACCACAGCACTGCCTGGGCGGCTCTCCGCCTCCTCATCAGTGGTGTCGTAAGTGGCTCCCGGGTCACAGCCCCGAGCCAGCATCGACTCGTATAAAGGTTTGGAAACAAAAGTAGACACATCTACACGCTCAGGCTCAACAAAGTCGGCCCTGAAGTAGGGATTCCAGCAGGAACCATCTGCTTCCTAGGCGTCGCAAAACTGACCCGCTTGCGCGGAGCCTCTGTCCTGGTTCGTATCATCACAAACGCACCTAAGCCAAAGAAACAACAGGATCGAGCGACAACTGTGTCGCCGATACCAGTGTTATAGCAATCAGCGGAAGAGTATTTGACTGAGGCAAAGAGATCCGTTCATGACGAAGAAGATAGCGACTGATTACAATGCGTGAAGTTTTCGTCTTAAATGCGACGCAGAGCGGCCACCTATACAATGTACGCGTTCATCTAAGTATACATGAAAACCAGAGAGAACTGTACGGGATCTCCCCATGCACGCATATGTATTAGTTAGACCACCGCTATATGGGGATCGGGGTGGTACAAGCGAAATAATTCCACCGCTTCGAGGTACCAGGGGGAGCCCCCTTTGCTCAATAATCTATCCCGGCTCAAGCGCTGCCCCTACATAGGGTATATATACCATTAACAGCTTCCCGTACCAACGATGGATGAGTGAATGGAGCAAAACGCGACACTATTGTGTAGAAGACTAAAGGTTAGTTTGGTGTCAAACCTTAAACAAAACACGAAAGTGAGTCAGAATCGGTGGTATTTGCATTGTGCTTAGAGAGCACGTGCTCTCTAAGCACGTGTTTGTTAATGTGCGCTTGCGGTTGCCTTTAACAGGCAAAACCCATGGTGTGAATGCCAGCGTGGCCGCAACGACGAAGTGATATTTTGTGTTTTAAGGCCAGTGTGGCCGCGGAACACGAGAGTTATCCACAGGTCAAGGCCAGCAATATTGGCCGTATCCACAGGTCAAGGCCATTAATGGCCGCAATATGTGAGGAAAAGATGGCGTTCTACGGCCAGTGGCCGTCAAGGAAATTCAAAAAAATAAACACTGACTCTGGAGTGTGGACTTAAACTTTGACTTTGGACACTGAAATATCGGCGCCAACAAGACGGTGGGACCTGAAGGGTAGACCACTTTGCACCTGTGTTGACAGAGACAGCTTAAAAGTAAGGGGGAGGGTTGAGTCATGGGTGATTAGTAGAGGTGAGATTCAGTAATTTATTCGGATTTGTATTAAGTGTGTATTGCATTGGGCATCTCAGATTTGCATTGAAATATGGATGGACTTAAATCCATCCAACTTTGGATGAACTGGATTTGGTGGGATGGATGTGGATTGAAATGTGTTCGGTGGCAAGGGTTACATATAACCCTTGTACAGTATCGTGAGTCCTTTTGGTTTCACAGTACTATTGTAGCCTTGTGAAGTGTTGTCTAGTAGTAGTGAAGACTTGAATTATTATGAGTGTGTTGTGGGTTTTGCCAGCATGGGGATTGAGTACTTCAAAGGTTATTTCCTGTGCTGTAGCACCGGAGAAGACGTGATATTACCTGCAGGTATGGAGAAGATGGCGGCGTCTGCCACTGAAATATATATCGGCGCCGACGAGACCGGACGTCTTAGGGTGGACCAGTTCGTAATTGGCATTTCTGCGGAAAGCAAGGTCTAAACTGCGTTTAAATGAAAACCGGTGGTCACCACAGAATCCCCCTGAAAAGCTGTTTGCGTCTTCCGCTGCAGGGGAAGAAATCTTATTTCGGAAACACTCAGTTCTACACCTACATATAAATCTGGAAAGTTGTAGCGATACTCCCTGGTACCACCGGTTGGGATCCGGAAGGAGGGTCCAACAGTGAACGGAAGCAATTGTTGCTGATGGCATGTATACATTACGTAATCCTGTCCTGGGGGTTTTGGGGGGGGGGGAGGGGTGACAGGCAGGGACACTAGTTTACACACAGTACTGTTCACTGGTTACTTGCGATGGGGTGCTGAGAAGGTAGCCGCGATGGGGCCCAGCTGCTCAGCGCCGGTCATAGAGAAAACACTGAAAGCCGCCTTGGCTCGCCTAGCCGAACTCGGCATGCAGGGCGCCCAGCCCGTTACTGGGGACGAGGTGCCGGTCCCCGATCCAATTGTTCTTGGTTCAAAGTATGGTATTTCGCACAAGGGTTCAATTGTAGTTGTTAGCTTATAGGCATTCGGCGTATCCTGTACACACGCAGACAGGTCGTAAGTGTATGCTCCTCCAGCTACAGTTCAAGCCGACTGTCTGCACTTGAGCAACAGCAACTGTATAAACAAGGCCAGCATCTTAAGTGCCCAGCATCGTTTTACCACAGTTAATTAGTAAAATAAAATGTGTCTTAATTACTACACTTACGAACTCTGAATCACAATTTATATCAACTTTGATAAAAAAAGAAAAAAGGAAATAAAATAAATTTATTTTTAAACATGATCATTTTTGCAGTTATTTTCTTTTCAAAAAAAAAATCCAAGGTTTCAGCCATTGTGTGAAAATTGAGGAAGACGGGTTTTAAAAGGTTCTTTCTTTTCTCACTCCATCCTTTTTATTTTTTAGAAGAGCCGAAAAGAAAAAACACTTCTTGCTTTAGAAGCTCTGACAAAAAAATCCAAAAATCCAAGGAGGTGATGACAATTGGGTAGACAAAATCTACCTTCTTTTGCAACTAATTGTGCACAGGCACCAGCCGATCGAGCGATTTGACCCCCTTTACCTCTTTCGAGCTCTATGTTATGAAGAAGAGTTCCGAGAGGTATCTGATTTAATGGTAAAGCATTGCCAAGTGATATTGGAGCTTTAACATCTGAAAGAACAAAATCTCCCAGGCTATAGCACGCACACGCACACACACACACACACACACACACACACACACACACACACACACACACACACACACACACACACACACACACACACACACACACACACACACACACACACACAGAAGGGTGGGGGGAGCGCTCAGGCATGAGCATGTGTGTGTATGCTTGTTCGTGGCCCGGTGCGAGAGCTTTTTTTTGGGGGGGAGGGGGGGAGCAAGTAAAGTTTAGGAAGCTGTAGGATGATCACATATGATCCCCTTCTGTTCTGTGGTGAATCCGCCCACTGAAAGGGATTTTGTTTGCGGGGAGATCAATGACACAAGTTGTCCCGGTTTTCTAGCTAGCGCATTCGCGTCTTTCTAAAATAGCTGTCATTGCGAAAATTGAAACAAAAGTCCTTAAAAGTGATTTACAGATACTATACTAATTGGTCGTGAAAAGGTTCAAGCGAAGCTTAAATTAAAGCCCAATTAGCGATTTAAAAAACTACATGAAAGGTCTGTCAATGAGCTAACTCTCCACGCATAAGACTCTTAACGGCTACGAGCAAACACCTTCCTATACTCAATCCAGACTCCGTCCCTTACCTGTTTGGGAGGCTGGATTGTACACTTAGATGGTTCATTTACACTGCAGCAACCACACATGAACACAACACCACTAAACACCATGGGTCACCGCACCTGTACACACGCAGACAGGTCGTAAGTGTATGCTCCTCCAGCTACAGTCCAAGCCGACTGTCTGCACTTGAGCAACAGCAACTGTATAAACAAGACTAGCATCTTAAGTGCCCAGCATCTTTTTACCACAGTTGCCCGACTGTGCGGTGTCCGCTGCTTTACTAGCCTTTCCACAACACCGCGTGATCAAGATCAGATTGTAGCTTATGTCAGAAAACCGTCCACATCTAACCGTGTCTCAAGGTACCTTATGTTCACAATGGACCCATATCCTGATATTGTACACATGAGGATCACCTAAAGCACAAGGCATCCAATAATAATGTTCATAACTCAACACTTCCCCTTCCCTGCATTTTTATGTGTATCTACTTAAATCTAGTGAATCACGATGGCCAATAAACACGGACTTGGCAAGTGGCTATGCATGCCCACGCGCACGTTAGCATGGCTGCATGCGTGCATGCACGCGCGCTCGTGTGTGTGTGTGTGTGTGTGTGTGTGTGTGTGTGTGTTCGCGCGCGTGCGTGTGTATCTGTGTGTGTGTGTGTGCGTGTGTGTGTGTGTGTGTGTGTGTGTGTGTGTGTGTGTGTGTGTGTGTGTGTGTGTACGTGTGCGGGTGCGTCTGAGTGTATCCTCGAG
>KV908339.1:1154027-1159027 GCA_002005505.1 Botryococcus braunii | reverse complement strand
CCCCCCAGCAATCAGGACCTTTTTGTTGGCTTGCATTTAGAAGCCCTAATTGCAGGTTATTACCCAGCAATCAGGGCCCCCCGCGTCACGGCCCAAGTGGGTGGCACAGCCAAGCACCTTATAGTCAGGATTGACCATAATGTTGTAGTAGCCACCACCTGGACCCTCATGATGATCATCAATCCAGAATTGGATGCCCAGAGTCATGAGGGCTGCGAAGTCCGCACTGCCGGCTGGACCGCCTTCCGAAAGGAACTCTCCAAAGTCATTCCTGCTTGGGTCCAAGCCAATGTGACGCAGATTGCACTGCTCGCCCCACGCAAGCTGCTCTCCATGTTCATCAGAAACCTGCAGTAACACACTCTCTGACTTTGTCATTTTCAGGAGCAAGGACTTGCCTTCTGGCACGTCTCCAGAAGCTTCTGGGGACGTTAGTTGTGTCGAGTCTTAGTTCCCACGGTTTGTTTGTAAAAGTGCTAGCCTGCCTATTTGCAGTTTGCATGTCCACTTGCGTTTGTGAGGACTTATTGCATGTGTTGCAGAAGCTTGTCCTTTGCAAATGAATTATGCCTTTAACTCAAATATTAGGTTTTGCAGAAACAGAATCGAAGTTACAGGTGCTATATCATTCTTGCATAAGGCCATCCGGGAATAGCATCTATGAACATTGGCAATAAAACCTGAAGTGCAAGGTAGGAGACCACAGGATGCGTTTGACATAGAGGACAAAAATCATTTTTTTTGTGGCCATGTTTTCTGCTGTTTTAGTCTGAGTCCTACAGCAGTCCTATTTGTGTTATTTCAATTCCAATATGTACCAATTAAGTTGAGAAACTTAATTAATTGAGCAGTTTCCAGAGACTCTGTGATGCTTATTATATGCATAAGGAATCGTTATGGGGAAGATTTCTTTAAGCTTGCGCGACAACGGAGCTACATTCAACGGAGTTCCCGAGAAAAGCATGTATGTGGGACAGTAGCTGGTGGGTCCAAAATTTGCCGTGAATTTTTATAATGCTTGAATATCAGGCATCTCCTGCTTCATTCACCATACCTTTCAGTCACCATTTTCCTTGAGACAACAAGATCTTGGTATAGCATGGATTCTAATATGTACATCGATGTTACGGATATCTGTGCTCATGTGTTGTTGAATTGAAGCATGCCATGTTGAGATCTTATTTCACCCACTACGGAAAATCCCGGTGCGGAATCGAGTCGAATCGCGCCCGATTGTACCGGAATCGAGTCCGAAAAAAATTTCGCGCGACTCGATCCGCCCTCCAGCGTCGAATACCGTCGAAAACCGGGGCGGAGAATTTTTTTTTTTGTCGCGATTCGACTCGATCCGACGCCAAATTTTCCGTAGTGACCTTCTAGTCACAACCCCGGGGTTGCCATTTGCCTACAAAATTGTTGAACATGTATTAATACAGTTTTTATTTACCGAATGCAGCGTTATATTCAAAGATGTTGGTTTGACATGACTGCCGAAGTTTGAAAATATTTTCAGCTTCGGCAGTCATGTCAAACCAACATCTTTGAATATAACGCTGCATTCGGTAACACTGCACGTTCCCGAACGGGTGCTGCGGAAGGCAAGACGATCAATTTGTTGCGAAGGGGTGCATATTGAAAAATCTCAAACGATCTGTTCTTTAGCAATTGCAATCACTAATCTTTCACAGGGTGTTTCTGCATTTGAGGTAAAAGATTCGTATGTTTGTATACATAGAATGCATGGTTTGCTCAAATCTTTGAATGCACCTGAGCCATCATTCATTCTAGAACATGAATGCAATTATTGTTTTTTTAAGCATGCATCTGCATACTGTTTTAATAGCTTGCTCTAGGGATCTCAAGTACACACCTCACGAAGGCCATCGTCCCACTGAAGTGGGCCTACGCCCCGACTCGCTCTTAGATTGTTGTGAATCTCTAATGCACGATCCCAATCATCAATCCCAGCTGGATATGTCATCCTTCTTCCAAAAGACAGGGTGGTGTCATTGATCACATTTCACTCCAGTTGGAGAAGAAAGATTGGCTGTTGGCAGGCGAATCACATTTGCATTGACGAGCCCGATGCACCAAAGAGTGAGTGCCGCTGCTAGCAGCGCTTTCATGAAAATTTCTTTATGACGGAGTCATTCAGCCTGCAAGGAAGCATTCCATCTTGCAGGATTTTAAACCTACAGCTCTGAAGGCCTGAAGCTCCAATCAACCATGTTCCAAGGTACCATGTTCAGGCAGCCATGAATAATTCGTATTAATTATAACGATCAACGTGCTGCTAGCAGCGCTTTCATGAAAGTTTCTTTCTGACGGAGTCATTCAGCCTGGAAGGAAGCATTCCATCTTGCAGGATTTTAAACCTACAGCTCTGAAGGCCTGAAGCTCCAATCAACTATGTTCCAAGGTACCATGTTCAGGCAGCCATTAATAATTCGTATTAATTATAACGATCAAATTTGAAGACTTTTTAAAAGATGTTCAAAGTGTACCGTTGTTTAAAATCGATCAAAAAACGTTTCAATTGGATGCAAACAAATTGCGAGTTCCCATGTACACCTCGAGCCAAAAGGGACAAGATTTAAGAAATTTGAAGCTTGGAGAGGGAATGGGGAAGGTTAACTATTCTGTGACGTCCCTTTCATCGTGCAGTATATATAACTCAAATATTTTGAGTGAAGGTAACGTTGAGTAGCCACTAAAAGTTACCGATAAGCCCCGGTTGCACGAGTAGGTGCCTCCCAGGGAAACAGGCACGTTGCATTGGATCAAAGTTTTAAGAAATGATATACGATTGGGTCCCTCAGACCCAGTTACTGATGTGAGTCACTTCGCTTTCTGTATTCAAAAGTTCTTTACTATTCAAAGAGACGCTGCATGACCACTAGGATGTTCCCGACGGGGACTATTATAAAAGCATATTTTGAAAGTAAGATCATACAGTATTGACATAATTCCACAGGAAAGAATCTTAACGATCATGGTTCCGACGGAATGATCGGATTTCAAAAAGGTAATTACAGACATCAAAGGTCGATGCGACTTCGATGAGCCACCATACCGACTTGAATTAAATATTCAAGTGAACTTAGTCTCAGCTTGTGGCTGACATAGGTGACTAGTGAAAGTCGAACCTATGCATTCAGTATCATCAATAGATCTTGGCGTACCGGAAGGAGTTCAAGCGGGCTGAGTATCAGCAGCCTGGATCTGTTTGAGTTGTTCCTTTTAGAGATCCAGTGTCTTCTACTTGATGCTCAATGGTCAGATAGGCGTGTGCTACGGTATTTGCTCCAAACCCGGAAATTGTGTTTCCGAAGTCGGAACCAGAGCGAAACGGATAATTCAGGGGGCCCTCCGTGGTAACTCACTGGTGACTCACCAGTGGTGAGTCGGTCACAACCAGTGAACGACAACCCGTACGGGAACCGTACGGGTTAGCGAAATTCAGTAGGGGTCCCGTACGGGTCGCCTAGGGGGGATACGGCTTTCCCTTTGGAATTAATTAGATTCTGGTAGCGAAATACGGGTCGTACCCAACGGGCTATGGCGAAGTCTTACGGCTTACCCGGGAAATTTTCTATTCTATCGAGACAACTCTAGGGGTCGACTTTACATGACTTCCGACATTAATGCCGTGATTATGTGGGCCTTTGCGGTTCCTATTGGGGCGATTTGTGGCCTTATTTGCCCGATGTGGCATGCAAACCGTGTCGAGGAATACCAAGGTCCGGAAGGGACTCTGCCGAAAGCACTACCCCTTTGGGAATATGGTTCCTCAGGAGAAGCACGTGAGACCCATGTGACAATATTGACAGTTAATGTCGCGCAGCGCATTTGCTGGCGGAAAATTGATGCAACAAGTTCCACGATAGGATATATCATTCATGTTTACTGATTAGTTCATTGGCAAAAGATTGGGCATCCGGAGTACATTTTTCTGCGTTCGCAGACGCGCCATCCGGAAAACACGGTCGAAGAAAGCAGTATTAGGAGATGGAAACGAAGAAAACATATGTCGGGTGCAATGAAGTTGAATTTGTGCTGAGATAGCTGAAAAATGTGCTTTGGATGCATACGGAATCACTGCTAGAAGAACCCTGAGCGGCCTCAAGCGAATCGCGGCCTAATTTTGCGCAAATTTCGCAAATTTACGACCCAAGCAGTTTTGACTTCGACATACGGGCAACCCGTATGTTTTCCCACTTTCCCTTCAGGGTCGTAGGGGTACGTCCAAGGCAGTTTTCCGGACCCAAAGGGGTTTTGCCGTACGGGTTTTCAAGAGGCTGTCGAACACTGGTCACAACTGGTGTCCGGATCCGGAGGTCACTGTCAGTAACTCACTGGTGACTCACTGACCATCATTTTTCATCCAAATGCAGTAAAAAATCCAATTTCGGACTTGTGTACAGCAGAAAGGAGTCGAAAAGTTTATGCGTGTTCCACGGTGGTTGGACCGTCCATTCCACTCATGGATCGTCGTGAACATCTGTGATCCTACTGTGCAAATTGCACTGTAATATCTAAATATTTTGTTTTGTTTTGTGTTGTGTTCTTTTGTTTTATCTTGTCGTTTTGTTGTTGTTTGTTTGTTTGATTTTTGTTTTCTTTGGGTTTTTTGGTTTTTTAATATATTTTGTCGGGTTTCTTTGTTTGTTTTGGGGTGTTTTTTGGGTGTGTGGGAGAGAAAGAGAGAGAGGAGGGGGGGGGGGGTGGGGGGCGCCACAACTTTTAATCTCCCTGGAACTTCCACCGAAAATATCTCACCACGGAACTCTCGAAATTTAGCCATCATAAATCGATCTGGGAACTCCGCCAAAAATCGTCCAACCAGTGAAAGCTGTGACATATAAGCAGAAACCATACACCAGATATGCAATGGTTTTCACGAACTTTGATTTGGAGCGCATACAATACTATATTAATTGTTATGGTCAACTTTGAAGAAGGAGATACATAACCTGCTATATATAGCATATATATAGCCG
>KV908339.1:1134027-1149027 GCA_002005505.1 Botryococcus braunii | reverse complement strand
GAGCCTGCCTAGTGTACTTACTTTGCTGATAACGAAACATATAGCTCGGGACATTGAGTTTTGCCTGACAAGCAGAAGTAAGTCCAGTCTCATGGCTATTAGTATCATTTCTGCCTATCAATTCTGTCATTAATAGACTAACTAATCCACTCTGAAGTGTGGATGGGAACGCACATGCAGTTTTTCTCGTTTTCTATTGAGTCAGTTACAGCTGTCAGTGCAAAAAAAATAATTATGTGGAATTCTTCATGTGGCTTCGCCTAAAGACGATCTAAAAGAACTGCACATAGGTTTCTCAATGTGTGCGTGTTTCTGGGGGACGGGGGAGCCGTACATACGTATGAGCGCGCGCGTGCGCGTGTGCGTGTGCGTGCGTGCGTGTGTGTGTGTGTGTGTGTATGTGTGTGTGTGTGTGTGCGTGCGTGCGTGTGCGTGTGTGTGTGTGTGTGTGCTTGTGTGTGTGTGGTTGTGTGTGGGGGTCAGAGGGGGGGGGGAGGGCGGTGGGCCCGTGTAAATGGGTGCATGAACGCATCTGTGCGTGCCTTATCATGATCCAACATGTGCACAAGCTCTACTCTCACCTGCGACAGGTGTATTTACGCGCAGGCGAATAAAAGCCAAACTTACTTACAGGAGCATTCGCAGCAATTTTGGGCAGTTTTGTGGAAGCACACCCTTTGATGGTGCTTGACACCTAGGACTCAACTCAGCACACCCTTTGTTATTGATTGGCAGTTCTAATGAAACTTACAGCATGTGTTTTTCTTTTTTGCAGTGCCAAGCCTGTAAGTTTGGAGACATCGATCTGACCAAGTCGATCTTCCAGAGGGTCGTGGGGAACCTGGGTATCGGTCGTGCTCGTGTTTCCTGGAAAATTGTATCTGCAGGTCATTCTGAAGAAGTGGAATATGCAGGTGAGTTCGAGGAAAATCATCTGAAAGACGCTGATAAAGTCATTTGAAAGAAACGCACTCATGCCCGCTCTCAGGAGCGAGTACGCATGCGCACGCGCGAGCACACACACACACACACACACACACACACACACACACACACACACACACACACAACACACACACACACACACACACAACACACACACATGCACGCACACACACGCACACGCACACGCACACACACACACACACACAGACTGTGCGTGTACACGCATAAGTATGCACACACACACCAGGATGAACACACACACACACACGGATGAACACACACACATACACATACACAGACAAGTATGAACACACACACACACACACACACACACACACACACACACATCGGGTACCCGCACACACACAGACACACACACCACACACACACACACACACACACACACACAGACACACACACACACACACACACACGCGCACACACACACACACACACACACATATACACACACACACACACACTGTTCGTTTGCTTAACAAGGTCACCGACTTCCCAATACAGCCTCCCCCCTTACTACTCGTTCCACGTTGGTTCCTAGCAAATACATCAAATTGAATTCCAATTATTTGAAGATGCTCATATAGCAGTTTGTAAAACGTATAGATGCTATATCTATTGGATCCACCAAGTTGAATTTCTCTCACGTTGTTGTCTTTGTAAAGTTAGTCTGTATCAACGGGTATTCAAAACCACTTTGTGGCTGTGTGGCTTCGAGCCTGCCTAATGCTGCCACTTGTGCTAATAACGAAACATATAGCTCGGGATATATGTGTTCTCGCATGACAAGCAGAAGGAAGTCCAATCTCATGGCAACTAAACATCATTGCTGCGTATCGTATATGTCAATAATAGATATCTTATCCACTGTCTATTGTGGAGCGGAACGCACATGCGGTTTTTTCTCCTTTTCTAGTGAGTGATTAATAGCTGTCAGTGCACACAATCATAATCATCTGGAATATATTATGTGTCTTCGCCTATAGACCATTATGAGGAACAACACACAGGTATTGCAATGTGTGTGTGTGTGTGTGCGCGCGCGCGCGTGTGTGTGTGTGTGCGTGCGTGTGTGTGTGTGTGTGCGTGCGTGTGTGTGTGTGTGTGTGTGTGCGTGTGTGTGTGTGTGTGTGTGTGTGCGTGTGCGTGTGCGTGGGTGGGTGGGTGGAGGGGGGGGGGCATTGAAACGGCTGCATGCACCCATCTGTGCGTGCCCGTTTATGACCTCATCAAGGTTATTGCTTTGCTCATCTTCGTGGCTGAGCTATTTTCTAGTAAGCTCCTTGATGGGCCTTTCCACTCGTTCTATGTAGTTCCCCTCCTCAGACCCTGCACATATGTTTCAGATCGTCTCTAACCTGGTACAGGGTCTTATCCTCCAGAAGAGGAGACATAGAGCGACATGTAGCTAATGGAATAAGATTCTGGTGAAAATACTCTTCTTCCCCCTAATTTTGGAGTGCCGCTGGGTTTTGAGAGCAACTATGATGTCCCAAGTCGGCCAGCCATTATGTGTTGCGGTCCACTAAGGAACACATGCAGTCAAAGTCCTATACCCACGTATATGAGGATCGGATCTAATTTTATTGTATTCATGCTTTCCACACTGGGGATGCTTAGGCTATTCAGGGTTAGCTTAGGCTAAGCCTGACTGCAAATGACAGTAGCTGATGGATTAGCTCGGATAGGCCGTTGTGAAGACAATGAGGGTACAATCTCCACACAGAAACTTTTACAAGATCAACATCTGAAAGGCAGAGCCTGAATATGTTGGTTCCCACGTAGCTGCTGACAACGTGACCGTGCTGGTGCAGAAACTCATGGATCGGCGCTGTCCGACCCGTCTACCACCGCCATGCCACTCCAGGCAACTAAGTCGCAGAGTCATGGCTTTGGCAACGATGATTATCATGGGGTCAGGCGTGCCCGCTCGCTCTTGCAGCCTGGCATCTGCCCGATAGGACAGTACTACGTGACATGCAATGCGCCAATTGTCTGCCCCTCACCATTTGCTCAATGCCGCGCCGATGGGGCCAGTTTCTGTGTGAATGCATATAACATCTGCGTCCGTAACGGTGGCACATGTGAGCACCAGTCCGCGCAGGGCACTCACTGGATCTCAGCCAACTTCAACCTTATCCAGGATGGGAAGCAAGTTGGGGGTGCTGTCTTCTGTGACCCCTGATTGAGGTCTAATACTCCTGCTTTCACAAGGTTTTAACGAAGTCAGTGCCTCTCGATTGTTCCAAGCCCCGCAGCTTTATTCATGGACGCACCTCTGCATTGAAAAAGAGTATCATGCACAATATCAGTACCACTTCTTGCTAAGGTGGCAGACTATGCATATGCATATCACATTTGATTTGAATCATTCCTTTGCCTGACACACAATAAACCGGGCCTGCGCAAGAGTCCTTGGACCAGAGGTACTACAGTTCTTGGTGTACTGGCCAGGCCCGTCTCGCCAGCGCCGAAGAATACTCTTTTCGAGTCTTGAGGCCTGGCAGAACAGCTGTCCACAGTACTACATGATTTGTGTCTTGGGATCATGGAGGAGGTACTTCTAGAAGTGCCTTACCAGAGATCTCTAATTAAGTAGTAACGATGGCAGTAATGTCGATTGTAAGGGGCAACACTGTCATTGGAGTCATGCCAAGCATTCAATATGAGCACCCCTCTGAAAATTTTCAGTCCCTCTGAAATACTTAGTATAAAAGACCAACAAATGATGGCGTCTTAAAGATGACGCCTGTTCCTCGGAAGCGCCATGCCACCACTGGATGACATACGCAGTAGCTGGGCTCTCCGTCGTGACAGCACGCTGGCAAGCAATGCTTCAGCATCGCATCCAGGGTGCTAGACTCTGAAGTCAAGGGTCAGTATGGTTCAAGAAAACAAGGAGACTATTTTCTTGGTACTTTCAAATGCTGGTACATGAAATCTGGGGTATCTGTTTGCGTGGCCTTGCATGTGTGTGTGTGTGTGTGTGTGTGTGTGTGTGTGTGTGTGTGTGTGTGTGTGTGTGTGTGTGTGTGTGTGTGTGTGTGTGTGTGTGTGTGTGTGTGTGTGTGTGTGTGTGTCTGTGTGTGTGTGCTTCTCTATGACATCCCAAAAACCCAAGCTCTCAAGGATAAACGGTCCAAAAGGTTTAACTCATAACGGCCTCTTGTGTACGACCATCAGCGCAGCTGTGCAGCTTAACCACTCCCCTTTCGCCCTTCGTGGGCCAGCCTTGGAGAGGTGAAAGACGTATCTGCAGGCAATGTGTGCACAGAGTGAGTGTTCTGCGTGCCCGCATGGTCGGTATGGTACTGGACGTGGACAATGGTGCCACTAAATTATGTTTGACACACCTTGCAGATGTAATATGCCTTCATAACTTCATTCCCACTTTGCTGACAAGGTATGGCTGTTCATAATTTCATTCCCACTACATTGACAATGTATGGATGAATACATTTCCCTGTCATGTTGGTGGTGATCTTTCACGGCCATGTCTGTCCATGCATGAGCCCTGGATGCCGTGTACACACATGTAGGATACGTGATTTGCGGTTAGGATATGCTTCACTTTTAAGTCTGAATACATAGGATAGAAGGCTCAATCAGTTCTCATTTGGTGTCGGGGATAACGTCAATGTTCTGCACGCAATTATTTCTTCCTGCGTTCATGTAAGGCGCTGGCTTAATCTGGACAGCTATCCATCAACAAATTTAAGATTCTCCTTCAGCTAGCAGCCTATAGGTGATCGTGGAAAGCTGTCAAAGACCACGTCCAAAGGTTGCTGTCCACACCGTGGGACTGATGCTTGATAACCGCGCGCCAGTCGAGCTATACACGTAACTCTCCTGCACGTCAGCTAGTTATCCTGATGGATATGTGGAGAAACAATTGTTGGGGTATTATCAATAATTTCTGGGTTAACATTCTCGGAAATATATATGCACAAGTTTGCATTTCCTACTGAACATTATTTCAGAGATGCACTCGCTTCCGCAAATGTGGCGTCTGTAGATGATAGGCATGCACATGTGCATGCAGTTCCAAGCCAAGAAATGCCCAGAGTTTTAAAGAGACTTTATGGCGACGTTACAATGACACAGGGCTGTTCTGTCCAGTCCGGGTGTCACAAATTACGGTGGAAATGCGCAAACCCCTTGCCCCAGTGTTTGCACTTCTGCTTGTGTTTCAACACACTTGTATAAACCCCTTGCAATTGGACTGGCTGTGTTTACTCGAATTTGTATACGCCAATATCAGAAAACCTCACTGCCTGCTTCAACTAATTCTTGTCAAGAACCGTAAGGAACGGTTGTGAAACGAGGATAATCCATCAAAACGAGAACCTCGACCATCGACGGTTGAAAAGTTCCTTTCAAACGTGTCTCCAGGAACAGAAGAAAGCTCCGCCAGCACTGATTCAAGATCTCATTATAGTTAGGTGCTATCCATGAGCCGTGAGGGATCCACGGCTTGCATTCCCCCGACTTGCCAATACATGTCTTCATCTCGAGACCTGACTGAGACACCTCGCTGCACTGCCAGCTTATAGCTCCCTCAGTGAATGTGAAAAGAACAGGGACTTAAAGGCCTAAGCAAAAGCCGTCCAGCAGCACGACGCGAATTAAAGCTTTTGAAACGGACATCGAGGGATTTGAAACAGTCAATACTCATACCCCGTTTCCAATAGCACGCCGTTCTTGAACAGCCCAAACCAGCACATGGACACATGGAACAGCCAAAACCACACCCAATCTCCAAAATCAACCTGTGAGGCAGGCAACCGCCAACAGGGGTTTCCGCAGCAAGCAGTCTCGAAATAAGCAGCATATCCGCTAGGCCACCGAGTGACCATCTCCCGGGGAGATTCTCCCCGTCCTGACATCAATGGCCCGCTTGCTCAACTGTTGTTGCGCAAAACAGCAACAATTCCAGTTCAGGCAAGAGTTCAAAGACTAAAAACCCGGCAATCCCACCCCACAAGAAGGAGCCTGGCAAGCACCCGCTTAATACCTGCAACACCCATAACATACAGAATCCCTGCAACACCCATACCACACAGGACCCTGTTAACGGCTGCAACACCCATAACACACAGGACCTTGTTAACGGCTGCAACACCCATAACACACAGGACCTCCGAAAAGGATGTTAAGCAGCACAGCAGCAGGATCCCCAGTTCTGAAGGTGAGCTTGAGACCTGCCCTTGTGAAAACTCCTGGGTATGTTCCAAGCAGTCAAACCCCATACATGCCATAGCATCCCGGGCCATGCACATGGAACCCAGACCTCCAAGTGAGTGTTTTCCGCGGCCCAACTGGCCCTGTGTCCGCAGTTATCAAGATAAATGTTGTTACTCTCAAGGAAACGGCTTAGAGATCCATTAGCGCAACCCGCACAGTTCTTAAACTTCCTTGGCAGTCTCGTCCTCATCGTCCCCAAGGCCCCAGTCCTCGTCGCCCTCCTCTCCGATATCCTCGCCGTCCAAAGTGTCATCTCCTCCAAAGTCTTCGCCCTCAAGATCTTCATCCGCCTCAAAGTTCTCCTCGTCCTCCACCTCTGCGTCGATCTCCGCCTCCATAGCTGCTCCACACATGTTCCACCAGTCAACACTGTCCCACCCAGCTCGCTCTGGCCAACTCCCCTCTTGGGGGGGGGGGGGTAGCAGACCCACATGGCCTCTTCTGCGCCACCACTCCACGGCAAAGCAGCTTTATCTGCAGCTCCTAGGCAGGTAGCTGCCCCTCTTACTCCCCACTTGCTCCCACTTTTCTCCCCTTCGCCCCTCTGAGAGGGCATTGCACTGCTCGCACACAAACGCCTAAAATCACATCAAACACGTGATGATTTCGCATCTCTCCCTCCCCCTCCTTCCTACTGAGTGGGAGAGTGTGTTTGTGTGTGTGTGCGCGCGCGCGCGCGCCGGTCGCGTGCATGCATGTGTGGGTGTAGACGGGTGCCCAGTCTATCTGTCAGTCAGGGTTCCCCTAATCCCACTCTTTATTGAACAGGTGGACATGACTGTCAGCGTACGCCCCTACACTAGCATGATCCCGGGGTTGGCCTGGGTTGAGCCCGAGAGGCGAGCTACATTCAATTTGCACGAAGCCTCAGGTGCTATTCAGACGGTACAGTCCCGAACACAAGCCCGCTGGTGTGGGATTGACAAGTAAGAACAAATAGCTCACTACCACACCCAAACCCATCCCAGCCCTTTCAGAGTCATACCATGTTTTTCCCGTTGCGTTGTATGCGAGGTAGGAGGATCTCCAACAGGGGTGAAGGGAGGGCCACCTTCAACCGGGCCTGGGGCTTCAGGGGAGTGGAATGTGGGCTCTGCTTGCCGAGGGGCGGCCACATAGGGTGCATGCTGCTGATGCACAGGGGGAGCGTAGCCATTACTAGGATCCTCCTCAACTTCCTCCAGCTCTTCCTCCAGAACTCCCTCCTTATCCTCTGCCTCAAACTCTGCAGGCAAGCACAGTCAAGATTGGACAGCAAGATGGAACACCTGCCCTCCCTCTTACACAAGCCCTCCCTCTTAAACAAGCCCATTTCTTGACTCGCTCCATTCCGACGAAGATGCTCAGTGTGGTGCTCACGCCTTGCAGCCTTGTACCTTTTTGCCTGAACCTCTCGGCTTTCAGCAAGACTCCCTAATGCACTGCGCCAGCACGCCCACTTGCCCACGCACCCACTCATGCAGCGCCCGCACGCCAGGTCAAGGCACAGAACCAGCAAAGAAGCCCAGATAGACCTACTGACCAGACAAAACTAGACAATCACAGATGGTGGAGGGAACAGAAAACGAGGCCCGGGGGGGGGGGGGGAGAGCGAAGGAGCTAGACGGGGGCCAAAGAAGATAGGGGGAAAACACAGACACACACCACACACACAGACGGGCACCCGCGAACACACACACACACACACACACACACACACACACACACACACGCACGCACACACAAACACACACACACACACGCACACACACACACACACACACACGCACACACACAGACAGACAGACACACACAGAGAGAGGGAGAGGGGGGGGGGGATCTGAGGGGAAAAGGGTTGCTCTCACTCCCAACCCCACCCCATCCATCAAGAAAACAGCACAATTAAACTCTGTGCTTTTAAAAACGTTTTTGAGGGTTCGAAAACATACCATGCGCAATTCCATTTGCCTCGGCTTCGATATGTGGTTCAGCTCCACCCAGATGCAAAGCCCGCACTTCCGCAATCAGGTCCCTCTTACTCATCACCCCATCCATCTCAGCATATCTTGCTGCAGGGATGGGCCTCTTTCGTAAATCCGCCTGCAATACAAGCCAGCAACCATCAGCGTTGCCTATGCCATCTTGCGAAGCATTCTGAACAAATCTGGGCTCACGTGTTGCAACCCGAGACGTGAGACCCAAGATCCTTCTGAAGAATTCCAACTAAACAATGCAGAATACTATGCTGAGTAAATTTGAAGCCCTTTCGACGCTCTTGCTTTATTCAAAATTTACAAAGGAGCTGAGCACTCCATCCATGTTCACAACAACACATTGTGATATTTGCCAAACTCCGCTTCGTCAAAATTACCCTCATAACTACCATTTCCATAAAATATGGGAACAGTTCCACGTAAATGACAGCTGACAAAGTCTGGCGTCCAACTAGGAGGCTTACGGCAATTTAGTCTGACCCCCCCTCAACATGCCACACAGACCCCCAAAACCACCCCCGCCCCCCTCCCCACCCCAAAAACACTCACAGGGAGAGAGAGCGCGAAAGAGGGGTGGGGGGCAGAGAGAGGGAGGGAGAGATAGGGGCGGGCGCGAGAGAGAGGGAGAGGGGGGCGGGGGAGAGAGAGTGAGAGGGAGAGAGGGAGAGGAGAGGAGGGGGGGGGGACCTCGTGCGCCTCGAAGGCATAGCAAGAATTAATTCAGTGGCTCTGATGATGGACAACACATAGACATGGAGCGGTCTGCAAGAGGGGTTACCCACCTGCAGCTTCTCTGCTTCCAAAGCTAGATCCAGGTCTGGAAACAGATTGGGATACTGGGCGGGGTCCGCCAAGCTCTCTGCAGCCTTGGGGTTTATCTTAGCCAGGTCCTTACGCCACAACTGGACCACCTCGCTTACGCGCGAGGGCATGTACGTCCTTGCAAAAAAGGCCGCCTGCACAGCACCCACAGGCAGATGCTATCAGTGATGGCTAGAAGGTGGACTATACACAAACTCATCTTCTCCAAGCCCGATACTGACGCTAACCCAACAGCCCCAAAAGGGGCATTGTGCGGGTAAATGGAATCGATCAAAAAATGCAGAATGCAAACCATTGCAACACGTCTATTTTCATGAATGCGCGTGGAGACGGCTTTAAAGGCGGGAGGTGCCAGGAAAGCATTTTTCGGAAGAACAAGTTGATGTGGAGATGATATTATAATATGTCTTGTACAAAAAAATGATTTTGCCAGGAGTTGCACAAAGCACAAGTGAGCAAGTGGGTCTGGGAGCACCTCTGAAACGCGATTAGACGCAAGCAGCAGATCAACGCACTCGGAAATGCGACCCAGCAAGAATAGAGAGAGGAAGGCTATGTTGGCGCGGCCAGCCTCCTCTGACTCTGGCGCAAGTGACTCCAGGCCCTTGGCTGAGCCCCGGGCCGTGTACAGCAGCAGCAGCCCACTCAAGTCCTTTGCTTTGTTCAGACACGTTTCAGCCACCTGCACCATCCGCATCCGCCTCTCATATCCATTACCACCAGGGGGAAGCAGAAGAGCTTAGAAGAGAAGAAGAACGAGGAGGCTAGAGGGGAGGAAGGAGGAGGGTTGGACGCTGTGCTTTCAGTCATCACATTCTACACCGGCTGGAGATACTCACATGAAGCTACGGATGAATATGGGGCGAAAAAAAGGAAAGGAAAGCAATTGGGCAAGGCATCACCAATGCTGAAGCCGCCTTCCCACTTCTCAAATTCAATGCCAGACATCTAGTGGGGCGTCATTTGAGCAGAAGACGCGTTTTGCAATAGAGCAGGCGAAATACTTGCATTCATCAGCCTGAACAGCCTCCCTATGACGGGTCTGAGACGGTTCGCCCCTTGCAAATGTGCAAACAAGGCCTCGCCTCAATGGGATAAAGGCTGGCTGAAATAGATGCACCCTCCCCCCCTCCCCCTAAGGGAGACAAAAAGGGGGGGGGGGGCTAAAATTTTCCTGTCAATACCCAGCTGCCTGTAAGCATAGGCAAATGCTGTGGATTGGATGCCCAGTGCTCCATCATCGGAAGAATGAGGCCTGGAAAGCGCGTACATATGTGATGAATGGATGTTACACATAGTCCGTCATCCTAAAGAGCACTTGCGCCAAAACCATTGGGCAGAGGGAACAAGCGTGGGTCGGGGTTGATCGTACATCGAGCTTCCCTGCAGACATGGCCAGCTCTCCCAGCTGGCGCCACTTAGTCTCAGACTCGGAGGTCTGAGCAATGGAGAGGGCAATGTCCAAGTCGCCCAGCTGCACAGCCAGCTCAAACCGGTAGTCCGGGTCTGTGGCCACCTCCATCGCCTGTTCTGGCAGCCCGCGTCCTTCCAAGAACTTCGCCACATTGTTCATTTGGTCCTGCCCAACCATACATGGGTCAGGGCCGGGTCAAGCCGTCTTCGTCTCTCTCTCTCTCTCTCTCTCTCTCTCTCTCTCTCCCCCCCCCCCCTCTCTCTCTCTCTCTCTCTCTCTCTCTCTCTCTCTCTCTCTCTCTCTCTCTCTCTCTCTCTCTCTCTCTCTCTCTCTCTCTCTCTCTCCCTCCCTCCCTCCCCCCCCTCCCCCCCTTCTCTCTGTGTGTGTGCGGTGTGCGAGTGCGTGCGTGTGTGTGTGTGTGTGTGTGTGTGTGTGTGAGTGTGTGTGTGTGTATGTGTGAGTGTGTGTGTGAGTGTGTGTGTGAGTGTGTGTGTGTGTGTGTGTGTGTGTGTGTGTGTGTGTGTGTGTGAGTGACACTGTCACCGTCTCCGTCTCCGTCTTCTTCTCCGCCTCTCCCTCCCTCCCACTCCCTCCCTCCCCCTCCTTTCCCTCCCTCTCTCCCTCCCCCCCTCTCTCTTTCCCTCTCTCGCATCGTCACACTCACTCTTACCCACATACACAAACACATACACACACGCGTGAGCACGCGCGCGCGCGCGCGTGTGCAAGCATACACAAACAGCGCGAAATATATATACACACCAGCGACAGTTCCTGCTTCCTCTCGCTGCTCACAGTTTTCAAGAACACAGAAGAAGATCATGCAGAGGAGGAGGAAGAAGAGAAGAAGCAAAAGGGAAAGGGAGCTGCAAACATCCAGACTTGATGTACTGAAAGGCAACCCAAGTTAAAAGGCATCCATGTAGGACCTTTTCAACTGGCAGCAAACTGATCACTGGCATGGATTCCAGGAGAGAGCGAAAAATCTCCATACTTCCCCAACAACATACCGTGGGGATAGACGGCAGGATCTGAGCAGCTGCTTCCATGTCCTCCCGCATGACAGCGGTCTTGTACTCTATCAGGGACAGCAGAAGTGTGTAGCTGACCACCCCAAACTCCTGCACAACCAACGGCACATGAAGCATAAACCTTGCTGCACAACTGCACTTTAAGGGAAAACTCCAGATAGTTAAGATACCAGAGAGAAGTGCCCTGCAATCCAAACTGCAACACAGAAACCGCACATTGCTGCCAGAAGTCCTATAGGCTGTCAAAAAAAAAGATCGCAGCCAGTCATGCAATTCCCACACACCCACCCCCTACCAGACACACACCAAACAACATGTGTCAATAAAAGTAGATCAAGAAGAGATACCCGACCCCCTTTAGGGCAACAGGAGAACCATGCAAGGGAACCACACATCCTTGTTATTAAAAGGAGTTGACAAAAATTTTCCAGTTCCAGCTCCATGCTAATCCCAGCAGTTCTGTGAAACGATAAAGCCACAAGACAGAATAGTTGTCCAAACATTCCGCAAAGCAACAAGTGTAAGGTTCTTCATAGGGCCATCTGGAGATGATCCGCTTGACAAACAGCAAAGACGGTACGGCAATAGTTCCTCCCTTTGCAACTTTCAGAAACTGCAGGCCATTGTCACATGCAAGCCACACTAGCGCACGGACGCGATTCTGCTTGTACAATATGGGCCCATGTGCCAGGCTCAGAAATAAGCAATGAACAGGTGGGCAAGGGCACCTGCCCAATACGGAGGTGGCTAAAGGATTTTCTGTACGTACAACCAATATGGGGCTTGTTCTCTTCAAGCCGGGGGGTTGGGGCAGGCCGCATGCCTCTTACCTTGTCGATGAGGTAAACCCGCTGCTGGGAGGCAAGGTACCCCAGGAGGTACATAGGACGGTCGAGATGGTACATGACGGTGACCTCCCCACCCACACAGTAGTTAAGCCTCCACGCGGCATTGTTGTAGATGAAGCAGTCCCCTACCCAGAGACCTGTAACACAGACCATGCCCCAACGAACAAATTAATAATAGAAAGGGTTCCTGACTGCTCAGCACTCCAAATGAAGCCAAGTCCAGACTTGAGAGGCAATATCAGGACTTGAACCTGACCCCACCTGCACTTGGAAATGTAGCATGGTGCATGACAATGTGCAAGCATAAAACACACAGGGGGTGTAACGCTTGTTTCACAGTGCACGACTGAGTGTGAGCATCAAAAGCACAGGGGGTGAAAAGCTTGTTTCATAGAATCTCTGAAAACATGACGTGCAAGATCGCTGTAATGCCCAGATGCTGGCATGCAAGCTAGCTGTCTTGTCTACCGAGTATAGAAAGTGAACTTCAAGCTAACTGTCCTGTTACCACGTTTAGGAAGTGCATTTTAAGCTAGCTGTTATGTCCACAAAGTGTAGAGAGTGAAATTCGCACTAGCTGTCATGTCTAGCGAGTATGGAGGAAAATCCAAGCTAGCTGTCACGCCTAGCGGTTATAGAGAGTGAGATTCAATCTAGCTGTCATCTCCAGCGAGTGACATTCACGGTAGTTGTCACTCACCTCCTCCCTCCCGGAAATCATGCGCACAGGGTAGCAAGAGATCTTACCAGTGCTAACAGTGAGTCCATTTCCGCAATCCCTACCCACTGGGGATCAGAAGAGAGACTCGATTGAACCTCTTTGGGACAGACAATTGGGGTGCCCAACTGCATGTCCACGTGATGCCAGGAAACTAGACAACAGTGTTTGCTCATGCAACAGTAAAAGATGAATGGAGGATGCTGCAGGCAAAGGAGCCACACCTGTTCGTACACGTTCTGACACTTCTGTGATGAGTTCGAAGGCGTCCTCAATCCCGTCCTCATCAATCTCCCTCTCGGAGTCGAACCAGGAATCCACTGTCGCCTGGTCGTACCGCAGCAGGTAGAAGGAAGCATCGCTCACTATTGCCAGCAAGTTGCCACTCTCGCTCCACTTCACATCACGTACAGGCACATCAACTCTTCTCACCACCTGCACTTCCCCAGAACACGTCAGCAACGTTTCAGAACATGCTAAATTCCCTCCACCAGGACAATCAGGATCAGCCACAGGTGACACAATCTTGTGCAGCTTCAAGAACCCTAGTAATCCTTCTTCTTCTTCCGCTAATTTTTCTCCTTCTTCTTAGCAGCCAAACGCAAAGCAACATCCCGTCTGGGTCTCATTCTAGAGGAACAGGGGACGAGCACTGCTGCCTCCCATGTTCTGCTCCCCAGGAGACTCTCTGAGTCCAGCTTTGTGCAAGCAAGGCCCGTCAACAACCCCCTTATGAACCCCCCTTATGAACTAACAATCCGTGATGATTCCAAAGTGAGTCAAGCATTCTGCATGCCTCATTTTGCAACAGTAGGGGACGGCCGCTACGGGCACTCACACGCATCCCAAAGGCCGCCTTTCAAGTCGAGTTCTCAAAGCAAATAATCATACAAGCAACACAAAGGGACAGACTGCTGCTTAGAAGCCATTGCCATGGGTTGTCATAGGGCCCAGATCACCCCCCCCCCCCCCACACACACACACAGTCAGACAGACACACACACACACACACACACACACACACACACACACACACACACACACACACACACACACAAAGCGGTAGTTCTGCCCTGCCCTGGCAACTCAGAGGCAATGCCTAGCAATTTTGGAAGCTTCAACCGCCTGACTACTGAGTGAATAAGATTTGAATTTCGGGAGGGAAAGACCCCTTCAAGGTGGGTTTCTGCAGTTTTGGATGAAGGTGCCTTGCAAGAGGAGAGGGATAATCCCGGATGTCCATTGCATGGCAGAGGCTGGCAGTATCATACCTTTGTGGTTGTCCAGTCATAGAAGCAAATGAAGTCGCTGGACCTGATGCCTAGCAAGGCCCCGCCATAAATGCCCTCGGCAGCGAAGCCGGGCCTCAGAGCCGCAGTCTCCTTGAAGTTCTTAAACACCTTCACACTTGTGGTGCTCTCTCTGTGCAGCACACACACATTTTCAACCTCTATACGCAAAAAAAGCATTCCTCATCCCTCCCCTGTGCACCTCACCGCCCCCCTTTATCATCTATAAGTCGGCCCCCTCCCCCTTCTTTCATAACCCCCTGTCCCTCCCCACCCCTCTTCTCCCCCTGTGCCTCCCATCTCTCCTTTCCCCCCGCTGTCTGTCTGTGGCTGTCAGTCTCTCTCTCTCACTCTCTCTCTCTCTCTCTCTCTTCTCTCTCTCTCTTCTCTCTCTCTCTCTCTCTCTCTCTCTCTCTGTGTGTGTCTGTCTGTCTGTCTCTCTCTGTGGGTGTGTGTCACCACACGCACAGAAAAAAAAAAAAAAAAAAAAGAAAAAAAAAAAAAAAAAAAAAAAAAAAAAAAAGAGAAAAAGAGAAGCGCGCAAGACGTGCACACATAGCCACTTGAAGTGCACTTTCCCCGATCAACAATAGACGCAACCCCATGCCAATTTCTTAAGCATGGCAAGGAGGCTATGGCATGGCACACGTGTGGAAACACAGAGAGTCGAAACCCCACACAAACTCGAGAGCCGTGCC
>KV908339.1:1119027-1129027 GCA_002005505.1 Botryococcus braunii | reverse complement strand
AAAAAAAAACACATCGGTCCTGTAAGCAAACACAACTAGCTGCAACTTTACCTTAATGTCAAGAAAACACACTTGTTGACGTGGGTTTTGTAGGGTACCTGATGTAATCTGTGTGCGCCTCAAATGCTTTGACTTTATCCATGGTGTTGTAGTTGTACACACGGATGAACATGTCATCCGCGCCACACACAAGCCATTGCTTCCTTGCCACAAATTTGGCAGTTCGCACTGCACACAATGCCCCACCCCAGTATTGATGACTGCTTCTGGCATTCATCTGGCAGTCTGCCCGTAAATAATCTCTCCCCTGGGTAATTTCAGCTATAAGAGGGTTGCCTACAAACTCTACAAATTCTCAGCATTATGTGGAAGCTAAATGGCAGACAAACACTTTACCCCACCCCACAATCTTGTTGCAGACATGTACATACCCAGAACTTGAACAATCACCCGTGCGGGCTACAAACCACACCCAGTGAAGCACTGGTTTGCCCCAGGCAATGGGCTGGTAACCTTCTAAAATGCTCTTCATGCATACACCTACACACAGTGAGTTACTACTATTTACTAATCTGAAACAGTTGCGACACTCGACGCTCATGGTCAGTTGCCTTCTGAAGCCCCCCCCCCCCCCCAATTATTGTACATGCAAACTGAGCAACCTCAGCGCCTCCCATTTTGCTGAATCAGCGTAGAGAAGCCTGTGTATGCACCATACCTGGAAGCTCCGTAACTTCAAAGGACTTGACCATTGTCTGCACACAGAAATTGTGGATCAGAACCTTGAGTATGGTTGAAGCAACTGGCGGCTACACAAATACTAGCATGGAACACAGCACTCAGCATGCTGCAAACCCAGCCTACAGCAAATTTAAAATGAGCGCTTATGGGAGAGATACATTTTACTGTCGCCATAATCGGATACAGAAACATTACACAAAGCTGCGCACCTGATCATTTGTGTTCCAGATGTAAACGTTCCCATTGTACAAATTTGCCAAAAACCACGGCTCTGTAGGATGCAAGTCAACCCCCTTGACCCTATCTGTCCGCTGAGAAAATCGCCGCTGTAAAGGGCAGGAAAAATTGTCAGTCCCCCCTCAAGGACCTTCAGGCAATTCCCGTCATGATTAAGCCAGGGCATAGCAAATCCAACACAACAACGTATCATGAAGGCCTTTTCCAACCCTTGCTTTGAGCTCAGCGTATCACGAAAAAGCGGTCAAGATTATGAGCCAGTCAGCTCAGCAATCAATCATGAGACAGGCGAGCTTGGGAAAGATACAGATACATCTAGCAAATTTGTCAAACCCCAGTGCAAATTTCTGCCATATAAAAGCTTCAAACGTTTGAGTTCGTCGTAAGGAGTTCACTCCGGAAAGGATCAAGGGATGGTCCAATGCAGATCAGTGACCCACCTTGATATCAAGCCTCAGCGGCTGCACATACAACACACACCTTTAGCCCAAAAAGCAAAATAAAATTAAATAACAGGAGAAGAAAACACATAAGGGTGACGATGTAGTCGCGCGGGCTCACCATCCTGACTCCAAAAGTTGACGATCACTTGTACTTGGGAGGCCTCATTGCTCCACAGCACGATCATGGACAACCCTGCCCATACATTGCAAAGGCAAATCCATCAGTTTGGTTCTTCATTAGCATCCATATACAACATCCGGGGTTGCGGCCCGGGCGCTGGAAGGACGTTCTTCGGCCCTTGACGGTGACAACGCGTTACCCCGTTTTAGTCATGCAACAAGCTCGATGACCACGAGCTTCAATCCCCGCTGCTGAGGTTTGGCAAGCGCATTGACCCAGTCCTGCGTCAATAGCACGGTAGGAGAAATGACACACAATCTCATGGTCACTTGGGAAAGTCCCTAACGGAACACCTGCTTTCGGTTAAGAGGGGTTCTCCGCTCCACAATGAATTCCGTTTTTGTATGCAGTCGTTACCTTTTATTTGCAGTCAGTTTATGTAGCAAAACTTCCCCTTACCTATTTGGTCAGCGGCCCTCTTCACGATACTTGGCTGCTGTTTCATTAGTAGGTGCGTGGGTAGTTGAGTCCTACCACGTGGTTGAATGTGAATTCACTAGACGACAACCATGTGAGACATTAGTCTTGCAAGGGTCTTCAATCCATTAAATAGACTGTTTCGGCAGTTCTTTCACCAGCACATTTACATTAGAGAAGTATCTGCGCATGTGAGAACTGATCTCCCAAACACCACTTTCTAGAAACGTGATACACTTATTTGGCATGCCGTCAAGGAGCAGGCTTGGATCCAATAAGAACAATTCCTCGGTTAGTTGATACGCAAAGCCAGCATATCGAGGCGTTGTAGACCACCTTCTAGAAACGTGATGCAACTTATTCGGCTTGCTGTCAAGGAGTAGGCTTGGATTTAATAGAAAGAATTCCTCGATTAGCTGATTCCCAAAGCCAGCATAAGGATGCGTTGTAGTTCGTCCGTTCTCTCTCTCTCTCTCTCTCTCTCTCTCTCTCTCTCTCTCTCTCTCTCTCTCTCTCTCTCTCTCTCTCTCTCCCCCCCCCCTTCCTTCTCCCCCCTCCCTCCCTCCTCTCGCTCCCCCCCCTGTGTCTCTGCATTCTCTCACACCCCCATCTCTCCCTCCCCCTCCCTCCCTCTCAACCCGCCCTCTCTCCCTGTGTGTGTCTGTGTGTGTGTGTGTGTGTGTGTGTGTGTGGTGTGTGTGTGTGTGTGTGTGGTGTGTGTGTGTGTGTGTGTGTGTGTGTGTGTGTGTGTGTTGTGTGTGTGGGTGGGTGGGTGGTGTGTTAGTGTGTGTGTGGGGGGGGGGGGAGGCGTGCTGTGAGAGTGAGAGAGGGGGGGGGAGGGGGAGAGGGGAGGAGAGAGGAGGAGAGGAGAGAGAGAGGAGAGAGAGAGAGAGAGAGAGAGAGAGAGAGAGAGAGAGAGAGAGAGAGGAGAGAGAGAGAGGAGAGAGGGAGGGGGGGGGGGAGGGAGAGAGAGAAGAGAGAGGAGAGAGAGAGAGAGGAGAGAGAGAGAGAGAGAGGGAGGGAGGGGGGGGGGGGGGGGGGGGGGGGGGGGGGGGGGGGGGGGGGGGGGGGGGGGGGGGGGGGGGGGGGGGGGGGGGGGGGGGGGGGGGGGGGGGGGGGGGGGGGGGGGGGAGAGAGAGAGAGAGAGGAGAGAGACGAGAGAGAGAGAGAGAGGGAGAGAGACAGAGAGAGAGAGACACAGACAGAGAGAGAGAGAGAGAGAGAGAGAGAGAGAGGAGAGAGAGAGGAGAGGAGAGAGAGAGAGAGGGAGAGAGAGAGAGAGAGAGCCTGAGAGTGGAAGGCAAGAGACAGACACACACACACACACACACACACACACACACAGAGAGAGAGAGAGAGAGAGAGAGAGAGAGAGAGAGAGAGAGAGAGAGAGAGAGGGAGAGAGAGAGAGAGAGAGAGAGAGAGAGAGAGAGAAAGAGGAGGCGGGGGGGGGGACTTGGCGGGTGTGGGCATGGAGAGGCAGATGAGACAAAAACGGTAGCAAAAGCGGCATTTACGAGCATTGATGTGTCGGACACTTCTATGTTGGTCAGATAGGGTATGGCAGGCCTGAGTACCGGACATATGAAACTGCAGCATGACTTGACATGCAAGTCTATATGGAAAAATTCTTTTGAAGTTCCCCTTTTCAGCAATGAATTCGCACTGTGCAGGAAATCTTGGTACGAAATGTATCAAATCGTATACAGTTTAAACAGGCTGCGCATCAAATTGTTAAATCCTTGGTCCTGCTTGCCCTTCACAGAAACCTGTCTCTGGACGGTGCAGTTTCCTGTCTGTTCTCTGACACAGGATGCAATGTTCGATGGGCTGGGAGCACAGTTGCAAAGTACCCAAGTATCCTTCCTTGCTGCATACTGCCACCAACCTCCTAAATTTCGTGCCTGGAGGGGTTGCAACGCCTGCTGCAAAGGATGAGCAAATCCGATGACTGTCTTGCTGGGGTGTCAACAGCCGCTATTGGCCTTGCAAACATTCCTTTTGCGATAGGATGTGCTTCATTTCCTCGGAAAGCATTTGCAGCAGGCCAGTCATGATATCAGTGCACACGTGTACCGGAAGATGAGAAGAGATGCGTTGCTTTCTGTCGGGTATGCTTTAGTATTGCTGCGCTCTGGGAGAAAGCTGGCAGCTCGCGCATACAGGCACACTGTTGTGCCGTCCATGCATGCTGTAATCTGAATCCGGTGGCTTTATGTGGTACGCTTTTATGCGCTTGCTCTTGCTGGTCTCCTGCTGGTCTCCTTTCCCCCACTTTTGGAACATGATATTGTTAAGATCTATTCGCACGTGGACATGATAAGAGAAACCGAACTCGGCACGAAAAGTCTGAATGCCAGGGAAGGCTCAGGCAAAGCCCCAGGACCATAGCTGGGAAAGAAAAGCAACAGCAGATATATGGCTTACAAGTGGCTAGGTTGATGAAGTGAAATGTGCGGGCTAAGTGACACAAGTAAACGGTCACATCTCGGCATCAGTTCAGTATGCAGAAGCCCTTGAAAAGGGGGGTTGACACGAGTACTCTGAACAACTCAGATGAAGTTTGAAGTACATCGAACCAATACATTATTTTCAGGCATAACACCGGAAGGGATTGTCTGTCGTGATTGCTTGGCAGCGCTTCAAATTCTGATTGGGAGGGAGCCTCCAAGGCCAATTGAGGATCCAGTTCAGGCTTTGGGTCTCAATACACAGTGGACTGACCTTGTGTTCAGGGGCTGGGATATTGGGAAAAACATGGTGGGGGTTTCTCTACTGTTGCCACCTTAGGGGGAGCGTTTGTTGTGGGTGGGACTTCTAACATCGTTGCTCCCACGGCAGCCCGTATATGGTGCATGCCACTAACCGCTTTGGGTGGGTTTCCAGCCATTGTTTTTGGTGTGTTTGGTGGGCTTCATGAATACGCTTTTGATCTCCTAGCTAGGTTGCAGGGAATTGCAGGTCAGACGTCAGTTTCTCACGAGGGGCTAATAAAGTTTTACTAGACTTTTAGGCAATTGGTTTTGTTCGAGCGGTGGGCAGACCTGCTCGCTACTCGATTGCCTGTGTGGGTTAGAGCTAAGAGTGGGTTATTCTGGGCTGAGAGTGTGGAATTTGGTTGTGCGAGCGGGAAAAAATATATATAGATTATATACGGACTTGAAATCCTTTCCTCTATCTGGAGCACTTCAGGCCTGGGAAGCAGCGTGTGGGGCACAAGGAAAGGGCATTTTGGCACTTGTGGGGCGAAAAAGGGAGAAATTAACTTTCCCATCTGATTCAAAGGAGAAAATGCAAAAACCAAGTAAATTGCAATATTATGGACTATACATCAACATGCCAGTGGAACCTGTTAACAGTACAGATCTTTCGTAAACTTGTACCATACTGTACGGCAGCTGCCAACCGCTGAAATAAGCAATGGACCCGCACCTTGCACACTATCTATGCAAGAGTTTTTGGGAGTTAACTTATAACTTCTTGTACACATATGTGTCTATTAATTATGTGTCTATTAAAGCAGAAACTATGACTCAGAACTGGAGCTGGGTAGAGATTGTGCGGCTGAGGCTGATTGTCCTAGCCTTTAAAGAAAAGGGGGTCAACCACCAGGTCATATTGGAAGTATTTCAATAAGTTGAGAGGTGCACATAATTGGCTTTTGGGGGGGGGGGGCTTCATGTTGGGCTGGCACTGGAGGTTTTTCAATTTCTAGTGGACAGGGGGCAACAGAAGCATGTGGAGCTTCTCAATAGCCCAGGAGCTGTCGCTTTTGTTGCTGACTAGAACCTAGGATGTACTTGAACCGTTTGAAGTCATCTTCAAAAATCTCGCCCCACTTAATATAGAGAGTGAAGCGGCTTCAGGCTTCTTCCCTTTAACTTCACTGAAGCCTATCCTGTGTTAGCCCCATTTATACAAACCCGGCGATTTCTCCCCTTATAATTCTCGCCCCATTTCACCTTGCGCCTCGGCAAGTTCTTTCCGCGTCGCTCCCCCACGTGGGAAGGCGGCAGTCCTGAGTCAGCTCCGAGGCTCGGAGCTGACTCGGAGTCCGAGCTGGGACAGCGAATCGCAACGTTACGGTGACGGTGGGAACTTCCGCGCGTATGGGGAGGAGTGCAGAACCACTGCTCTCTTTGTCTGGTGGATCACTGTCGCGGACATTTATATAATTTGCCACTACAAGGTCGTGCAAGCTATTTACTGACGAAGCTCAAGGCTGTCGCCCGGGTTCAAGGTTACAGTCGCTTGCCTTATGACTGAGGTCGTCCTACAGCCTGCAATCACACGCTTCGGTAGGCATACTCCCTCCTGCCTGATAAGCATGGCTGTAGTCTTTGATTTGTAATTTGTATGGAGTTATGGTGCCGGTCACTTTGAGAGGATAGCTGGCAGCTCGGGAGGTGAGTGTTGAATTCGGTAGCGATGAAGTGCGTTTCGGGAACGTGCAGATCCGTTTGCGGACGTTAATGACCAGGAAAATTCAGTATCAGCGAAAGATTATGTCCATATCCGCGTGCAACAAAGGAACGGCAAAAAGAGTTTGACCACCATCCAGGTGCGAGTTTGCGGTTTCAAGCGATGTTAACTTCTCTTTGCGTCACTGTGCATGTGTCGTTTTGATCTGTGCTGATTATTGTGGTGGTGATAGTTATTTTGGTCCATTTGTGGGGCTGACTTTGTGCGTTCGGGCGTCAGGGCCTGGAGAAGAATTTTGATTACAAGAAGGTGTTGAAGGCCTTCAAAAAGGGTAAGTTTAATTGCCTTACACGTACTATGTATGTTTGGAATGGTTCCTGTCCGTATTCTAGCAGTAAACCCAGCCTGTTTATACCCTCCCCTTTCAGCAACTTGGTGTAGTAGATTCAGCCTTTGCTAGACAAGACTGAAGTTTGGCTGATTGAATGGTGTGTTTCTGGCAGAGTTCTGCTGCAACGGGACTGTTGTGGAGGACGAGGAGCTCGGGAACGTTATCCAGCTACAAGGGGACCAGCGCAAGAATGTCTCCCAGTTTCTTGTGCAGAACAAAATTGCAAAGAAAGATCTGATTAAGATCCATGGCTTTTAAGGAATAGTTAGTTGGCGCACCTTTACTGTTTGAACGATGTGTTGGTGTCTTTCAAGAAGGATATGAGCTCTGTTGGCCTTGTTGCGATTCTGTTGCCACGCTGCAGGAGCAGCTGTGCTGCTGATGCTTATCACCTATACTTGGAGCAGTGCATTGTGCTTCAAGGACATAAGTATATCCAGTTGTGGTGTGATTTATTCGTGTTCACCAGCCTCTGCCACATTTGCAGTCTTTCCAAGATTTGAGGCCACTCCACAGAGGCGAAATAACTTTTTCCAATAGTCAGGGAAGTCTCAATTGTCCTAGTACCATTATGCTGTGCCATTTTGACACTGTGCTTCTGTCCCATACATTAGACTTTCAGCGCTGCTGGACAACTTTAATGGATAAGAACAATAAGGTGTTGATGATGTATTTAGCCATAGTGGAGTTTGTTCAGTTCGTGGACAACTTGCCTGGTGCAGGGTGGTGTTTGAACTTGAAGACCAGTTCATATGTAAGATTGATGGTGTTCATACCAATCACAAGCTCGGACCTGCAGACCTGGGCGCGCTGGATGTGTTTGCAGTCCTGCAAGATGTCGTACATTATGCACAAGGCATTTGATGATGATGTATGGCAAGTTAATGGGAGATGCTGTCCAGACCTAGAGGCCAGGCGGGCTGTATGACTTATTATGATGAGCACCCTTCCCCTCCCCCCCTTTTGTGTGCGTGTGTGTGTGTGTGTGTGTGTGTGTGTGTGTGTGTGTGTGTGTGTGTGTGTGTGTGGGTTGGGGGGGGGGGGGAGGGTTGTGTTAGTAGATCCACAAATAGCTGGGCATCATGCGTGAAACATCTGAGGTAGATAATTGTCCATTCAAATGCATGCCGACAGAGAGTCTGCTGTAAACAAGGTATCTTGATCGAAGACACAAGAGATAGATTTTTAACATCGCGTGTGCATTGAAATCTCTTACGAGACTTAAAAGATTCATTCACATTACAGCTGCAAACTTTATGCCAACAGGATCCCTTTGCTGGAAAGAAATTAAAAGGTAATGTATTTTAGTAGTGCACTCACATGTCAGCTTGTGACCACATTTGAGTTTCCCTTTCCATTGCCAGCCTTGCATTCCTTGTGGCAAACAGTTCATTTTCGAAGCCATTACTACGGTCTACACCATCCCAAAATCGACCTGGGCGAATGCCATACCGATTAATCGGTGGTCCAACCTTTCTTTTCAGCCAGCTATGCGGTGGAATCTCCTGCATAACCCATTATGCTCCCCTCACAAGCTCCACAAACCGTTAAAATCTAAAAAGACGAGTAAGACTAGCAAGTTTTGCAAAGAGGCACATGAGCTCAGCATTGTCCAGGACTGAACTGTACCAAACCATTGCAATTCATCAGCTCTTCTGCAACACGAAGGGGAAGGGAGTGGTTGTACATACTCTTCTCCCCAGTGCTACATTGAGCAAAACCTATACATGAACTCTTGAAGTGGAGAAAATGTTGGAGCCAACAAGGGTGAAAGACTTGTGCAGAAGTGCACCCGAGCACAACAAGCCAGACTTAAAACATTGCCAACGCTAAGAAGATTGTATCTGCCCAGAGGCTCCAAGATGTTACCATGGCATTTCAAAGGTTCCTGCCAGGATTCGAGTTTGACTTCCCCTCCAAACCCCCTTAATTATGGGATCCCTGCCGTGGAATTGCATTAAAGAACCGCGGATTGCGTGAGTGGATGAGACCATTTCAAAAAACTGAGGGGGCCAAAAAAGCCGGGGGGGGGGGGGGCGCGCATGGCACACGCGCGCGCGGACACACACACACACACACACACACACACACACACTCACACACACATCGGGGGGGGGGGGGGGGGGACAGGGACAAAGTACAAGCATACCTGGGGTATGACAAATCCGCGTTTCTTCATTTGCTTCCTCACATGATCAGGGATTTCGGGCGGAGGCACATCCTCTCCTGCTTGTTTCCTCCTCACAAGATGGGCCATTGGATCACCGAACCGAACTTGTTGCCGGTACAAGGCATCCAAGTCCTTGTCATCCTTACTACGTGCAAATGGTCTTGCAGCCTCCTGTTCGATCTCCCGTTGCCTTTCCTCTGCATCTCGAATCTGTGCATACACATACCCAGTCATATATCATTACAAAACAAAACTGAAAAGTTCGACACAAAATAGTATGGTTTGCAGCTCCCCGCCTTCATCCGTTTCTTCCTGTGTAACACTGGCTGCACAAGCAAACCAAGCTATGAAGGATCAAAGGTGGTTCATGGACCGTTCAAAGCAAAACTGCCATTCCCTGGGCCATAGAAACTTGGAGACAAAAAACACAGGAGCAAACTTTGGTGCTGACACCCTGGACTCACCAGTGGTGCAGTGGGTCACCACCGGAAAGACAGGAGACTTTAGATAGGCTGAACCTGTTTAAGGCCAGCACCCCAGGTTGGAGCCTCGTGCTTCGGCTTGCGCTCTGCCTCTCTCTGCTGTTTGAGCTCAGCCTCATCTACAATCCGGCCCTGCCTGTCCCGATACACTGTTGCTGCTCCCTTTCCTGACACCGACGCATCCAGCTTTTCAAACCGCTCCCGCTCCGCCTGCAGGGAACACCTGCCAATGAGCGCAATTGCCAATGGGAACATCTATAATCCAAAAAACTACTTCACTCCGTGGGAAATCCATGCCTTTTGTGTCCCTCGTTTGGAACAGCAAAGACTAGGCGGAAGTAAGGCCAAAGTTAACACACCAATGCAGCACCCCCCCGCCCCCCAACTCCCTTCCGCTGTGTGTCACTTTCACTCTGTCCCCTCACCTCTGCCTCCGGTCATCATGCACATGCACCCTAGAACAGGGCCATTGCCTTTCGAGTTTTAAATTCTGCAACTGGCGAACATTGCCCCCAA
>KV908339.1:1091527-1114027 GCA_002005505.1 Botryococcus braunii | reverse complement strand
CGTCATGTAGAATCATGAGGTGAGTAGCTGTGGTGAATAGGCTATTGTATGTGTGGTGAGTTATGTTTGCTTAAGGAATCACAGATGAACGGATTTGAAATTTGGTGCCTCGGCTCCCGCACGAGCGGCGGGCTCGCCGCAGATGGGTTTGATTAAAAAACAATAGGCACTTTTTGGGAGCCTTCAAACCCTTGAAATGTACCAGCGCACTTTGTTGAGATTGTTTGCCTGTTCGTACAAGGATGCACGATGTCTGCCGACGACACAAATAGTCGTGTGTAACAGAACTTTTTGTATCTTGTGCAAATTGATGCAAGTAACATATATTGTCATAGTTTTTTGATTTAGTTTTTGCGTTGACAGCACTGTACCCGGTTTGTGCTTGCACTGACATCACTGGTCCACCAGAAACCGTACCGTTTTCTAATTGAACGTGTTTATGGATACAAATGCAGGCTTTATCGGTGATTAGTGATGTGCAGTGTATTTTACAAGGTAGTTGGACGCAGGGAATTGTGAGTTTTTAAATGAGCCCTTGTTAATGGATTGCTAATGCTTTTGTTGGCCTTGTAAGCACAGGTCAGGACTGGCGGGACCAGCAGGCAACCGAGTGATGCCAAGCAGAGTTTTGGTGGCCAGGCCTTGGCAATCCCAGTGCAAAAAGTCGGCGCCAGACAGAGCTCGCGCTGTCTTTCCTTTTGGGGGTCAGTACGGTGAGAACAAATCAGAATACTTCTCGTTTGTACATAAAGCTTTGTTGCCCTTGCAGAAAGTGTCAACAATTTACTGTTTGGACCATTAATTGCAGAAATAGGACCCTTTAACCTTGACATTGATAGCACTTAACGGGTTCAATTTCCTGCTCCCTGTTGCAAATCTACGTGCTGCTCACCTTTTGAGACTGTCATAAAATTCTTCTTAGAGTGGCCATGTGACTTGTAGATGTTTGATGTTCAAGCTTGCAATACATCAGTAACTTACAGAGTCCTTTACGATTTCTTCTAAAAGAGAATGGCATTATACCCTGAGGTTGAAAGTCGTGGCCAGTGAGGGCATTATTGCAGTAGTTTAGCCCCCCTTAGAATCCTTCTTCTGCAAAGATGTTTAAGATGTTTAAGAACCTACAGAACTTACATTATTGGTCACTTCTTTTCCTGTTCATCCACATGCGCCCGTTCTGCGGGTTCGAAAGAAGTACCTTTGTGTGTGTGTGTGTGTGTGTGTGTGTGTGTGTGTGTGTGTGTGTGTGTGTGTGTGTGTGTGTGTGTCTGCGTGCGTGCGTGTGTGCGCGTGCATGCGTACGTGCGTATGTGCGCGCGTGCATGCGTACGTGCGTACGTGTGCGCGTGTGTGTGCCTGTGGCCTGTGGCCCCGGGGGGGGGGGGTGGCTGTGTGTGTGTGTGTGTGTGTGTGTGTGTGTGTGTGCGCGCGCGCTCGCGCGCGCGCGTGCGTGTGTCCATGTGTGTGTGGTCATGCCCAGGTCCAGATCACATCTGGACGCACCTGTGCGTTGGGTAGAGTTGTGCCCCTGCTTTGGATGCCTGGTCAAGGGCTCTCGTAGAAATATTCCTCCCTACTACGCACATGCGGGCTGTGCTACGACGTCAGCTGTGCAGCGACGTTGGCTGTGCTAGACGACAGGGGCGCTGAAGACTTGAGCATGCTGGCCACAGGTTCCACGGGCTTTCAGGGCGGTTGGGGCCCTCAAGGCGGCTTCACTGGAGATTATCAAGCTGCGGCCAGGAACTGGGCAAAAGCAATCAGGGAAATGGAGAAGGCGTTTCATGCCCAGGGTGGTAGGGTTCGACCAGGTGTCTTCAGTGACCTCATCAATATGGCAGGATCCATGGAGGAGGCTGTAAGCACGTTCTGCCTGCCTGTAGACTTGGAAGAGACGGAGACCTCATATGTGCTGCGGGCTGATGTACCTGGGATGGAGAAGACTGACCTTACCGTACGGGCCCAGTGCCTCTCCTGTTTTGTCTTTCACGGTGAAAATAGACGGCTTGGCGGGAAGACATAGGCAGGAAGACACAACTGATTCGACCTTTGTTTACCTCGTTGCTCGGCCAGTTGTTTCTTGAGATTGCAGGAGTATTGGTGTTGTGCTAGCGCGCCCCCACCCCTTTCCCCAGCTGGACACTCGTCACTTGCTTACGGGGCTTTCCGCCTACTACAGACATTTGCTTATGTAGTAGTGCTGATTTGCATTGCAATTGTTTTCTCTGAGCTGATATTTGAACCCTAGGTGAGAGACAATGTGGTGGTTATTACGAGAGACAATTTGCTGGTATTTTAGCAATATCAGCGTGATCGTCTCACCATGGTATCACGCAATTCTCTGCAAACCCAGAGAACTCCCTTTTAGATTGAGCTGCTGCTTTGCCAAGTTCTGAGCAGATTCATCCCATTCGATCTTGAAAATTCGATTGACAAGATTGTAATTTAATACAAATGTGATATATTGCCAGATGGGGGAGTGACATCCTCTCCATGGTTCAGTCCTAGAAACAGGGATGGGAAGAAGCGATGCTCAACGCAAGGTATGTCAGCGTTTGCACGTTGTGGGCTTTGGAGGCAAGCAGCGGGTGACGGTGTCATGGAAGAGACATACGACCATTCACTGTCTGTCTGTGCATGGAAAAGACATACGATCACTTACCACTGTCTGTCTGTGCAGATCAAGGTGAACGCTCAAGAGAGGACGCTGGTCATTAGTGGAGAGCGGCGACGTGTCACAGAGGCACCAGAGGTGGTGGGCGATGCTGCGTCTGATGTGGAGGCCAAATCAGATCCGGAGACTTCGCATGACAATAAGTACAAGCGCCGCTTTGAACGCCGGGTCGGGAAGTTTGAGCGCAAATTCAACTTGGCCGACAACGCTGACTTGGAACAGGTGTCTGCAAGGTGCGTATCTCTTGGCAATATTCCCGCAGAGTTCTTGTTTCCAAGCCTCCATTGACACCATACAAAAAGTGACTATTACTCCTGAGATGGTAGTGGTCATGCTTTTCATCTTCATTCCGCTAAGCCTAAAGGCAAGGATTCTGTACATTGCGTAACTGCGGCATAGTCCTTAGTCCCCATATGGCATCTCCCTCCGGGTTGTCATATTTTCTTGTTTCCCGAAACACTGAGATTAGGTGAGGAGCGGTGAGAAAAGTGAGTGATGCACGTGTGTACAACCCGGTTGGCCCATTTTGGAAACGTCCCAGATCCTGTTAGAGAAGGTGCCCTGCCTGATTTTGCAGATTTTGATAGGAATTGCTTCCTCAAAAAGAAGGGATTGCAGCGGGGCTAACCTGTTAACTTATGCCCGCTGATTCAAGCTGCTGATTTACGTGCAGGGTGGAGAAGGGGGTGCTCACCCTGCACATGGGCAAGGTTCAAGAGATGCGGCCAGACGTTCGTGACGTGTTCATAGCCTAGATTGTCCCCTGGTGTTTTTCCAAGATTGTCCCCTGGTGTTTTTTCCAACACGTAACAGTGGCAGGTGGAAGCGCCTAGTTGTTGTACGATTGCAGAGTTTGAGTCAATCTTAATGCAATTTGTTCCGCATTTGTGGCGCTGGATTCTGGAGCCCGCTATGCTGTTGACCTTGTGGACGGACTGCTGCTGAATAACTGGCTGCTGCTGAGGTAACAAAGTTCCAAACAAAGTGCTGAGGATCTTATATTACTCGATGTGGGACTTTGCATTACCGTTAGATTGCGTTCAACAGACTGCAGGCATATTTACGTTATGAAGCTGCTTGGGAGACTCGTCCATGTATATATGTCCAATTGCCCTGTTATCTATTTGGGTGCACAACTTGCCCGGCCTTGATCAAGTGATTAGCCATCGATTAGCCAAACTCTAGACCTGCATGCGAGTTGGCCCTCCTGTTCGGCTGCCATGCAGGACTTGTGTGATCAGTGGTACTTGTGTGCACATTTGTTGTGCCAGTTGACCTTAGTCTTATACAAACAATATTGTTGTATCTGGAGTTGAGGTTGCCTTGGGCCCATATTTAGGCTAGAGCATTATCTCCCTTCAAAGGGACGGAGCATTATCTGATTATTCTTGATAAGCAGGATTTTCGCCCCATTTTTTAAACGGTGGAAGTTTGTGCGGAGAATTAGTTGTATGGCTGACTGTGTCCTCCAATCATAGTGAGGAATGCCAGGCTTTGGCGTGGCACGCTAATCACTTTAGTCTCGTTTGCTGCATCAAACGGGAGTTTCTATGGTAAGCAGGTTTGCAAAGCAGCGTACGGCTGTAACCATAAACCAGATAAGTGGGAAGCACCCGAGAGCAATGTTGGAAACTTGCAAAGTGGCGGTCCTGCGCATTGCTTTTGACATATTGCTGTTGCTTTTGCTTGAAAAGTTGGAATGCATACTGCGTGGTTTTTGCCCATACACACCCACGGCATGTTCCCGTTCCATTGATTTTGGGATGAGCAGAATGTCAGTGGCGGGCTGCGCACATTAATGAATATTCCATCACCACTAGCGTTGGGAAGTTTTCTGGCAGTCACATTGCAATAGAAGCGTTTTGTTTCTTCCATGACAGCGTTGCAGACACACAGATCAAAACATCCCTGTGTCATGGAGGAGGCAGGGTGGAAGTCTTAGGACATACCAGCGCGTGCTGTCGACATGTCTGTTAAAAACTTTGAAACTGCGTGCACGGCTGCGCAGCCGTGCATCAGGTGGTTGCTGGTTGCCGCCATTGATCCTAGGATGTCTGCTTTTAGCGGGAAGCGTGCCACTAGGGAAGTTTGAGACTTTTTATGTAACAGTATTTAGTTGTACAATCATGAACAGTCTTTCTGGCATATGTACACATGTGTATTACCGTTATAATTTGAGTGCTGTGCGTTTTGAGTCCGTATCTAATACGTGTGTGCATGTGGATATGCATTGTAGGAACAGCGCTAGACGGGCTTGAATTGCAGGCGTGGCTTGTCTGAGTTTTGCATTGTTGATGTACGGTACATATGTATAGGCGTGTAGTCTTGCAATCTACTATGAAAGGATTAAGAGCGTATGGTCCATGGAAAGTGAATGTGTTTGCGGGACAGGTCCCTGGGCTGTAGAAGTTAGGCTTAGACACCTATGGGTTTCTCGGGCCCGGGGGAGCGGTGGAAGGCATGTCTTAACATCCTTTCTCATAAAATCGTGGTCCTGTTTCGTCCTGTGGAAGCATCGGGGCAAGGCTTTTCCCAGTACAGTTGAATCATGATGATGCTTCCTACAGGTTCCTGCTGGTGAGAGTATGTTCCGAGGTCTCAATCCAAGGTCATACATTTAAAGCACATGATCATATGATTATTTGCTAGTGCACTTTGATCAACCACTGAGAAAGTGACGGGTCTAGTTTTCCGGGTGTGACACTTGCCTCATGAGGCAATGATTTTCGTGTGTGTCAAGCGACTTTCAAATTCTGTTTTCGGGCGTTGCAAAGAACTTGGAAGGGCTTGCTGGGTTCCTTGCAGAATGCAGTACAGTGTACAGGAAGCCCTCACTTCTGTAAGGGAGTTTTACAAAGTTACGAGCCGTTCATACCTTCCATTTCCTTAACAAATGCTACTCGATCATCACTAGTGGACTACTGAAGTCTGCCTACTGCCATGTCCTGACGCTGTGGTGAGCAAGACATACTTTTAGCATAATGGCATCATCAAAACAGAATTTGTAGAATTGGAATTGGTATAAAAATCCCTGTAACTCACACTCTTTTAGAGTAAGTGAACTGTACCCAAACAAAAGCTTGTAGAAGTGGACGAAACACGACCAAGCAAACGGGACAGGAGCTTGATAAGGGAACTCAAGACTGTTACAATAACAACTAATCTAATGATGTTGCAATTACCTGTGACTCACACTCTTTTAGAGTAAGTGAACTGTACCCAAACAAAAGCTTGTAGAAGTGGACGAAACACGACCAAGCAAACGGGACAGGAGCTTGATAAGGGAACTCAAGACTGACTGACCCTTTGAGCACTTCCTATTTATACTAACTAGGGAGACTAAACATTTATTAGCCTCCTGACAGGTTTGCAACTCCAGATCTTAAAAGAGTACGGGCACGATCAAGTTTGCATGCCTCAGTACTATGCACTGGAATTTCAATGTACCTCATGACTCGACATGGTCGTCGATGAATAGTACGAATCTCGGTCGATGCTAATCTCGAATCTGAAAGACTCGGAACTTTAACTCACCACCGAGATAAACCTCGAATCAGACACCAAGTACCGCAGGACTTAAAGTCTCACGATCGATGAGATCCGGGCTGAGTGTACCCTACTAGAAAACTCCGGAAAAACAGCCGAAGTTTGTACTATGGCCCCTATAAACCACTATGAGTGTCTTTTATCCTTAAAGTACCATACAGTACGAACACACCCAAGTGAGATATGACTGTACTTTAATGTTTATGAGCATTCTTAATATTATAAACCCTTGAAATGAATTGATGTGGCTCACAAACATGCTAAGATGAAATGACCCAACATGTTGAAGAAATACCTAAGGTATACATGTTAGTGTCCATTTTTCTAACACCTCCCCTCATGTGCAGGGAGAAACATCTCTTAAAATATTGTTTGAAAATAGGTCACAAATTTATTTAAGACCTGCCATTGCTCTAAGCTTGGCAAAAATGACCTTTGAAAGTACCTTAGTGAAGAAATCTGCAATATTCTCACTGGTAGCCACATACTTTGGCTCAATTATCAGTGTGTCCTTTTGCACTTGCACATAACCACTGAAAATTTCAACTGAATTTGTTTCATTTTGGAGTACTGTGTTCCTAACTCTGTCAGGATATCTACCCCCAAAGAGACCAGCAGGTGAGTGTGTGACCCCAGCACCTAGAAAATCAAACTCAACAGGCTCAAGTTGGACATCAGGAGCCTCATTAACTATACCTTGTTGGAGGACCACTTGTGGAACATCCTGAACGGGACGCGGGTCCGAGCCATGGGATTCAGGGCCTGCAATGTCCTGATTTTCCCCAAGGTTAGTGTTTTCTTGACTTATAAACTTAGCCCTTTCAAGGTTTAGCTGATCAAACCTTATGACACTTGGATCAGTGCCCAAAGGGTCTAAAGAAACAGGAGACAAGTCTTCAGAAGTTTCATGCACATCTTCCCCAATGATTGCAGTTTCAGAATCTTCAGGAGAATCCTCTTCATCATTCACCACATCAAGGAGATCAGGCATTTCATCATCATCAGACAAGGCCTCCTCAAACTTGACAAATTGTCTTGCACACACTGTGACTTTGGAATCCATGAGGACACGATAATTCTTGCTGTGCCCATCATAGCCCAAGAAAATACCCTCCTTACTGACAGGGCTAAATTTACCATCCCTTTTGGACTTTTCAATCATGACATGACACTTGCTCCCAAAAACACGTAAGTGACTGACATCAGGAACAGTGCCAAACCACATCTCAAATGGGGTCTTATCATGATTTGAAACTGCAGACAAATTCCTAACATAGTTTGCAGTTAAGAGAGAGTCACCCCAATATTCTGGAGGTAGGCTCGAGGCAGTCAGCATGGCTCTTGCTTTCTCCTGCAGAGTCCTGTTCAGTCTCTCAATTTTCCCATTTTGTTGATGGGCATATGGTGCAGTCTTTTGGTGGACTGCACCATTTTTCCTGCAGAACTTTTCTAAACCAGAAAACTCAGTACCATTGTCGGTCCTGATGAACTTAACCTTGCACTCATGCTGGGTCTGCCACTCAGTCAATAAATTAATTGCCTCTCTTGATGCATCTGCCTTTGACTTGAGTAGAATGGTTGCTGACATCTCAGAAAATTCATCTAAGACATTAAGTGCATACTTCTCATCATCATAAGTTTCTGGTGAGACTGGGCCCATAAGGTCCATATGCACAACTTCTAATTTACTAGTGCAAACAGTGCCTGTTGGTTTAAAAGGTTGCACAGTTTGTTTCCCATGCAAGCAGGCACTGCAGACACCTCTCGTACCAATAGAACTTGAGAAATCAGAAGAGGGGAGTTTCATTCCCTTGACCATTTTTCCCTTCATCATTCTTACCATGTAGGCTGGAGACAAGTGCCCCAGCCTCTGATGCCACAGGTCTGCATCCCTGTGAAGCACCTGAACATTGCATGCCTCCACAAACTTAGTTTCTGGATGAAAAGAAACATGCTTGTCTGGTAGAGCTAAGTCCACCAGCCACTGATAGGGGAAAGCATGCTCAGCATTTCCCAAATGGTACCCATTAGAATCTGTGAGATAACACTCTATCCCCATGATATTGACATTAATACCATCTAAATATGCCTTGCCCACTGATAGAAGATACTACTTGCTAGAGGGAACATGCTTGACATTATGCAAGAACAAGGAACTGCCAGACTCGAGGAACACTTGCATGGAACCTTCTCCTACAATTTCCTCAGACTTGCCATTTGCCACAATCAGACGTTGTGGCACATCAAACTTGACATAATTTATCATGTTTTCACTTGAAGGAGAAATGTGATCAGTTGACCCTGAATCGATAAGCCAAGCAGGAAGAGAAGGTTGGGAGATTACTGTATCCCTTTGCACACAATTAGTTTGTGCCCTCCTCTCCTGTGCTGCAAGCTTAGGACACGTTGCTTTGATGTGTCCTGGATTCCTGCAGTACTGGCAAATTAGTACAGGCCTTCCCTGCTGTTGAAATGCAGGTTGCCCTGTCCCTGAATTTTCACGGTTAGTATTTTTAGGCACTTCTGCCTGGTGAGCACCTGGACCAGCCCCACCTGAACCACCTTGCCTGCCTGCAGGCTGACCACCCCCACCTTGATTCCTATAAGGTTTGGGATTTGAGGTGTTTGGAGGATTATATGGCTTCTTTGCTTGAAGGTCCATATATGTTAACTCAAGAACATGCTGGAGTTGGTGCACATTTGGATAGTTGTTGCACACAGACAGCTGTAAACGCCTATCTACCTCATACTCTTCAGTGAGGCCTTCAATTATCATAGAGCACTGACAAACCTCAGAACACTGCTCTCCTAGTGATTTGAGGTTGTTTGCAATTTTTCTGCACCTTAACACGTAGTCAGATGGTTTTTCACCTGGCTTCATGGCAAATAACTTTTGCTCCCTGTGGAGGCTCATCAGCCTAGCTGCTGCTCTAGCGTTAAACACCTGCAGCAGCTTGTTCCACATATGGTAAGCACTTGTCAAGTCAGTAATCTGAACAGAATATTGCTCAGTACATGCTTGAGTGATAATGGTTTGAGCTTTGAAATCATCATAAGCTCCCTGATAATCATCATGAACACAGTAGTTGACATTCATTTCCCACAACATAGCATACACTTGCTTTGTCCATGTCAACCAATTGGTATCATTTAGCTTGACTAACTCTATCTTTGGAGTTAACTTCTGATGAGACGAGAACGAAGGGCCAGTGGTTGGATTTATATTGGGCAGACCAGGAATACCTACGTTTGGAAATTGACCTTGCCCAGCACTATATGGTGGCCCCTGACTATGAGGAGGACCACCCCAACCACCACCACCTGGTCCACCAGGACCGCCTGGACCACCAGGACCGCCTGGTCCTCCAGGACCACCAGGACCACCCCCACCAAAGCCACCAGGAACATTCCCACCAGAGCCCGGATAGATAGGGTATTGTGGGTAGTTGCCTGAGACTGGTGGAGGATGCCAAATCGAGCTTGCTCCTCCAGGGGGACCCCCACTGTATGGTGGCCCACCTCCAGGAGGTCCACTGCCTGAGCTGTATGGGTAGCCACCACCAGGAGGGCCTCCAGCTGGAATTGCTGAAGCTGACGTTGACACTCCAAAGTTGGATGGTACCTGCACACTAGCTGGCTGCACCAAGGTTGGATTAGAAATTTGGTTCAGCGTTGAGGCAGGTAGTGAAATGGGGATCATGCCCCCAGTAGCCAGTGGTAGATAAACAGTTGCCTGTGCACTAGCTACTGATGTTGCTGGAACCATTGCGCCACTAGTAATGACTGGAACGCTAGCTGGCTGGACTGTCACAGCAGGATATTGTGAAGCGGGTACTTGTAAAGGACCACTGGTAAGTGTCCTTGACCCTGAAACTGCAGACTGTGAAGGTCTGCGCAGAACCCTAGGTGCGCTTGAAACAGGAACAGGATTAATCCTGACTGCTCTTCTGACACTGCTAGGATCTAAAGGAAGGTTGGAAGGCATACCACTAGGAGGAGAGATGCCTGAGCTTACAGCAGGAGCAGATACAGCTAGAGGTTGACCAGCAGGGTCAGCAGGAAGAGACTCAGAGTGATCATAATCCCCGTATAGATACTCATCACTTACCTCCCCTGCGTGGCGCCCCTCAGCTTCACTGTCCTCCGTTGAGCTGTTGGCACCTGCACCTGCACTAGAGGTGTAGCCCCTTGAGTAAGATTGTTCAAAGCTCTCATTATTGTAAACAGTTGAGGGATCATCCTCAATCATAATTGGTACTTCATATGATTCTTCAGGATTAGCATAGGGTGGCACAGTATATGTACCACTCATTGCATGAAAATAATGTAGTCAGCACAAACTCTAACAAGTAGAGCTCTCCAGCGACCACCCCAGCCTTCCCAAGGGAAAGCTGCCTTCACCAATAACCAACTTCTCTCCCACTGCCTTAGCCACAAGGGCTTAGACAATCGAGAAGTCCAACCAGAGTAACCCACCAGAAGACAACAAGAGTCCTTCTACCTGACACGGTGGTCTGCGTAGACCCCGTGCAGGCTTAGGTGCTCTTAAGTCTTTAAAAGAGTGCTATGAGAAGCAAAACGTAGAAAGCTGCGAGGCTTCTTTACGTAGAAAGGTCCCGTACGCCGGGAGACGATAATACCATAAGCGATTTAATCGCCGATACCATTTAGCATAATGGCATCATCAAAACAGAATTTGTAGAATTGGAATTGGTATAAAAATCCCTGTAACTCACACTCTTTTAGAGTAAGTGAACTGTACCCAAACAAAAGCTTGTAGAAGTGGACGAAACACGACCAAGCAAACGGGACAGGAGCTTGATAAGGGAACTCAAGACTGTTACAATAACAACTAATCTAATGATGTTGCAATTACCTGTGACTCACACTCTTTTAGAGTAAGTGAACTGTACCCAAACAAAAGCTTGTAGAAGTGGACGAAACACGACCAAGCAAACGGGACAGGAGCTTGATAAGGGAACTCAAGACTGACTGACCCTTTGAGCACTTCCTATTTATACTAACTAGGGAGACTAAACATTTATTAGCCTCCTGACAGGTTTGCAACTCCAGATCTTAAAGGAGTACGGGCACGATCAAGTTTGCATGCCTCAGTACTATGCACTGGAATTTCAATGTACCTCATGACTCGACATGGTCGTCGATGAATAGTACGAATCTCGGTCGATGCTAATCTCGAATCTGAAAGACTCGGAACTTTAACTCACCACCGAGATAAACCTCGAATCAGACACCAAGTACCGCAGGACTTAAAGTCTCACGATCGATGAGATCCGGGCTGAGTGTACCCTACTAGAAAACTCCGGAAAAACAGCCAAAGTTTGTACCATGGCCCCTATAAACCACTATGAGTGTCTTTTATCCTTAAAGTACCATACAGTACGAACACACCCAAGTGAGATATGACTGTACTTTAATGTTTATGAGCATTCTTAATATTATAAACCCTTGAAATGAATTGATGTGGCTCACAAACATGCTAAGATGAAATGACCCAACATGTTGAAGAAATACCTAAGGTATACATGTTAGTGTCCATTTTTCTAACAATACTTGAACTTCTGTTTATGTCCGGGGCTTGCTGAGTCTAGACAAGATCTTGCAATGCGTCCATGGGTAATTCTCTTCCCTCCCCATCCGCCAAATCATATGCCGATCGGCACTGCTGTAGGTGCCTAGATAGGTTCGATCGCCTTCTCTGTCGGTGTATTGTAACATGGCTAAGCTGATCAGCGATGTACCCAAATGCAGAAACTCGGCACCAGCTTGTACTTGGTTCAGCCTGCTCTCGCCTTTATAAAGAGGTGGACACTCCCCCTAGCCTTTGGCCCTGATATGGCCGTTTGTTCAACATGTACAGTTGTTCGAACTGTTTTTGCAGTATGAAGACTATGGCACATGGGGTATCGGCTTCGATGTACTTCACTTTCATTCTAACGTCTAAACGCAGGAGTTTTTAGAACCTTTCGGAAGTCACCAGGAATACATGTATACGCCGTGCCATGCCATATGGCATATATATAGACCATGCCATATGGTGTACATGCATACCAAGCCATATGTTTCTATGCCCAAAATCAACAGAACTAAACGTTTGTACCGCATGCCATAATCTATAGTAGCTATATTGCAAGTTAAGAAGAAGTGAGAAGTGTGCATGCTCTGGCACAAGCGGAGAGATAGGCTATAATTTTACATAAATATGCAAGAACAAGAAGTACCACACGTACATGTGCACACCTCCTTTCCACCCAGCATAACCTATAGGCCCAGAACCACACAGCTGCACCACACTGTTTCACGTGAACCAGACCCCCCATTAGTATGCTAACCCTCGGGGTGGTCACCGTGTGCAACTAGCTTTGGCATTGGACTTTGCAAAATGTTACACATAACACGGTTCATGCACACTGGCTCCAAGTCACTTTTAGAATTACAAGACTCAATACAGACTGTATATATGGCACTACTCAATACAGACTCAGGATTACAGTCTCAGTATATACAGACTGTATGGCATTACTCAATACAGACTCTAAGCATTGCGGTCACTACGCACTACCTTGGCAGCAATGCCCAAGTCCCGTCCGCCACCGGAACGCCCCCTGGGGGGAGTGCCCCTAGCCCCCCAGGGGCCGCTAGGGCCACCAAGCTAGGAATTCTTTCTTTCATTCTTTCTAGGAACTTCCCCCACCGGGAACTGCCCCCCTTGGGAAGACGCCAAAGAACCTAACCTGATGCCTAGGGTAAATGTCGTTTACTAATGCGAGCCTTGAGTCGATCGATGCCCTTCACTGACCCAGCTCGTTCCCGAAAAATGCCTTGCTGTCCAAGGGTACCAGGTCTTCTTTCTTGCGTTTCAATTGTGAAGACCTGAGCCATTTCATCACAAAGACTTATCGCCTTGCGTTTCTCACAGCTTGTGAAAGCCGACTTACGTTTGAGTAGGGAGTTTGACAGCCAGCGCTCATGGCATCGCTCAAAGGCCTCTCTATGACCAGCAGTGCCGGTCGCAATGTAATCGCGGGAAACAGGTAATCAAACTTGATGTAGAAATTTATCACGTCGAGTTGATTTCATTGGAGGTTAGCATTTCTAAACACGTCACACGGCAGTGTCGGATGTGGAAGCAATGCTCGGCTTGTGGCAGTATTTGCCTGTAAGCATGCCTCATAGATGTGCAATCATTTTGGTTTCGCTTATTCAGTATACTAGGTTGTTTGTTTTTGTTCTTCCCGGCGTCCTTACGCGTACGGCATGTCTTGATCACTTTTGATGTCTACTTTGATACTCGCGATTCCCCCGATGGTCTTTCTTTCTTCATCTCAAGGAACTTCATACGTTCAAGAAGTGAGCACGGACTCTAGGAGTTAAACAGGAGTGTGCGCTGTGTTAAATCCGGCGATTTCCCGGTTGACGGTGCTGGGGCCGTCGCTTACACGTACAATCTTTGGCCCGATGTTTTAGAAATATGTTCTACTTCATACAGAGCTTGTAGAGATACTTGATGTCCTAATGTGGTACTTGGCTTCCACCGGCGCGGACAGCTGTCTTGCCTTGGACCCCTATTATTGAGGACGGGTGTGCGTTGAGTTACCATGCGTCAAGTGCTTATTGCTTAGGGTGGAATCACGAGAGGAAGGCGGTTGGACAGCAAGGTGACCATGCTTCGCGATGATGGAACAGTCCATGGAACACCATGACGTAGTCACATATATGTGGTGAAAAAGGTTCGGCGATTTAGGATTTGCTATGGGCTACATGCCCTGCTGTAGCTTTCCCTTCAGTTGAGGATTAGAATTTGGTATTGATGTCTCAGTGCAATACCAAGATGGGAGTGGCCCAGGGCGATGCAAAAAAAGCCTCCTCTGTGAGCAGAACGTGTTCTTAGAAGGAATCCGAGTTTCCCATGGGCTGTCTTGTCCAGACTTCCCAAGATTATGAGAAGGGAGAAGGGCCTTACAGGGTTGCTGCTCGTCCCACCGTTCAAAGGCTGATGCTGGTGGGCTCAGCATGCCGGGGTGGGGAAACTCGCTTCCATCCTAGGGGCTGGCACTCCCACCGCACTTGCAAGGGCAACCGTAAGTTCCTGTACTTCCTAGCAAACTGCAAATCTGTAGTGGGGTTGCTGTTACTTAAAGTGTGGTTGCTTTGAGCATTGTTCTCACCAGCAGGTCTATACAAGCAGTTTTTACATTGGTGGCAACGATGCACAAAGCGCAGTTTGATGTCCTCATTCAGTGTCAGCCTTCCAATGTCACAGGCTGGCTTTATACCTTGCCCTCCTTTCTATTCTATTCACAATTTGCAAATTTCTACTTGCCATCCTTCTTTTTTTTCCGCCTCTGTTTCCCTCACCCACCCCCCATTTTCTTGTTGTAAGCATTACATGTGTAAGTTAGTTTTTGAGCGCAGTGGGGGGGGGGGGCAGGGGAGTCTGTGGAAAGAGATGGAGGAGGGAGAGGGGGAGAGAGATTTGGAGAAAGGGGGGGGGGGGAGGGGGAAGATGATGGAAATGGAATGTGAGAGGGGGAGGGTGGTGGGAGAGAGAGGGAGGGTGAGGAGATGAGAGAGAGAGTGTGTGTGCATGGGAGGAGGGAGGGAGAGAGAGTGGGGCGAGGAACAAAAGAGTTTGTAGTGGCAACAGAAATCTAGCAAGTAGCAAGTTCGTGCATCCTTCGCCGGTGGAAGCTGCATAGACAAGGACATAGGCGATGTCCAGTGTGTGCGTTTCAAGACCAAAAGTGCTTGCGGCGGGGCGGCAGGGGTGGGGGGCCGCAGCTTCAGGGAGGGGGCGTCTTGGGATGCCTCGAAGGAGGGGGGGTATTGGGATCCCAATTGGAGGCAGGGAGCCTGGGCTGACGCTTCGTTCACGTCCGGTTGGTCTCCCGATGACTCCCCTGCTGACATGGCACGCCAGTGGGCACGCTTGTTCCGCAAGCTGGAGTCCCGCTTCGCCTCCCGCTATGGCGAAGACATGATCAACAGGTGCCTGCCTGCTCCCATTCCCTCCAGTTATGCCTCAATGCTGCATGTGCATGTGTGGTGTCTCAATTGGGAAGAGACACCGTTGGTAGACAGATTGGAGAGGACGTATGCGGTGGGGGAATGGCAGGCAGGGAAGGAAGGGGGTTTGCGGGGAGGTTCCAAGGCATACAGCAGTGGACTTTGCATGCTGTTGTGGGGTGTTGGTTTTCTGGCTCCGAGTAAAATTGAGAATGGCGGGATGCACGGGAAGTAAAGGGCAAATGACAGTGGTAGGTTGGTGGCTTCTTTCGTGATCTCTATCATGTTTATGTCATAGGCCTGATGGTTGGCCCTTCCATCTCCTCCTTGATCTTGCGCTGTGTCGTGTGTGTGTGTGTGTGTGTGTGTGTGTGTGTGTGTGTGTGTGTGTGTGTGTGTGTGTGTGTGTGTGTGTGTGTGTGTGCGCGCGTGTGCGCGCGCGAGCGCCTCTCTTACACATGCATGCAAGGGACTTTGGAAAACTGAAAGTCGGGAGGGTGGCTTTTGCAGTTGTGCTGTTCATCTGTGGCTTTCTTGTGTGGGCCCCAGCATGCTCAGTGAAGCTTTCCTGGAAAGCACATGTTGCAAAGTTTAGACTGTGCAGACTGTGTCAAAATGGCTTTCGCAAAGTACCTGTTTGCCCCGGCAATGTTGTCCTTAGTATGTGTGATGGTGTATCCAGCCCACCGCCACTCTTGGCAGAAAGCATTGTATTTGCCTGGCTTCCTAGGCTGTGCTTACATGGTGGAGGGGTTTTGTTCTTCCACTGTCTGTGCTCTTCAATGTTAGAACACAACGCTTGCACCGATTCATGTGGAGGCTCAACTGCAGCTGAGCCCTAGTTTTTTTTTGAAGTTGAGTTGAAGTGTAGAAAGGATTGGTAACCAGCAACTGCTGGTTCACAGCACTGCCTTACCTCATCTGAAGTTACTCTATTAGCATGGTTCACTGGCGCCTTGAGGCACCTGTATCCTAAAGCATGACCTTGTCACCCTCTATCAAGCCAGTATGGTTTGTCTCATTGCTGTCCCAAAGTCTTTGGAAGAATTTTAGCTCCGTGACTTCCTGGGTAGTTCCTTTGCTGAGTGACGGCCGTCAGTTCCAGCTCCTTAGACGGCATTGTAGAGCGGGGTGACTCTACCAACATCACGAGTCTTGGAGAATCCTTTGTATTGAAAGCAGGGAGGAAGGGTTGGGATGAGACCAGCTTACAGCTGAAAATTTCGTGCTTGACTGTCACAGGTGGAATGTCTTTCTGGACGAGTTTGCGAAGGAGTACAGTGCGGGGCGGGAAGGGTCTCGAACCCCCAAGCAGAGTGGCTCTGGGGGACCGTTTGCGACTTCGGCAGATCCAGTTGCAGCTGATGCTCAGAACATCTTTGCTGTGGACTTGGAAGAAGGTTCGGATGCCTACCTGCTCTTCGCAGATGTGCCGGGCCTTGAGAAGAGCGCCCTCAGTGTAAGCAGCCCAAAGGCTTGGCCCGTTTCTGACCCTCATCAAGCAGGGCTGTGCACTGCGTGGATGTGATGTCGTCTAACATGGCGCTCCTCAATGGTCCTTACCTTCCTTCCTTTCCACTCGAGATTCTTGGAGGGAAAAGGAGCATGGCTTTCCATGTTCAATGGGGTGTTTGATTTCAGATATGCACTAGCATGCATCCACCCATGTGCATGCACGAAGAGAGGAATGCATGCACGCACACACCCAGACCGACACAAACGAAAAGGGGGGGGGGGTGAAGGGGGCGACGTTGGGAGGGGGAAGGTTGGGAAGGTTGCGAGAAATGCAACAGCTCGTGGCAGAGGTCAAGGAAGTGTTGGATTCACTGAAGCGACCCTGTCTTCTCTCTACCGCGACCAAGCTGCCTCTGTAGGGTGTTCGGACGCCTCCTTGGAGATCCCCCTCACTCCTGTCCACCTTTTGAGGGCCTCTGCACTTCGTATTTGCAACAGCTTTGCAGCCTACTTTCTTCTTAGCTGCATGTTGCTCTCACCCCGGCTTGCGCTGCATTCTTCACCTGTTTTGTTGGGGAGAATGTAGTCCGTCCTTTGCAAAGTCAGAAGGAAAATAGCTGCTGGTTGACAAGTGTTGGGCATATGTGCGGTAGAAGAAGGGATTTTGGGGCAGGAGGGGATGAAAGAGAAGGGGTGAGGAATTTGCGAAGGGTGTGTATGGTGCAGATCAAACTCAACCCCAAAGAAAGGTCGATAACAATCAGCGGGACGAAGCGACGCAACCCACGCAGCACTTCAGATAAGGCCTCCCCGTCCTGGGAATCCGCTGCTGGGATTTTCGGCGAGTCCGCAGGGAAGGTAGGGGCGATTCAGGATGATGATACACAAGGCCCTGCGTACCGCATGTTTGAGCGCCAAGTGGGGCCTTTCACTCGCACCGTTGCTCTGCCGGAAGACGCAGACCTTGACATCATCAGCGCCAGGTACGCTACGTTATTTTCCATTGCTCTATTTTTTATTTCCATTGCTCTCTTGGCGACGTGCCCTGTCTCAACGCAAAACTTTGGTGCCCTGCTTCTGATGCGTTCTGCTCATTTAAGGCACGAGGTTTGGATATCCTTCATGCTTTTTCTGAGATTTCACTTCCCCGTTCGCTAGAGGCGGATTATTATAGTAATGGGTGCCTTTTTTGGCTTGTATGGACTTTTCTCTAGGAGTGCGTGGCCCCTGAGCATAATCGTGTTCCATCTAGCCCTCTTGTTCACATATGTGGCTTGTCCAAGCGCTGACATGGGCATGTGGGTGAGGTGACATGTTCTGTCAAGTTCGCCGCTCAGGTAGTCTGTAGAATATGTGTGCTCAAGGGTGAGGGCGGGGTGTGGAATATTTGGGGTTGGGTGGGTACAATTCCATGTGTTCGTCCCACCACATCCCCTTCTCAAATTTCTAGCCATGTGCCTGCCGCAAGCGTAGTTCTTACCCAGGCCATGATCAGTCCCCTGTTGATCTAGTCCCACTGGGTGTCGTCGGTCCCACATATGTATTCAGACTGACTTACCTCGAGCTCGTCTCGAGCCGCTGGAACGCCACTGACAAAGGAGGTGCTGGGCCAAAGGGTGGAGAAGGGAGTTCTGTGCATTCGTATTGGCCGCTTCGCGCCGCCGCCGCCACCTGAGGAACGCATTGTGGAGATCCTGTGATCTTGGCCACCCCCACACACATTATAAGGGGCTCTCCTGCAGAGACGACTGACGAGTCGTGATTATAATATCATAAAACAAGTCGGAATCTAGCGACAAAAATCCGCTAACTTGCCACCTGAATTCGGAGCGTGGCAGGGCAACTATGCCGAGATCTTTAGTTAGTAGGTCTGGCATGCTGCCACGAATTCTGCCTGTCACTTATATGAAAAAAATATGCGATGAGCCCTTCGCGTTATTCAATGGGCCTTGTACGGTTTAAGCTTGGCTAGGCTTGTAGACCTTTGTAGGTGTTCTGATTACCTTACAGCGACAAAGACATGTACGTCATATGTTACACGGCCGAGTCTTGTCGCTTTTTAAGATCTTTCTGTCAGCTGTTGTACTTCTCAACAGTTGTGGTTAACGTGCAATTATTGTTGATGCATGTAATTGTAGAATCTTGTATGCCACTTGATTGATGCATCTATAAGCCACCGCAGTGTAGACTTTGAAGTGCCTATATACACAGTATATATAGATCCAGTCCATCATTTCACAGGTTCCCCAACTCGTTCCTGTCTGATTCATGGGCCAGAAATGCACGTGGTTGTTGAGGGCCTCTCTACTAAAGCTCCTTACGCACAGACTTACAACCCCCATCGACTGATCCACATAAATTTAAAGTCACTTGCGGTGTAACCCCGAACAACAAGTGCTCAGAGCTCTGCATCTGAACTCCCTCTTAAATGTTGTCTCACGCTTCCTGCATCACCGCGGCTTTGTGACTTCAATCTTCCATTTGCCTCTCTTGCACGTAGAGAAATTTAGCAAAGGAAGATTATCAGGGCTCTTGATGATCCGGGCATGCTGTTGGCCGCATTCAGTTTTTTTCTCGAGTCATGCGCTTTGCCTTGCTGGGTATAGTCCTTTTTCATCTTACATGCCTGCTCAAAGAGACTTGTACATGCCTGCTCAAATTTGATAGTTTACTAACTACATAATAGGTTTTGCTATACAATTTGGTGTGACCCTCAACAGGCAACCCTGTCCAATCCAAAAATGCTTGTTAAGGACGGCTCTGCGTTGAAAGAATCCAGCAGGTGCTTGGCTTTACAGACGGAACACCGCTTGGTGGAGGGTAATTATAACTTCATAACTTTACGTTAGTATACACGCTATCATAGTATTGGTACACAACGCTGCTCCAATGACAACTTGCAAGGCCTTCTTCACCTTGGCGAGCAGCGAGCACTACAAAATTGCAAGTTTGGTTCCCCGGAAAACTCGATTTGAACCTACACACATGTGTCACTCAGAACATACAGCAGTCCGTCACACGAGAGCCAGAAAACCAGAAGAATTCTTCAAGCCTGCATGGGTCCACCCAAAATTGTCAGCGTAGCCGCCCCCATGCGAAGGTTACCCAACGAGCTCCAACGACGGTCTCATCAGGATGACGTTTTGGCAATGGCGTTACCACCTCTTGAGGGCTGCACTCACTCGGCCCAGTCACAAACAGCTGCCCATCAGAACCTTTACACGGCGGCTGTCTACTAAAAGGTCTCGAGTCACATGAGTCTGTGTAGCGCGTGAGGCGACACGGGGATGCAGCAGGCCGCTACCCTCACTTCAAAATGAGTGGTGGCTCGCACATCTGCCGAGCAGGGCCTGACCATGTGTATAGGTGCAATGTTCTGGGAAATAGGAATATATATTACAAGAGGCTGCAAAGCGCGGCTTTATGTGATCCATGACGGCGCTTCCGGGGGTTAGCGGGAATTAACGCATTGCCCAGCTGCATCCTGAAGCAGCGACGTAGCTTGCACTGGGTATGATGATGTGGTGGTGCAGCTGCATCATCCGGGACGTCCAGGTCAGCCACCAGAAGGTGGGCCGCAGCAACATCCGCTGCCACATGCCCAGACATCGGAGATAAGCCCGCCATCATTAAAGACGTTTGGAGCTGCTCTCTTATGCCATGTGCCAGTACAACCTGCCATCCCGTCACGAATACATGAGCAGTGACGTACACCGACTCCATAACCCCCTTGAGGGAGAAAAGATTCTTTGAAAGGCGGGCCACCTTCCTTCTGGGTCCCTCTCCCCTTAAGCGGTTATATCAGACTAGTCTGCAGTACTGCTACTCCTCCCCTGGCGGGCGGGAAAGGGGGTGGATCAAGAGGAGGGGAGGACGAGCTTTGGAAGTCCGTGGTGAAAGAAGGGCCCATAGCCCACATCATAGGCAGCAAAAAAGACCCCAAACCTGTGGAAGTACTCAAAAAGACAACATTGTGGGAATACAACGGGATGATCTCATGCCTCTCTGTGAAAGACATAAGCTTTACACGTACACACGCGCGTGCACACACACACACACACACACACACACACACACACACACCACACACACACACACACACAAACACACACACACACACACACACACAAACACACACACACACACACACACACACACAGAGAGAGAGAGGGGGGGGAGGGGGAGAGAGAGAGAGAGAGAGAGAGAGAGAGAGAGAGAGGGGGGGGGGGTGTCCGTGCATGCTCGAACCCCTCCTTTCCCCTAAGCCATAAATGGACGTAGGAGCATTGCTTCATTCACGCGCAACCTCTGCCGGTTTTGCTGCCCAATGGCCTCTTTCCTCCCTTCCCCACCAGCCCTTACTTGTTGCTTGTGAGCAGGTGTGAGAGAGGAGAGGTGGGACGAGGGAAGGGGGGGGGGGGAGGAAAGGTGGCAAAGTGGGGCCGAGTGCCTACTCATATGCAGGACAGCTCAGGGCGGATGTTTATGTGCGCAGTGCGTGGGAGATCTTCCGTTCATAGAAGAAAACTCTCAACTCCTCGTAGTGGGATAGGAAAGAACGAGAAGAAATCCAATGTGCGTGGGAGGATACACAGAATGTCACACTCCGGATGGACAACAGGGGAATGGAATGGAACAACAGGGGGAAGCCGCGGGGCTGCACCTGCGAGCGGAAGATGAGCAGGCCCAGCTCCCGGAGGGAGGGTGTGGCAGGGCGGTCTCGCAGGTGCAGCTCTGCGCCCCGTTGGGCTGCCACCTTTTCCACCAGAAGGAGGCACATGCCACATGCTGTGCCCAGCCAGGCCCTGTACCTGCTGCACTCCCTCTCCAGGGCTTTCCACAGCTCCAGGCCTGCTCCCTCCTCACCGCAATCCTACGCCGCACCGTCCGCTTCAGCTGGGAAGCCTCCATTCCTTGTTGGGGGGGGGGGGGTTCGGTCAGAGGCCTGGTTGACTGCCGAGGCACCCAACCTCAAGCCCTCTACTTTGAACATGACTCTGTCCTCCCTAGCATCTGAGTACGAGGGGGTTCCTAGCCCTGCTCCCCCCCCCCCCTTTTACAAAAGAAGGTGGTTCAACGACTCTTACCCATTCACCTCCCAGTACCTTTAGGACTCTGTTCAACAGTGCTACTACTCCATTACAAATCCTGGGCGTGGGCATTGGCGAGAACCTGGTTTTACAGCTACAGCTCCCCATCTCTCCCCCCCCCCCACCCCACCTGACCCATGCACACACGCTCGAAGGATAACGGGTCCTATCGGAATCTCATGGGCCCCCACGATTGAGCCTCAGCCATAGCCGCCACAAGGTTTCACAAACTCCTTCCACAACACTGACCCTGTCCTGGAAAAGGGTTGTAAAAGTAGAGAACACCATGCAAAAAGTCCAACGCCCCTCGGATCGCCCATACTGACAGGAAGCCATCCCATGAGCAAATCCAGAGCTCTCCCCCCAAGCCCACCCCCAAGGAAAGTCAAGCCCTAGAAATCAAGCAGCGGGCCTAGAAATGAGAAGAATGTGCACATGTTCAGCAGCACCCCAACAAGCACGTTCAGATGTTGACAGCACCGCAGTCCATGACGGAAGACAAACAAACAATGAAAATTAGCAAGCATGTACCAGGGGGCTCCATGTCAAGAACGCATACCTGCCCTGAACATTGGCAATCTGGATGTGCAGCAGGCTGCAAATGCTGACGCAGGCGTGCCGCAATGCAATCGCAGTGGAATGTGAAGGCAGCTGCCAGAGCCTCGTAGGCGCTGCTCCAATTATAGCCTGCCCAGATAGGCCCCCAAA
>KV908339.1:1084027-1086527 GCA_002005505.1 Botryococcus braunii | reverse complement strand
TCCAACTGCTTAACTGTCTCAGTCCCCCCCCCTTCTCTCTCTCTCTCTCTCTCTCTCTCTCTCTCTCTCTCTCTCTCTCTCTCTCTCTCTCTCTCTCTCTCTCTCTCCTCTCTCTCTCTCTCGCGGCACACACACACACACACACACACACAGTCACTCTCTCTCTCTCTCTCTCTCTCTCTCTCTCTCCCTCTCTCTCTCTCTCTCTCTCTCTCTCTCTCTCTCTCTCTCTCTCTCTCTCTCTCCCCCCCCCCCTGCCTCTCTCTTCTCGTCTCTGTGTGTGCCCATGTGTGTGTGGTGTGCGCGCGCGCGTGTGCAACATAAACACAACACAACACACACACACACACACACACACCACACACACACTCGCACACTCTATCCCTCCCCCTCCCCCCCCCCTCTCTCTCTCTCTCTCTCTCTCCACACACACACACCACACACACACCACACCACACACCACACACCACACCACACACACACACACACACACACACACACGTGCACGCGCACTCACCCACCCACGTGCGCAAGCACGCAGATGTGTGAAGATCATGAGAAAAGGAGGCACCTGCAAAAGGACCTCTTCTGGCAGATCCTCCAGGGACACCGTACTGCCCACTTCAAGCCCCACAGCCCGTGCCACGCTTGGCCATGCCCCCTTGCTTGCACCCCCTAAGAAGCTGTCTATGCGGGGGCGCTTGGCAGCAGCAGCACTGGTCCCCAATTGATCAGTATATGACAGCTGCACCTGCTCATCTGCTCCATCCAAGTCATTTTTCTGACCACATGGCAGGGTCCTTTCCGTGCCCTGACACCCGTTTGGGGCCCAGAACACACTTTTAGCGGGCCCCTCATTGTCTGGAGCGAGTCTAATTTCATTCCCAGTTTGAGCATGATGGCCAGGAGAAATATCTCCAGCCAAAATGCTGTTTGTCTGTTGGCTACCCCTGTCCATCTCTCCGGAAGCTAATTCACCGCCGCTCAGTTCCTCCAGGTCGGCAAGCCAATAATCCAACGCTGGTGCTTGTATTGCTACCTGCACCAAAAAAAAAAAATCCAGATAGTCACATATAAGGCGGCCTTCCTTAAAGATACAGGGTGGCTCCGTCCCATGGCCCGCAACATAAGGTCAAGAAAGGTAAAAGGAGACTCAAAAGTCACTTGTCATCTAGCACTGTACAGTCAAAAGAATGGAGGGAAAGAATTTCTACTGCTTCTGGGACCATTCTCCCAGCCAACATGAGGCAACTGTCCCAGCAGAATTGAGGCGCTTTGCAACAGCATGTTAGGTCACTGCTTTAGAGCAGCAGCGAACATCGGCCATGGTCCACCTCATAGATGACTTTGAGGTTGCCAAAACATCAATCCTCCCGAGCCAGGTGCCGGAGGCCAAACGTGCAACCATTTGTGTGGCACAGTGTACACAGTGCTTACGAAAGAACAGCTCGTTTGAAAAAGGTCCTTTTGTGATGCAATTCCTTCAAAATGTGCAACGAACTTGGAATGTACTAGGCAGACCTTCATCATGGGCCTACCTGTGTCCTCTCTGACGTTGCGGACTGATCCGGGCCTCCGAGGGCGGATATCCAACCAGGAAAGTGCAACTGAACTTTTGGAGGATGTAAATCTTTCATGCTCCTGACTTCTTTCCTGATCTGCAACCACAGTGGCAGGTATGGGTCCTCCTTCTACTTACTTTGCCAGAGACACGTGAGGGGCGTGATGAAGCTTTTAAGAGAATATCCTGACGATACTTTGGTTTCTGTACATCCAGCAAAGCCCTACCAATTAGGCACTGCACTTACGGCTCTGTACACCACGAAGATTAACTTACTAAGAACTTTCTTCCTATGTCACAGAATATTCTGTTCCAGATTAGGCACAATACAGCTTTCCAACGCAGAATGGCTGACAGAGTGTGCCCGACAAATGCCCCCTTATTGTACAGCAAGCCAGAGAGCCGGAAAGGAACCTATATTCGTACCTTGCAATTGTAGCAATATCCCACCGTGTTCACAAAAGTGATTAATTATCGTTCATGAGACATGACAGGCATAAGCAACCTGGACAATGATTACAAATCCCTTTACTAAAACTCGAACGGCTCCCCTTCCACGGCCTCATGCGCGCTGCCTCACTGACCTGATCACAATTTGGTTCATGCCTTTGAGCACAGAAACTTCAAGCACGTTTTTTGACAGAAGTACTGGGTAGGTCTTGAATCTTGCAAGATTTCCTTTCCTGATCAATGATTCACATAAGGACGGTGTCTCTTTTCAATAACGGGATCCGGCTGGCACGTGCGGATTCTCGGTGCTTCGCTGCAGCTCGCTGCTCGCAGTCTGCATACGAGATGTTCCAGATGGGTAGTTAGGGGTGCAGGGGGTCCTGGATACCGTTCGTTCTGAAAAAGTCATATTTCTGTAGCAAAGGAATTCCATGTTTTGAAGGCAGGTACTGCACTAGATAATCTTGACCATGGAGATGAGAAAGGTCT
>KV908339.1:1057247-1066750 GCA_002005505.1 Botryococcus braunii | reverse complement strand
AACAACTTGCAGATCAAACCATGGGCTTCTTACTGAAAAATGCTCGGAGTTCCAAAAACTCTACCCATATATGATCAAGATTGCTTGGGTTGCGTTCCAGTCAACAAGCCCATGCAAAATCTTCTCAGTCTCAGTGGCAAGTTGTGGATGAACACATGAAGTTACATCAAGTAACCTTTTGCTCCATACATGGTTGAGAATAGAATTAGCACGAACACGAGTGAGCCCTGAAGGCAATTCCACCTCCGATTTCTTTTATGCATCCTGTCATTGAGTGAGGTCTGACATAGCATAAGCCCGTTGTGCAAACCATGGCAATGAACAATAGCTCAGAGTACGGATATAATATTCGTAATCTGAGCATGACAAAGCAAAGCGACTCAGCTAGGAAGTGGTGTTGAAGGTTTGGGTGGCCGGGGCTGCATGACTTGCAGGATTGCGAGCTGGTGGAAGCCAGTCAGGCCGATTCATCAATATCCAATCATGATAGTATAGAATGAGAGAAATAGGTTGGCCAATGATACAGAAGGAGATCCAGAAAACAAGGTTGCCAATCTGGTCGCTCTTAAATCGCTTTTTCAAATACTCGGTCAGGTACACCATGGGAACCTGCAGTGTCACCCCAAATAAAGTCACAAAGGGAACCTCTGAAAGACAGGCCCCCACAGGTTGCTACCTCATATTCCGCTAGTCGTTTGGCCAAACTAAACATCCCCTCGCCTTCACACACACACACACACGCGCGCGCGCGCGCCCACCCACCCACTCACACATGCCCCCAACCCCCCACCCACCCACCCTCACACACACACACACACACACACACACACACACCCACATCCACAGACACACACACAGACAGACAGACAGACAGACACGCACGCACCCACACACACACACACACACACACACACACACACACACACACACACACACACACACACACACACAGTTTTGTACTAAGCTGCCAACCCCTAGCAACCCCTTGTCTCCACACAAAATGCACACAAGACTGACCTTTAAAGGCAGAACACGACTAACGCATGGACAATCCGGCAAGTTTCATGGGACCCACACAAGAAGAACAGAGAGGAGTCTACAAACAGGGCAAAGGCAGGGCCAGCAGCACAAGTGAATGAAGGTCTTGTAGGGGCTGCGGGGTGGTGCCTGAAACATGACACCCAGGAACGCCCAATAACGGATCATGTGCAGAGGCAATCCAACTGCCAGCTCATGGAAGACACCCGACACTGCAAATACTCCCACGCCAGCCAAAAACTTGCCAACCCCTAGGCGCATGAGGGGAAAATAGACATGCCGCAGCATCCACTTGTGTACCGGCATGTTCCATAACCGCCAGTAGTCTCCAATGGTGGTCGCATTCCACCAGTCCTGCAGACAGGAACAAGCCTGTCTTAAACTCAACACTAGGGAATAAAGTGCAGGGCTCCTCAACCCAACAGATAAGCATTTGTCGCAGCAATTTCATTTACTTAAAACTTGGAATGGTTGAGTGCTCTTCGTCAATACAGTAGAGACCTCCACTTTATTGACGAACACGCATGGGAAAAGCGTTTGTCTAAACCTGAAGCCTTGGACAGATGCAGGGGACCATGCTCCCTATTTCAGTTCCTCCTCTCCGTGCCCCCTCTTTTTTTGCATGTCCCCGTCACGCAAGCATCTGCGCGCTCGCGCGCGCGTGTGTGTGAGTGAGTGTGTGTGTGTGTGTGTGTGTGTGTGTGTGTGTGTGTGTGTGTTTGGGGGGGGGGGGGGGGGGCGGGGGGCGGTCCTAAAAACCACACAAAGCATGGTCGCACCTACCCTTTCCCTCCAATATATCTTCTGGCCTTGCCTCCTGGCATGACTGGCCGTGCACGCTTGGAGAAGCTTGGAAAACAAAGCGTTGAAATACAACAAAAGCTTCTGCTGCTCACTTCACCTTGGCAGATTCTCAGTCTCCATACACAGGTACACCCTAGCAAGCTCCTCACTCTCCGCCAAGGATGCATGGGGATGAACAGAGATGCTGAGAAGACCCAAGAACGTCAACATGCAATGAGGACATGCCTTGTAGAACTCTCGGTCTCCAAAGTATGTAACCTCTGCAAGGATATTGAGCCAGATGTGGAAGAGGCAATAGAACATGATGATCCAGCCGTACAGGGTGGGCAGGCTGAGCTTGAGAACACGCTCCAGCATGTGAGCCCAATTGGAGCTACGCAGTGGTTGTATGCTGTTGGCTATGGTTGGAGTCAGGTATTGCTCCACAATCACTAAGAGCAAGCTCATAAGGCCTGCCAGCCTCGCTATTTGCCTGTCCATTGCCCGTTTGTCACACGACATCAGATAATTATTGTGAGCCATACCGGCAAGAGATACAACAAGTGGGGGAGGCATTGTAAGCTACTTGCTGAGGCTAGACACTTGCAAGTACTGGAAGAAACTCATGTAAGGAATTGCCAGCCCTATGACACACCTTGGTGCTGTGGGAATGTATCCAATACATGATCTTGCTGACCTTCAGCAGAAGATGTGCCAAAGGGGTGTAGCCGAGTGCAAGACAGGTGCCACAAATCATCAACCGTATACCATGGACGAACAGTCACCATTGGGGCTGACGGCAAGTGTAATTATAAGATCCCTCCAGCACCAAATGTCCTTGCCACAGGGAAACAATGAAGAATATCAAACAAAGAGGAAGGGTCGAAGCCACTTTTGACTCTGTGAAGAGGAAGGATGAACCTGGGAAGGTGGCTGTACCCCACATGCTATGACATGCTACGTGGCATGCCTGTCAATCTCAAGTCAAAGATTTGGGGTACAACTACAAGTGAAGCCATGGATTTCCCCAGCAGAATCTCTGGACGTGCTCTAACCACACTGGCTTGAGGTCCATGACTTGAGTGCCCTGCAAAAGTTATGCAAAGATGTGAGAAAGGTGCGGGAAAGACGCACCAGAACAGCCAGCGTACTCGTAAGCGCGGAGACTGGGGATAGGATGGCTGGTAGATCAGGGTTGGTGCCACCAGAAAGTAGGCCAAATTGCCTAGCGTGATATTGTCCGGGTAGTGAACCTTCCCGTCATTCCACACCCCGGCTTCATGTAACTCTGCGGCGCTGCCTCCAGGCTTGAGATCTGCTGTTCTCTTTGCCTGCCTGTTCCCCCAGGTACACTGCTTGCAAGACATCTAGCGTACATTCACAGCTGTGATCCATATGCGTCAACTTTGACCTCTAGAAATGACACATCTGTGAAAGGCGTGAGGAAGACCCGGTGGATACAGAGGATGGGCGCGGCAGCAGCAGGGCATTCAGGAGGGCAGGAATGCAAAAAAGGTGTCAGAGTGAGCAAGGGGAGTTTGGAAAGGGTAAGCCTCCTCCTTGGGTCCCGAAGGGAAGGAGGCACATTCAAGCCAAGAACACTTACCCGGGAAGACTTCACTCCCCCGAAGTTTGTTGCTCAGAAGGTAAAAAGGAGCTTGGGCAAATGTGTGCATGCAGATGCATGTGGTGTTTAGAAGGTGGAGAAGTCAATACTGAAATTGATGGCCCTTCCACCAGTCTTCCGTCCGCCCCGCCCGGGGGGTGGTGGGGGGAGGGGGGCAGCTCCTTGCATGTGACACATTACAAGATGAAGACTGGCAGAGCCTGGCTAGTTTGTTGACATACCGCAGCTCGCCGTTGCAGTGGGCGTAGGAGACGAGCTTCAAGAACAGAACAATGGTGAAAGCGCTGACCACAGACCCTGGGACAGGTTCCGCCTTCGTGTACTGGATCACAGCACAGGGGATAAACAGCGCCAGTGCCACATTCACGGTGTTAGCAATCAAGCAGATGCTCTCTGTTACCCTGGCCATTGCTGCAGCAGCCTTTCGCGCGTCGCTGGGCTTCAGCTCCTTCTTTTTCTTTGCAGTTCCCGCCTGTCGTTGCCAGTACTTGCAATGTTAATACAATCTGGCCAGAACACTATTTTCCCCTCTCCTGGTGTTGCTCCAACTGCAAACACAACACTCAGCACCATAACACCTACAACAACTTCCATCCCACTCCCTTACAGACATTGTCGTGATTGCCATCTGACACCCACACACGGAAACACAGACAGAGACACAGACACACACGCGCTCTGGCAGCCCCCCCCCCAACACACACACACACGCGCGCGCGCCCGCGCTTTTACAGAACAGCTTATTCGCTAGGTATGTGTCAGAGTAGTATAGGAGTCGCCATAGTCCTTCTGCGCTGTCCTGCCAAGCCGCTAGGCCACTCATGCCTGCCCTTTAAAGCAAGAATGCGAACAGACCTTCTTCTCTTGCTGCAGGCGCCACACTCCAAATTTTTGGATAGAAAGACCCACAAATGCAAAGAAGCTAAGTGCTGGCCAGCAAAGGAGCAAAGGCACATTCCCTGCACCCATGTCCGATTCTGTTACTCATCCGGACAACCTTCAATTCCACCACATCTGCTTCCAGCAATTGGGCCAAACCAGATGTGAGGCAGATACCAAAGGTAAAAATCACCTTCTGCCACAGAAACAAATATTTGCCCAGCTCTTCCTGCAGAGCAACGATCTTGGCTAACTTATGTCATGTTAGCAACAGGACCTTCAGTAGTCCTTAAATGTGATGCCACAATGCCCCCAAAGGACAAGGCGTTGATCTTGTTGGCCTGAAGGAGCCCACATGACCCGCAAAACTTGGACTTCAGGAACTTGCCTCTGGGGATGAGAGCCTTCACCCAGTTCAGGGGATTGACCAAGACTCCATACTTCAGCAAATTCTCCACAATTAACCGAAAGTTGGCAGCAAAAAGAATCAAGAGAATCACATTAAGAATCCCTGTACCCAGCAACTCCCTCCTCAGTGCCAATATCTGCAACTCAGCCTTACAAAATTGGCAAACACTGTTAAGAACCATTCATCGCCTTCCACCATGATGACACAACCACGAGCCTTTGCCTCCAGCATGCCAACCCCCACTTGGTCATTCCACAAACCACATCGAATGTCCCAATCACTGCATTAAGGGTATTGCAATTATGCTGCAAATAGAAATGCAGTATGCCCCAAAGCCCTTTTCCCTCTCTGTCAAGTTACATTTGTTTGTTGTGGTCACACAGAACTCAGAGAGAGGGTCTCATATTCGGACATCATGAATGGATGAGAAAGCTCAGCTACCGCTTCAGCTGAGCGGGTAGTATGGCTTCCATGACTATTTCACTGAGATAGAGGTCCTCGACAAGCGTCATAACTAATGCTAAGCAGGTGTCAGCCTGACCATTGCAGTTTATGCTGTGTACAGGAACAGGCTCTCACTGGTTATGTACTCCAATCATACATTACACATGCATGTCACTGTAAATGTGCCCTTGTGCTGCTCTGTTTTTGCAAATGAAGCACTCCGCAAATTGCTTTTTCTGATAAACCAGCTTCACTTGATCAACCGTTCCCCGCAAATCTTGAACAACGCTTATAAATGAATTTGACACAGAACCAACAAAGAACCTCTCTGTCAACAAAAACAACCTTGTTACACAACTCAAAAAACCCTTCAACTTGCTCAAGTTGGGGGAGGCATTGTATACCCTGACACATTGCTTGTGGATGAGACAGCAATATGTAGTTGCAGATATGCAGGACTTCATGCTTGCAGTGTAATATCTACTTCAAGGCACAAGCCTAGTGGTAGGAGATTTGCCTACTGACCGTACAGACCATTGAAATACAAAGTATGCAAGCCCACAGAGCATTCATCTACATGCTCTCTGCTCCACAGTCAACAGAACAACAGAAAAATCCCTGCAATGTAACTGTCTTTTTAACCAAATTGCATGCAGCAAGAGTGCAGGGTTGTCCACCACACACAACAAGCCCCCTCTCTCCTCTTACATAACCCAGCCCCCACTTTCAACCCAAAACCCTTGCCAGGGTTCTAACCGGGAAATCGTTTGTTGCAATCAAAACAAAGAAACTACCCTTCCTTGCAAATTCTGCAGAAGTTAGCATGGAAAGGGCGAGGTTCAAAGGAAAAGGGGTCACCTGAATGTTGGGTAAGGGCAATGCGATCTGAAGACAGCATAGATGGCCGAACTTCAACATGCATTTCAGAGGAGCCTGTCATCTGCTTGCGCTTGATAGGTGGAAGAGGCGTGTGTACTTGAGCCCGTGTAGTGGGTCGTACCATGGGCCCCGCCTCGCTCATCCCACTGTCTGATGCGTAATTGGGTCCCATTAAACTCCGGTTCAGGCCAGATGCTCTCAGCACTTCCTCACTTAAGCCCACTGACCCGCATAAAGCCACCTTAGCACATGAGGAATTCCCAGGACACCAGTTACTGAGCACATGCAAGCCATTGCCAACCCCCCTTCTCTCTCTCTTTCTCTCTCCCCCCCCCCTGTCTCTTCTCTCTCTCTCCCCCTCCCTAACCCCCCTCCTCTCTTCTGCTTCCCACCCTCTCTCTTCCTTCCCCAGGTCCGGACATTCGGTTGTGACAGGGAGTACCAGTTTGTGAGGGCTGCGAATGTGCAGCAACGTCTTCGTGAACCTCTGTGTTTAAAGCATGCCTTCCCGAGGCATGAGCCTGCATGACACATATCGAGTCAGCAATCTTTGTTTTCTACCTTCAGCACCTTCCCCTTTGTCTCCTGGCAAACCCCCTACCTGTTCCCTGTATTCAATTCCTTGACCGTACAAGTTCACTTGATCCGGCCCACGGATCCCTACCCCGACCACCATAGACTTACCCATCTACGGGAATGCACTTTCAACAGCACCCCTGCAAGTAAAGGAAGGTTCCTGATACATTCAAGCCAGATGCCTACAAAAGACAAATCCTCAGCATGTGGATTGCGTGGCCTCCAACATCTCCTCCAACCCCACCCCATTTTTTGGGTGGGTGGGGGGGGGGGGGACCCATCCAGCCTTAGGACACGTGGAAGTGCCTATAGAGGTAAAGAAATAGGCAGAACGTCCGCATGGGTGAGAGGAAAAGGGGGGGGGGGGGGGGGGCGGGGGCGCACAGCACGTGCGTCAGGGCGGGAAGGCGGTACTGAGGCCCTATGACAAGCATCTCGCTCGAGCCGAAGCTCACATCCCGCCTTGTGCAGTGCCTGCAAAGAAAACGATCCCCGCGATGAAAACAAACAATACATTTAGTGCCAAGCTTATCAGCCCTCCCCACTTGTTTCAATCTATCTGCCTGTTCTTTCATTGGATAGGCAAGGGATCCATTTTGGCACAGCACTCTCTCCATAACAAAACCTCCCTGCCGTGTCCCTCAAACTCCCTCTTTCCTCAGGTTATATCGCTCTTCTCTCAAACATCTGTGAGCACCCCTCATTTGCAAGTGGGAGGGAGCTTGCCTTCATCCAATGCTCAGCTTCTTGGCGCTCGCTGCTGGCTAGCCTTAAGAGGCGCTGCCCACCACGGTCGGAGATGGCAAATGCATGATATTTGTCTCGTTCCTCACTCTCACTCTCCAGCAGCAAGCCCTGTGTTGCATCAGAAGATGTAGGTGCTAGTTGCATTCCCACCCAAGCAACAGTATGCAACAGAAGGTCACAGCTTCACAAAAAATATGTGGAAAACAAGCCATGGGACAAAGTCCAAAACAGAACAAACAGACCCAACATGTGCTTCGCAAAGAAAAGAAGGCTCCAACAATATGTAAGAGCCCCGCACAAATCTGGAAAGCGAGACAAGGGTCAGGATAAAACAGATCAGAAATGATCCAAATAGCTCTGGCCTGAGTTAGGCATCCCTCCAAGTAGAGTTAGTGTCGTTGCTTGTGAAGGATGATATGAAGTGACTTTGATAACAAGACTCCAGGTCCCCACCGCAACATTTAAGCGACCCCGAGGATGGGCTGCAGCATCCTTTTCCGTGTGGAAGTAGTGGAGCACGCTGCCCGACAATGTGAAGTAACGCAGCTCCCAGGGAGGTGAGAACAACGATGTTGAGTACGGGCGGTACTTGAAGAGATATCCACAATGGTCTGGCTCCTTTCTCTCTTTCAGGGCAAGCTGCATGTACGAGCCAGTGATGAGAACGATGAGAGAAAGCCCTGCCATCTGGAGGGTTGCGAGGCGCTGCCACAGATTGAATCCCAGGCTGAGCCAGGATCCCGGATCCAGAACAAGCCAAGAGACAGCTTTAGGAGAATAGCAGAAGTTAACAGAAACCGCTCCAGAAACCAGTGAGCCTTCAAACCAAAAAGTGTCAATTGCTGCTCGGCCACCCATTCTGGGCAAAGACCTCATAGAACTTTCCAGCAGGTTGCCCCCCAGCCCCCCAGCCCGCCACCCAGGACGGCCCCCTGTGTAAGTGCATTCATATCACCCTTTGCACCCCTGTCCTCTCTGTTGGCATGTGCGTCTGTGTGTGTGTGTGTGTGTGTGTGGGGGGGGGGGTTGTTTATGTGCAGGTTGAAGTGTGGGGGTGGAGAGGCGTGGGGGCGAGTGTCAGTGCTTCCACTTACGTGTTCTGACATAACCTGCGCAACGTCATCCTACCCTAAACTTTCCTGGATCAGAGACTTAAATGTCGAAGCCACAAGCATGCCCAGAAAATCACAAATACAATCAACCCCACAAAACTCCTCAAGTAATCGTGAGCGCCATACCCATCTTCCGAAAGTTGACAAAGAAACAATTACCAACCTGAGTTCTCAACCGAACATTGTCTCGTTGTAGCTCATCCAATGTATCTGCCATCTCATCAGCTGTGAGGCCGGAAGTCATGAAGGTTCCAGACTTCGTTCTCTTCGCAGGTGCCATACTGCGCTGCAAAGAGACCCCTGCAAAGACCCCTTACATTGGTAAGATGCTATCTCAACCAATCAGCACCGTCTCACTAAACGAAGAGAGAAAAGAAGAGAGATAGACGAAAAAGACTATAGCAAGCAGAGGAGTGTTTGAAGAGGGCCCTTCAGGTGAAGGGATGTACCACTCTACACCCCCTGCGAGCACCATGTTTGTGGGGGCCTCTAAATCAAGATTTATGACTTAGCAAGGCCGTGCTGGAAGCAAACTTTCTGTGTACTAAGGGCGACTTGCCGGTTATACCCAACAACAGTGAACCAGAAATTACGTCGAGCTCCAATTTTATGTGTCAGCCGGGGCTACACCAAGAAGCAGTGGTTCATAGTGAACAGAAGCTAAACATGAAGCAATGATGCAGACCAACCCGCAAACCCGCAAGACGCATGTCTCGGGTACTAGAGCCTGAAGCATCTTGTGAACTACCAATGGGCAACAAGCAGTTTGATAATCAACAGTAAAGAAGATTATACTGCGAATGTACCAGGTATAACGACCTTGACATACACAAACACATATTATCTACACCGGACCATGCATAGTCCGCACTGCAGCACGACGTGGAGTACCTCCGAGTCGTACAAACCCACTCCTTGCCTTTCACTGTTGTTATCAGGGTGGACAGCAAGCCAAACCTCCTGTGCTTTACTTCCGGTGGTTAACTTAGTGGGTGCAACTGTTATGAAG